>JAOANR010000012.1:313504-456004 GCA_030278955.1 Hygrophila difformis
AGAATCAAACACATAGTAATTTTAGAAGAATGATTTGATTTTGAAAGCCATTCCCTTTTGACAGACAGGTACTAGACTCCAACTTAAGCAACAGAACCTTTCGATCTAGATGACACCTACTCGCTGACTCTGTATCTAATTCTCTAAAATCCCCCGTGGTCGAAAGTAAACTGCTCATAGCTTATCAATTCACTCAAAAGAATCACACTAGCACACTCAATCATCATCTACGTTCAAAAATCTCAAAACCCAACTTTCAAAAAAAAAAAATCCATACTTCATGCAACGAAGACCAAATCTTCAACACACTCATTTACTCAAAAGAATATTTCTAACATCTAACTTTATTAAGAGAACTTTTATAGATCTAAACCTAAGCCCTAAATCTATCTACTACCCAAAGATTCACACAAAGCATCTAACATATTCACAAAAAAAAAAAAAGATCTACACTATCTACAACATCAAAAATATTACGAAAAAAATAAATCTAAAAATATATACCAAACTCATTTACACATACATAAACAAGACTCAACCAAAACATATGAAAACAAACAATGAATTACAAGAAACAAGAAATGAATAAAAGGAATTGGACCGTCCGTGCCGGTTCCACCGCTGCACCACCACGGCTCAAGTACTTCATTTCCGGCGCTGCAGGGCTCTGGAACTCCTCCATCAGCTGCGCGCTACTGCCATCCGCATCTCCACAGTCCAGCACCATCTCCGGCGGCTACAAGATCTTTGGAACTCCTCCGTCAGCCTCACCAACACCATTGCAGCTCTGCTCGCTGCTTAGCCATCTCATCATCCGCCGGTCTCATCGTCCTTGTTGGGAACCAGTTTTGAGCAAATGTGTTCACAACCGATGTATGGACTACTTTGTTGAATCAACCCCGTCAGTGTTAGACAGACTATTTAAAGGAAGAGGAGCTGACGAATCTGCACGAAGATCAACTCCAACGGTCAGCTGATTCTTGCCCGGATCGTGCTGAAGAAGTATGGAAACCAATATCTCCTAATCCGGGCAACTCCATTCTAAGGAAAGGAATAATTATGGTAATAAGATCTTACCTTGGAATGGAGGATTGTCTTCTCTCTTCAAATACGCCGGCCAAGGGATGTTCTGGGGACGACTGGAATCATTCACTTTCTCCCTTGTGCCATCGAAGTAATTGTGTAGAGAGAAACATATTCCTTCCATGTTCGAGATTACATCAAATCGAAGGAAGGCATTCGATCAACACTTCCTTGGGTGATTTGATCGAGATTGTGCTACAGTGTACTTGATTGAAGTCGACGAATTCAATCAAGCCTCTCGAGGATTCCTCAACACACGAGCATAATTGAACATATTCTTGAAGGAGAGTTTGCCAACAGGTTCCGACCAAGAGTGACTTGGAGGGGGAGCCTTCAAGGAATTGGAGCAAGGTCGGGGAGATCTTCACCAAGGCAGGGAGTGCTTTGGTTCGACAATTCAAACTGCTTGGAGATCGGAGTTGGGCAAATTAAAACATTATTGTTTGATCGTGAATCGAGTTGAACAAGTAGTGGAATCTCCTGGATTGGTATCCCCCAGATGTAGGCTTGTTCCGAACTGGGTCAATAAATCTTCGAGTTCGTTTACTTTTCAGTTTATCTTTTATTCCACTGCTTATTATTATTAAACTGAATAACGTGTCCACGAAAGGTGTTTGAACTAGTTTACAGGACTAGTTTACTGGTTATCCTAGCAAACGGACCTAACAATTGGTATCAGAGACACAGGCTCTTCAGCGAGATCCAGTCAAAAGTATGGATAGCCAAGGTGGTTCAGTAACCAGACCCCCATTGCTCGATGGATCGAACTATGCCTATTGGAAAGATCAAATGGAGGCATTTCTCATCGCACTAGATGAAGGAGCATGGGATGCAGTAGAGACTCAATATCACCTCCAGTGGTTGAAAAAGATGGTGTGAAAACCCTAAAACCAAGGAGTGAATGGACTTCAACTGAGAGGCTTGCTGCATCAAAGAATTCCAAAGCATTGAATGCTATTCACAATGCTCTTACAAAGGATCAATACAGACTTATTGTTGGATGCAAGATTACATCTGACGTCTGGACTACTTTAGCTAATACCTACGAGGGTATGGCACCGGTAAAGAAATCGAGAATCATTACACTTGATGCTCAATTACATAGAATTACTATGGATGATAATGAATCTGTCGGCCAATATATTGGTCGCATTCGTGATCTAACCAACCAAGCTCTTCAGCTTGGCAAAGAGTATTCTCAACAGGATATTGTAGGTAAAATAATTGGGATGCTTCCAGAAAGGTTCAACGCAAAGGTGGCTGCCCTTGAACTATACAAAGACTTTGACAAATTGCAGGTTGATGAATTGATGGGAATCCTACAATCGTGGGAAATGGATCACTGCCCTAGGGGTAAAAGCAAACCGGTGGCATTCAAATCCGTGACCAAGGAGATGGATGACTCTTCCATGGACGATCTCAGTGACTATAGTGATGAAGAAGAACTGGCCATGTTGTCCAAAAGGTTGAATCAAATCCTAAAAAACCGAAGAACCAGATTCAACTCGTCCATGAAGAAGGATGTCGGGACATCAAGCTCTAAACCCACCTCAAAAACCTCTAAGTCATTTGACAGAAATAGATCTAAACAACCTAAATCTGATGATGACAAAGAGATCATCTGTTTTGAGTGTGGTGGAAGAGGTCATATCAAAAAGGATTGTGCAAATATTCGACCAAAGGAATCAAACAAATCATATCAAGTGACATTCAGTGACTCCGAGGATGATAAGGAGTCCAGTGAAAATGGTCCAAACTACGGAGTAGCATTTGTCGGAACATGGGACTCAGACAGTGATGATGAACAAGAATCAGGTATCCCTACTAACTCAGTCAATATGGTTTCATCTAATATGGTACATTCTTTTGTTAGGGAACAGGAAGAGAGTATCAGCAAACTCAACACTCTCTATGAAGAAACGTTCGAAAAATTAGAAATATCCATAGCTGAGTCAGTAGAGCTCCAAGTCGAAAATGGAAACTTGAAGGAGCATACCAGGAAGCTTGAAAACAGAAATCAAGAACTTTAAGAGAAGCTAAAGGCACTGTCTGAACAGGCCGATGAACTACTTGAGAAAAATGCAGAACTTCAAAAAGACAATGATGACCTGGAAATTGAGAAAAATGACTACAGACTTTGGTATACTAGTATGCATGGCCAAAAAGATGCACTACACACCGAACTAACTGAAGTTCAAGAAAAGCTTGCCAAAGCCGAAGGGACCCTTACGGCATTAAACAAAGGGAAAGCCAAGCAGGATGATGTCATTGCCATGGGGAGAACGAGCGGCAACAAACAAGGCTTAGGATATCAAGCCTCTACCTCAAAAGGAGCAAATATGAGCAAATTTGTATCCGGAGGAATGCTAAGTGATCACCGGACTGCCAAGAAGCCTCATCATCAAACAAGAAGGAACAAATGGACGAGAAAACCACCTCCTCCCATTCCTCTCAAATGTGATTACTGTAAACTTGAAGGCCACATAACTAAGAATTGTGGAATCATAGTTAAAGACTTACAAGAAGGGAGACCTATTGTCTGGCCAAATGATAAGATCAAGATGAAGCTAATCTCCATCAAATGTGAATGGGTTCCTAAAGTTCAAAATAGATGCCATGTTGCCTTCCTATCTCACAAAAAGAGAACTAAGGACACAGTATGGTACTTTGATAGTGGATGCTCAAAGCACATGACTGGAGAAAGGAACTTGCTCAAACACTACAAGGAAATCGATGGTGGATTTGTTTTATTTGGAGATAGCAAAAAGGGTGCTCTCGTAGGACAAGGAATCATTGAGAACAGCACGGGAATTATCTCCAGTGTTCTTTGTTGATGGACTTCAAACAAACTTAATCAGCATCAGTCAACAGTCTGATGAGGATCTAGTGGTTCAGTTCACCAAGAAAGATTGCCAAGTGCTCAACCAAAATTAAGAATGCATCATCAGAGGTTTGCGCTCTAAAAATAATTGTTATCAACTTGTTCAAACTTGCAATTTTGGTTCAGTCGCAGGTGAAAATCACATCATGCTATGGCATGAAAAGCTTGGGCATTTAAATTTCAAAGACTTGATCAGACTTAGCAGAACAGAGGCAGTCAAGGGCCTTCCTCACTTCAGAAACGCCAACATAGAGTTCTGTGATGAATGTGCCAAGAACAAGCAGCACAGGAGTTCACTCAAGCTGTCTGAACACCTCGGATCAACAAAATGTCTTGACCTACTACACATGGATCTTATTGGTCCAACTGAGGTTAAAAGCTTGGGAGGTAAAAATATATCTTTTTGTGCATTGATGATTATTCTAGATATACTTGGGTAGACTTTCTCAGGGAAAAAGGTGATGCTTTCAAAGCCTTTGAAAAGTTATGCAATCGTCTCATGACCGAAAAAGACACCAAGGTAAAGCGGATCCGAAGAGATCATGGACGAGAATTTGAAAACCAGTCCTTTGAAGAATACTGCACAACTCATGGAATCAAGCATGAATACTCGGCTCCAAAGACTCCTCAACAAAATGGAGTGGTGGAAAGAAGAAATCGTACCCTGCAAGAAATGTCAAGGGTGATGCTTAACTCAAAAAATGTTGTTGAGTACTTGTGGGCTGAAGCAATCAACACTGCTTGCTACACCATAAATCGTGTCTACTTGAGACCTAACTCCCTCATGACTCCATATGAGATATGAAACGGTAAAAAGACATCAATTACTTACTTTCATATTTTTGGTAGCAAATGTTTTGTCTTAAATGATAGGGAACATGTGGGAAAATTCCAAGAAAAAAGCCATGAAGGAATATTCATAGGATATTCTAACACAAGCAGAGCATACAGAATATATATACCAAAGAACAGGAAAGTTCTTGAATCCACAAATGTTGCCATAGAGGATGTTTCATGCAATGATTCTGCTCACCTCAATGAAGATGAAGATTCATCAACGTCACCCAGCAGTAAGACTCCAGGTCAGATCAGTGCTGAACGAATCACCAATGGAGACTGTAACACCCCGGATTTGATAACCTAGGCCGGGATGCCACCGCCACACCTCCCAAGCAAGACACGAGTTCATTCGAGCTCACTTGAGAGATGCAAGGCTAAAGGTATTTCAAAAAAATAATTTAAAAACAAGCCCAAAAAGATTTATTTTAAAATAACATAGTATAATCCACACAAAATAAAATAAGTCGCAGCGGAAAATTTAAATATGGGCCGACATGGCCAAAACGCAGTGGGTAATTTAAGTCTAATAAAATGCAACATTCACAGTTACTAATTTAATTCCCGAGCCCCAATATGCGTGCATGCTCATGCCATTTCTTCATACTCTGTAAAAGAAAAATAAAACAACGGGTTTTATCAGTATATAAAATACTGAGTAAGTTAATTCTTAACATAACAATAATGGGTTTTAAAGTGTAGTTAACAAAAATTCACATTTTTACTCATGCACATTTTATATGAAAATGTATTTTGACAACATTGATAATAAGGACTTAAGGGCATGATTCTAAACGTAACGAGGCGTACACGAATATTAAGTATATAAATTTTTTTAAAAAAATTAACAAAAGGAATTTATTAAATGCGAAGAGTTTTTGTTTTTTAAAAAAAAATCATGGGATAAGATATATGCTCTCGTATAACTAATATTTCATTTTTCCACTGTTGTTCATTATGATCGAGATCACCATATTCCGCTTGGGCACTTATGTCCACAAGCCTCACAAATCACAATTTGCTAGGGCCCTTATGTCCACTAGCCTTACAAATCACCATTCGCTTGGGCTCTTATGTCCACAAGCCTCATAATCAATATTTCAGTAGGGCTCTTATGTCCGCTAGTCATACGCTTGGGCTCTTATGTCCACAAGCCACATAATCAATATTTCATAGTATCTAACTCGATCATAAATCACAAAGTTTTCAAAATTTTTGAAAGTGTCGCAAGGAAAGTTTTCCATAAATCTCTAGGTTTAATAACCGCACACATCGCAGATTACGCCTTTTGGTTTCAAAAATTCATTCTTAAGGCGATCACTATGAAATATACTCAGTATACCAAAGACACCCTAATGAAAAACTTTCATGTTTTAGGTTTCTCTAAATCATGTAAGGAAACAAGTCAAATTTTGCAATCTTCACAAACATAATCTGCCAATTCTTCCGGTAACATCGCACTATTTTTAAAGCACATTTTCTACCTAGTAAACGAACTCCAAAAATTATGAAAATTTACGGGCACGTACATGACACAAAAATGAACAAGTTATATTCGAGGTATTTTATCCGAAAACACTCCGGATCAGATCAGATCCGCGCATCAGGTTCAGTTAGGAAATCTGTTCCTATTTTCTTTTAAAAACACAGAATATTCAGGTCGCGTTCGGAGGTCCAAACGTTAACAAAAATTTACGAAATTTTACAGACACATTCTAGAGATTGTTATCTACAACTTTCATTTTTACATCAAAGATTAGTTTTGATGGGATCCATTAGAACAACGTCAAGGGACTCGAACACGCAAAACCGTCAGCAGTTTCGGTTTCAAAAGAAAATGCAGAATATACCAGATTCGATTTGACGGACCAAACGTCGATGAAAATATCTGAAAATTTGATACAATATACTTTAAATCATTAGGAACAATTTTGTAGTTTTAAGTTTCTCCGTTTGAATGCTCGAAAAGGGTTTAAAAGTTGGATTTCGGAAAACGCGCGTAGGGAGAGTTTTTGGGACAGATTTTCGTACGTTGACTAAAACTTGCATTCCATTCGATTTTAGGGCACCAAAATGGTTATGAGAAGAATCAACTTACAGTATCTAAGATCTAAAGTCTTAGATTTCGTCGGGATGACCTCCGGAGTCCGCAAATACCTCCAATCTACTCGTCTCTTTCTCACTACAAGGCGTCTGGAGATTGCTAGGCCTCTTCCAAAACTTCATCTTCTTCATCGGGATGGTCTTCCAAGCTTCAACCTTTAGGGTTTCTTTTTTCTTTTTTTTGGATTGATGAAGACGGGAGAAAGGTGGAGAAGATTCAGGAGGCTGATTTTATTGGGTTTGGGAGCTAGGGTTTCGACCCTATAGGTGGTGTGGGTGGTTTCTATTAAGTAATAAATCAAGGTGGATGATTTGGTGCATTCCCAACATTCTTCTCTCCCTTGGCCGCATCACTTGCCAAATTTCAAGGATTTGAGTATTAAAATTTGATTGAGTTTCCTCACTAGTGTGATCCTCAATATTTTTACACTTAATCAATTAGTCTAATTGCCTTGGTGTGGAAGATTATTACAAGAATAAAAATATGGCTAATGGTCCGCCACTTTCTCCATGGATTTTGATGATTTGTTTCCTATTTGGTACATGGTCTTGATCCCCATGGATTTATCCCTATTATTCTAGTAATTTCATTCATTTATTTATTATTGATTTATTTTTTTTAAGAGTCCTATTACATTAATTACTATGCATCCAATTAATTTATTTAACAAAGGCAATGGAATATTTTAACTAGGTAGAACTCTCATTTACACACAAGTCAAGCACCTAGTTGAATTTACTTACTCACTTGTTGAGTATCAAGGATTAAACAATAATTGTTTTTAATTAAAAATTTATCAAAGATAAATTATTTTAATCATTAGAAATTAATTATGGGATATTACAGAGACGAGTCCACCAAAGGAGTCCAAACACCCAATTTGGACGCCTTGTCACATGACCCTGAACCCCAGAAAGACCTCAACGGACGCATTCACAAACATCATGATCCTGAAGATATAATAGGCGATGTCAATGGGAAGAGGAAAACCCGGGGGAAGAATATCGACTTCAAAGAACTAACTGGTTTGCACTGCTACACATCCAAGATCGAACCATCCAAAGTGAAAGAAGCTCTCCAGGGTGAACATTGGATAAATGCCATGCAGGATGAACTACTTCAGTTCAAAAGAAATGAAGTATGGACTCTTGTTGAAAGACCTAAAGACAAAAACATAATTGGCACCAAGTGGATCTTTCGCAACAAAAGTGATGAAAAAGGAAATATCACAAGAAACAAGGCACGTCTAGTTGCTCAAGGATACACTCAGGTTGAAGGAGTGGACTTCAGTGAAACATTTGCTCCCGTAGCTAGACTTGAAGCAGTTCGGCTTTTGTTGTCCATTGCCTGTTCATTAGGGTTCAAGCTTTATCAAATGGATGTCAAGAGTGCATTCTAAAATGGATGGCTCAATGAGGAAGTGTACGTGGAGCAGCCCAAAGGCTTCGAGGATCCTCATCATCCACAACATGTCTACAAGTTCAACAAAGCACTATACGGCTTGAAACAAGCTCCTGGGGCTTGGTACGAGAGGCTCTCTAAGTACCTGCTTGAACATGGATTTGAAAGATGAAGTCTTGACAAGACTCTATTCATCAAAAGAGAAAGCAAAGGAATTTTAATCGCTCAAGTCTATGTAGATGACATAGTCTTTAGATACACATCATGTGCTCAAGGACAACTTCATCGAAATAATGGGTAAGGAGTTCGAAATGAGCATGGTTGGGGAACTAACTTATTTTCTTAGTTTGCAGGTAACACAAAAGAAAGATGGCATATTTCTCAGCCAAACCAAGTATGCACGAAACATAGTCAAAAAGTTTGGCATGGAGTCCAGCAAACTTGTCCGAACTCCTATTGGGACTAATGACAAATTAAGCAAAGATCCCAGTGGTCAAAGTGTGGATCAAAAACTCTATCGAAGCATCATTGGAAGCCTACTATACTTAGCTGCAAGTCGACCAGACATAAGCTATGCAGTTGGTCTTTGTACTCGCTACCAAGCCGATCCCAAGGAATCCCACTTGAAAGCAGCTAAAAGAGTGATCAAATGTGTTTCAGGGACAAGTGATCTTGGTATATGGTACTCTAAAGAATCTAATCTTTCATTACTTGGTTATAGTGATGCAGATTGGGCAGGTGACGCGGACGATAGAAAAAGCACTACCGGAGGATGCTTCTACATTGGAACCAACCTGGTCAGTTGGTACAACAAGAAACAAAGTTCCATCTCACTTTCAACTGCCGAAGCCGAATACATTGCAGCTGGAAGTTGTTGTGCACAATTGCTATAGATGAAGCAAATGATGCTAGACTATGGAATTGATCAAGAAATCCTCACTATACTATGTGACAACATGAGTGCAATCAACATCTCGAAGAATCCAGTCCAACATGGGAGAACCAAGCATATTGAGCTTCGACATCACTTCATTAGAGAACTGGTTGAAGAAGGAATTGTGTCCATACAACATTTCGGAACTACTGAGCAACATGAAGATATTTTCACTAAGGCACTAGATCGTGAAAGATTCGAAAAATTGAGAAGAGATCTCGGATTATGCACGATCTCCTAATATCCCGCAAATAATGGAATAAGTTTTATATTTTGTGCAATTTCCATATTTTTAATTTTCATATATTTTATTACCTTCATATGTATTTCTTGTTACATTAATCCGTTTGGAATAAGATCACTACAGGATCAATTCATTAACCATGGTTACCATAATTCAAATTGGAAAATCAAATTCAAATGTGATGTGACAAGCCCACGTCTGACACACATAGGCGGGAACGGTTATGCACTCCAAGTTATTCAAAATCATGATCATTACCATTTTGGAAACCGTGATCGTCTTTCCATTTTCAAATAAGGGAAGTTTCCTTCTTCAAACTCCTCTCTATATGCAAGTATCACACTACATATCTCATTCACCTCTCGAAAATAATCTCTCAATACTCTCTCTCTCTGAAAAACTTCGCGTACACATTCACTTGCTTCTCCTCTCATTTTCTTTTTCAGCGCAACAATGGTGAGAACTCGTGGGAGTCAATGCTCAAAATTAGAGGATCCTACTCCAGCTTCATCAAAAGGAAGGAAGAAAGTCATCTCCCCGGAGGAGTCCAGCGCAAAGGGTCGAGCCAAAGCGGTTCAACAAGCGATTATTGAGCAAACAATCTCGGGAACACCTTCTCTCATACCGGTTCCATTCCCTTCTTCATCTCCATCCACTGCCGGAGAGAAAGGTGCGGCCACCGTTGCTATTCCAGACCCTCTTGACATTCGAGCCGAAGTTTCCGGAGCCAAGTTCATGAAGCAGAAGGAGGGAGGCTCTCAAAAGGCGAAAGAAAAATCAGTCTCCACTACAAACCTAGAGAGAGCAGTGGCAAGGAAGAACGCCTCGATAAGTAAACGAGTTGAAGCGGACATTGCCAAGGCATTGAAGCCTATAGAGGCTATTCTGGCCGACCTCCCCACAATGGGTTCGGGCAAAGATTCTGAAGCAGTCATGCCCGCCAAAGTTTCTAATCCAACACCAAAAGATGCACAAAAGGTGTCCACTGCAAAGCCCAAGAAGAAAACTCGAGCAAAGAAGGACGCTATGCAACTGAGTGCTGTGACCGAACCTACTCCCGTCACCACAATCGAGGTTAATCCAACCGAACCTCTGCAAATCACTGCCTCTGCAACTCACACCAGTCCAACCATGGTGTCTGAACCAGTTACTGAACAACCCGATGAAGAGAAACTGGATTCAGACTATATGCAAGAGTCGGACGATGGAAGCTCTGGAGATGAATCCTTGATCGATATCAGTGATAACGAGAAAACTGATGCCGCAAATGAAATCACAGAGGAGATTGCCTGGACCGCTAATCAAAAGAGGAAACATGAACTGAGAAGAGAAACTGAACCTATTGTCCAAGAACCAGTCCCTACAGAAGCAGAACAAGTGGAAGAAGCCAATGAATCATCTAGCTCTGATGACAACCAGAACAAGGAGTCCGGAGGTGACACCGAACACCTTCATGACGATGCCCCTGAACCAACTGAGGGGGAGAATCCCACTGAAGACAAGTACGAGGATTTGGGTTCACAGGATACCCAAAGTGATCAAGATGGATCCGACCAGGAGAATAAAGAAGAAGAAACAGATGAAGAGTCTGAGGAAGATGAATCTGAGCAGGAGGAAGAAGAGTTGCAAAAGAAGGTTCCAGTGAAGCAAAAATGTCCAAGAAACAGAAAATTGAGTACTTTGATGAGACTCATGCTGAAACTCATGAACCAACTCCACCACCACCAGAAAGGCGTTCACCCAAGGAGTCTGAACTGAAGAAGAGGACACGTTCTGAACCAGAAGGCTCATCCAAAACCGCAGCTTCCAAGAAGAGGAAGATTGTTGAAACATCGTCCGACGACCATGAACCTGAGATAATTGATACTCGATATGCCATCACTATTGAGTTCTACTACGAGGTGTCCAAGCAGTACTTCACAACAGTGTTGGAAAAGATGAAGATCCACCCGGAGATCATATTTGCTGCCAAGCGATACGAGGAGATGGGATGGCACCAATACCTGGAAAAGAGGTCCTTACTATTCTAGGCCACTGAGATTAAACAGTACAAAGGACAACTAGTTAGGCATTTTTATGCAAACCTGAGCGAAGATGTCCTCAATCCAAAGAGCCCCTGGTTCGAGCTGTGCTATGTTGAAGGAGAACTGTTTGAACTGAAAATCAAAGCTCTGAATCGCTTCCTCCAGGTACCACGACCATCCTTCCAATCTGTTTACTCTCGTAAGTTGTATTTCACATGGGTAAAATTGCTGAGACACTGACTGGGGTGGAAGGAAAGAAAATTCATGGTAAAGGGTTGAGTGCTGGTGCTCTAACACAAAGGTTTTCACTCCTCTACAAACTCTGTGCACACAATATTATGCCCACTGCTAACCACTCGGTTGTGTCCAAGAATATGTGTATGTTGTTATATGCCATTGATCAGAATTATGAGATCAATTACGGAGCTCTTCTGCTTGAACAAATGCTGGTCTTTGCTGGCAAAGTCAAGAGGAAGTACAACACCACACTTCCCTTTCCAGGCCTCATCACTGAATACCTGCAGCATCTTCACATCCTTGGGAGTAAACATGACCGTCCTGAAGACATTGCAGACTTCAAACTATCCTCTGCCCTTGTGAAAAAGAAACCTTACCTGCCTGGACCAGGAGGAAGGATCCCTGCCAAAGATGCCTTCTCCTTGCTGCGTGATGAACTCACTGATCATATCAACCATCTGAAAGTGTTGGAAGCACAAGTGCACACGAGAGTTCAAGCTGCTGAAAAGCTGTTCAGACAGCTTCCTGATGTGTGGCCTGATGAAGAAAAAGAAATGGATACCAATCCAGAGGAGGAGTCTGATGATTCTGATGCAGATTCCTCTGAAGAATCTGAGTGGTTTGCCCTTTTTGGGCAAAATGTGCGCCAGAGGGGGAGTTCAGTTGATATAACCGTTGATCGGTTCCTCTGGCAAGCACTATAAAAAGGAGGGGGAGTCTGCGCAACTTCTGAAGCTGCTGAAGGGTAACAAATTTCTTGTTCAGTCATTTTATTTGAACTACTTTTGTGACATGTTTCTGAATATTGCACTATGGCCTGTAATAATATAACTTTGATTATTGATGCTACATTTAGTTTTCATTGCCATGTGTCGTTTTGATGTAAATGCTCCTAGATTGAATTGATAGACATTACGGAGCATTAAAATAATTTATTCTGAAATGGGTTTGATTGTAAACGGTGGTTGGGGTTGAATGGGAAAAATTTCTCCTGTTATGTTCTTGTGTTAATTGTCTATACATCGGTTTGATCAACTCATATACTGGCCCACATTCTGCCAAAAAGGGGGAGATTGTTGGGAACCAGTTTTGAGCAAATGTGTCACAACCGATGTCTGGACTACTTTGTTGAACCAACCCCGTCAGTGTTAGACAAACTATTTAAAGGAAGAGGAGCTGACGAATCTGCACGAAGATCAACTCCAACGGTCAGCTGATTCTTGCCCAGATCATGCTGAAGAAGTATGGAAACCAAGATCTCCTAATCCGGGCAACTTCATTCTAAGGAAAGGAATAATTATGGTAATAAGATCTTACCTTGGAATGGAGGGTTGTCTTCTCTCTTCAAATACACCGGCCAAGGGATGTTCTGGGGACGAATGGAATCATTCACTTTCTCCCTTGTGCCATCGAAGTAATTGTGTAGAGAGAAACATATTCCTTCCGTGTTCGAGATTACATCAAATCGAAGGAAGGCATTCGATCAACACTTCCTCGGGTGATTTGACCGAGATTGTACTACAGTGTACTTGATTGAAGTCGATGAATTCAATCAAGCCTCTCGAGGAGTTGTCAACACACGAGCTTAATTGAATATATTCTTGAAGGAGAGTTTGCCAACAGGTTTCGACCAAGAGTGACCTTGGAGGGGGAGCCTTCAAGGAATTGGAGCAAGGTCGGGGAGATCTTCACCAAGGCAGGGAGTGCTTTGGTTCGACAATTCAAACTGCTTGGAGATTGGAGTTGGGCAAATTAAAACACTATTGTTTGATCATGAATCGAGTTGAACAAGTAGTGGAATCTCCTGGATTGGTATCCCCCAGATGTAGGCTTTTGCCGAACTGGGTCAACAAATCTTGGAGTTCGTTTACTTTTCAGTTTATCTTTTATTCCGCTGCTTATTATTATTAAACTGAATAACGTGTTCACGAAAGGTGTTTGAACTAGTTTACAGGACTAGTTTACTGGTTATCCTAGCGAACGGACCTAACAAAAATGATGAACAAGTTAACTAGTGCATTGAAGAGCTCCATTGAGCAAAAGGATTCCAATGAAGAAATTTAGAATGCATATGTGATAGACGCATGTTTGGCCATGTCATTATATTTTAATCTTTGAAAGTACCAACTTGATCTATGGTTTGAAAGAGGACGTCTTAAAGATTATGCAGACTTTTGAATCATCTCAATCAGAATTCTGAACTCTAGAAATCACATCCTTAATGTTAGCAAAGGATATAATAAGTATTTATGAATTAAGAATAGATAAAAAAAATCATGACTTTAAGAAATTAATTTAAAACTAACCTAGTTAGTTTGGAACAACCTTAAACTAGTTTAGGATGATACTTAGTAATTTAAAAACCAAAAAAAAAAAAAAAAAATCTCTTTGTTTTGTTGGGATCTAGGAGGAGTTATGTAGTAGTTATTTGTGGGGTTACTTCTCCCTTCTCTCTCTTTTATGGCCATTCACTGCCTCTTTAAATAGGGGATCCATGTAAACTTTTACTAACTTTTAATCAAATTCAAATTTCTTTTAGTTTTTGCAAGATTGCAAATTCGGGTTTTCTCTAGTTGCTCACTTCTTCAACCTAAAGTCTTCTTGATAGCAATTAGGAAATCTTACTTTCCATTCCCAAATCCTTTATCCCACACGCCTACCAATAATTTCCAAAACCCAAATTAAAATTGTATGCAACATTGAGAGGATGGCAAGGAAATCGGGTCCAAAGGGCGTTTGGGTTCGTGGCACTTAGCTTAGCTTGAAGCCGAGGAAGCGACTTCTTGTTGGCCGGACAGATCGACATTCCATGCAATTAGATGGCATTCGGTTTGATGTCAACGGCTCTTCATTCTTTGCCATGGTTCTAATTTTCCATTAATTATTCCTTAATTTTTACACTGTCCTCTATTTTTAAATTCATTTTTCTTCTTTCTTCATCATGGATTCATTTCTGGCTTGAATTTTGTATTTCTATTCTTGTGCTTGTTGATCTAGCTCGGGGCTGTGAATGTCAAAAAATATCAGAGACCATGGTCCATGGATGGCCCATACTGTTGCCGGCGCGCCTTTGTGTGACCACTGACCAGGTGGGATGACCACCAATGACCTAGTACGAGTTATATTTCGTTGATTAGCTTGTACTAACTTTTACTAGCTCTATGATTAGATTTAATTAAATTTGAGGAGGAGGAGGAGGTGGCAGGTGTAGCTAATAGCCTCCGAGTTCAATTAAGTGGTAGCAGACTAGCAGTGGCATGCATATATTTTGATGAAGAATATCAATTATAGAGCTAGGCACAAGGCATTGGGATCATCAGTGTATGTATGCATATTCCAGCATGTACCTGCAGGCAAGTAAGCAGTACATTAAAGAAGTAAGAGAGCATGTATGTTGCCCTGCATGTGACAGATTTGCATTAATTAATTAAGGACAACTGACTCAGTCGTCATCCTCATTCCCACATTCAGATAATGTATTCTCTTGGCCACTCCTATCAAGCTAATTAGCTATTCGATCTGAAATGGGGCTGATGTTCTCTCAACAGTTACTGGACTAGCAGCAGATCACACTTCAGATTTACGACCTGGGTAGGGTTTAAGTACTGATTCAGCAAAAAGCTGAATCTGTGACTTTGAATATAGTGTATGCTAGTTTTACATTTATAATTAATGATTGATTGAGTACTATATTTAACAAATTTATTAATAAATGTATTTTCATATTTTTGGCAAGTCTCTAGTATTTCTCTATTAAGTAAGATTCTATCCTAATTTATCTTCCCACACCAACCGCCCTCTTCTTCTAGCCCGTTCCCTTTACCTTCCCATTCTTGCACCTAAAAAATTAACAACAGTGTTCTTGCACAAAAGCAATGGAGGCGTCACGGGAGAGATGCGACGGCAGCAGCCAAGGAAGCGGCGCTGGGACAGAGGTGCAGCGGAGGTTCATGCACAAAAAACTGCAGAGCCCCCTGTTGAGCGATATGGAAGGCTCGTGAGTTTACCCAGGCGGAGGGCGGCGTCAAGCAGTGGCAGGAGGTTACTTATGGGAAACCAAGAGATGCTAACATGTGCCTCTTATAATTTCGTTTCTGATTCTAGGTTACTTCTTTTTTCAAGTAACGAGAAACCAAGTGGGCTAATAAATTGTAGCTCTTGGTATTTCTATGTGCTATTAGGTTTTACAAGGCCCTTGACAAACAATACCCACATCTATATTTTCACATTGTTTATCCTAATTAGAAAAGCAAGGCTGTATATAATAATAGATAATTAATTACTATGGATATTTATTTGGATTTTTATACATTTTATTTGGGACTAATGTTGTCAAAAAGTAGCATAATATGTGCTGATGTTTCGTGATATCAGCAATCGTTGTATGTTAATTGTGTGCTGGTTAAGTATGAACCATGTGTTGGTAGCAATAATTCTGTCAAAAAGTAACATAAGATGTGTTGATGTTCAGTGATATCAGTGATAGTTGCATATGAATTGTGTGCTGGTTGAGTATGAGTTATGTGCTGACAGTATGCAAATATTTATACAAAATCATATCCTAGTTGAGTGCTCGTTGAATATGATTTAGACTTCTGTCATAAAGAGGTGAAATTGAGAAATATCTATATCCAAAATTATTATTTCATTGATACACAACCATTGATTTTTTTCTTTAAGATGTATCATAATATTTATAAAACTCCACGAATATGATCTTGTGATTTACCAGCGATAATTCTATCAAAAAGTAGTATAACATGTGCTGATGTTCAGTGATACCAATGATGGTTGTATATGAATTGTGTGCTGGTTGAGTACACGGTGATGGTCTAACACACAATACGCATCGTATGCATTTTGCATTAAACCAAAACTGCATTTTCACACTGGACTAAAATTCATACGAATTCAAAATATTAGGTTGTGGTGCTGTAGTCATTATTTTTCATGAAATTTTAGTTAGGCTTTCATGCACATACAAAAGTTTATATATATGTATATATAATTGTATGTCACATAATAACAATTTATACTATTAACACACAATTCAAGAGATCATTATGCTAAATGTTTACAGTATCTTAATTTTACATAGAGTATATTCTTCAAATTAAAAATTGAAGCCATATTCATATTTATTTTTTTATGTCTGTGTCCAAATTATCAAGACAAATTCAACATACTAATGCACCAATTCACTAAAACCGCTAAATATAATTCAACATACAATTGATTAGCACAAATGTAAGACAATGGTTTACTTTTTTTCTTTTTTTTTCTTTAGTTTACTATTTTTGTATACAATACATTCTTTAAAAAAATCAAGACAAATTCGCAAGAAACTAATAAGTGGATGACGATGATGGAGATGTGGTATTATAAATTTTATGTGCAATATAAAATTAAGGAGAATTATCATCATTCTCCAATTCAAAAAAAAAAAAAATCTAACCATGCCCACCATCTTGCCACAGTGTGTTGTTGTGTCTGGTCCACATGATTGTCTGAGGTGGTTGCACCTGTCAACATCTGGACGCTGCTGGTGTAGAATAGGGTTTATAGCATAATTAAAGAGGATTAATTACATAATTGGCAACTCTTTGTCACCCCTTAATTTCAGTGATATATGTTAGGAAGCAGATCCCTCATTTCCTTAATTGATCGCGCTCCATAAATGACATGTTCTTCACTCACCTCTGCCTATCACCGGACATTGTTCTCCTTAGCACATTGAGCAGGGGCTGAATATTATACATTTAGCCCCCTAACCGGTCCCAACCTGTGACCACTACTACTCTCCTCCTATTAATTAATAATCACTAACAAAGAATGATGACTCATCACTTCATTTACGACTATTCAACATTCAAAATTATTCTAAACGAATCTCATATAATGGGAAAAAAAAAGTTCAATATAGTCATTTTTTACAAAAAAGCCAAATCAGTCCTTTTTTTTTATTTTTTGGCCCAATTGGTCCGCTACATATACTAATTATGTCTCAATCGATCCTCCACCCACTAATTATGCCCTAATTACATATTTTTGGCCAAATCAATCCTTTTTTTTTTCAAAAATCTAAATTGGTCCGTTATTAATTTTCGCCCCCTTTCATTCAGTCCAATGCATATTTCAACCACTAATAACTCAAATTTAATATACGTAAAAATTCTAAAATTTCGATATTTATAAACTACACGACAAGACGAATCTAACAAGATCCTACTTGGCTCATTTTAACTGTATATCTAGTCCATAAATAACTCACTTTCATGCAGTCCAATGCACATTTCAAATCACTCATAACTCAAATTTGATATACGTAAAAATTCTAAAATTTCGATATTTACGAACCTATATTATTTACAGACGTATATATTTACGGACCTATACGTAAAAATTCAAATTTTTATAAATATCGAAATTATTATACGTCGTGTAGTTTATAAATATCGAAATTTTAGAATTTTTATGTATATCAAATTTGAGTTATTAGTGGTTTGAAATGTGCATTGGACTGCATGAAAGGAGGCAAAAATTTATAACGGACCAATTTAGATTTTTGAAAAAAAAAGACTGATTTGGCCAAAAATATGTAATTAGGGCATAATTAGTGGGTGGAGGACCGATTGGGACGTAATTAATATATGTAGCGGACCAATTGGACTAAAAAAAAAGACTGATTTGGCTTTCTGTAAAAAAAAAAAGGACTATATTAGCCTTTTTTCCCTCATATAATAGAATAATCATTAACGAATAAGGTAGAGACAAACCTAGTGCGTGGAACTACACTGAAATGTGTAGACGGATAGCCATCGTCTTTTTTACTCCCTCCGTCCCGTGAAACGTGGCTACTTTCTTTTGGGCACGGTAATTTAGTTAGTGGAGTTTAGTAGTTAAAGTAGTGTAGGCATTTTGTGTTTAAGATTATAGTGGATTTTTATACTGATTATTGTTTAACTTTGACTTAATATTATGTAATGATACAATTAGAGAAAAATATTCAAGTGTGATTTTGTTAGAATCGTTTAAACATGTAGTTTCATAATATATATTTTATACAATTTTTATTTGTACCAATTTCGAAATATTAAGATTTAAAAAAATGCTAGGGACTTTGTGTAGAAAAGTAAAAGTGCATTGGAATTTGTGCAGAATAGTAAAATTGAACACTTTTAATGTGATTTGAGAATAATTAAAATTCTAATTAAACTTATATTATTTTAATTTATCTAAAAATGGAAAGTGATCAAATTTCGTGGGACACCCCAAAGAGTAATAGTGGCCAAATTTCGTGGAACGGAGGGAGTATTTTGTAATCGCCATGGGACCATAATTATATTTCAATATTTTTAAATTTTTAGGGGAATAACTGTGAATTATATTCTATTTATAATTATCACATCTCCGTTCATTCGGGCGGGTTAATAATAATAATAGTAGGAATAATAATAATAATAATAATAATAATAATAATAATAATAATAATAATAATAATAATAATAATAATAATAATAAACAAATAAATAAATAAATAAATAAAAGTAATAAAATAAAATAAAATGAAGAAAATAAGATAAATGGAATTTTTATAAGTGTATTAATTTGGAATGGCCAAAATAAAATTCTTCCATTCACAATATTTTAAATTAAATACACAAAAGCAAAGAATATACTATAGGGTTGCTCCAAATGCAACATTATTTATGTATTATTATGTACATGCAGGTGCGTCTCAAACTTTGGCTAGCAATCCGTTTGCTAGCCAATCTCTCATTAACGTAAAAGCTTCCTCTGCATCTACATCCTCCTCCACAGTCTGGGGCCTATGTGCAAAACCATGACCCCTCTCCAGGAAAACCACCGTCTTTAATTTCTTATTCCTTTGAGCCATCTCCTCCAAGATACTGACTGGGCATAGTGGATCGTTCTCACCTGTGATCAATAGCAGAGGTACATTTACCTTAGTAGCCCCACGAGCGTCTATTCTGGTACCATAGAAGGAAACTCCACTGCCAAAATATGCACCCTGGTCTTGTGCCAGGATATCTACAACTCGACCCCCACCGAAGCAGAAACCAATGATCCCCAGTTTCTTGGAGATCCCCACGGATTCAAATTCATTCATCATCCATTTTGCAGATGTGAGCACAATTTCCGATATGCGTTCTAGCTTCTGCTCGCCGACCCACTGTTGAAGTAAATCACTGGGCCTGTCTTTGCTCCATGAATCACCATTAAACAAATCAGGAACCAGAACGCTGCAGTAACCACAGAATTCGATACCACAATTATGTATTGCTACGTATAGTACTTAATAGATTGATGATCATTTTTCACGCACTGGTACACCACAAGAACGCAGCAGCTCCGGGCTAAGGCCTCTAGCTAGCTAGACTCTAGTCTTTATTTTATTAGCATAGCTTCTTCTAGCTAGTGGCATCATTCATTAATCCAAAAATCAAAATTTTTATATTGATATTTGAAAATTCAGCTATGCAGGTTTCAGCTTTCAACGCATGTTAGCGAGAGTTTAATTTGTTGTTCCGTGTAAATAGCATAAGCTTACTTATATCCGCCGCAGGCAACACGATATGCGAAATCTCTGGTGGATGAATCTTGGAAGCCAAAAATGTCAGATAAAAGCAATATGCCGGTGGCATTGTTGTTCTTGACGGCCTTGCAAAGATAAGCATGGATACGGCCCGCATCGTCTACGTCCTCGTCCTCTGCAATGGTAAGTTCCGTACCATTCACCAATTCGCACTCTTCTAGTTCAATATCATCTGCATCGCTCAAGCTGTCTTGTTCTTCAACTTCCACTTGGCTGCAACAGACTCTCAACTTTTTGCTTTTGCACACAATATAAGGCTGCAGGCGGTTACTCCATGGATCCCGCTCATTGCTTTTCTGCAGAATAACTGGAAGTTATACAGTTAGAACATGAAAATTATCTTTGCACTAGCAGTTGGGCTTTAGCTACTTGACATGGCACACCAAAATGTTCTTTCCTAATGCTTTTAAAAACGACTAAGAGATGAACAACTAACTCCATACTCTTACCTAATGAAAGGGCAGTAAAAGCGTAGGGGATCGCAAATACAACAATACAAGAGGGAAGTAGAGAGGAGAGTGGGATTGACATGATTTTTTTTCCTTTTTCGGGGAGAGGGATTGACATGAACTTAAAACATGAAATAAAATAAAATAAATAAATTGAAATGGAGCGAGTATTGGCCATGACCCGAGGGGGAATCATTATCAAGCAGCCAGAAACTAACTTACAGGGAAGTGTCGGCGAGGTAGGCAACTGCAGCTCGCGGGAGATGTGGATGGTGATGTGAGTGGGGGCAGGTGGTGGTGGAGGTGGTGATTCTGCAGATGCTTGAGGATGGGGGTAGAT
This sequence comes from Hygrophila difformis, assembly GCA_030278955.1. Classification (NCBI taxonomy): domain Eukaryota; kingdom Viridiplantae; phylum Streptophyta; class Magnoliopsida; order Lamiales; family Acanthaceae; genus Hygrophila; species Hygrophila difformis. The sequence goes on from JAOANR010000012.1 coordinate 334,656, forward strand.
GAGAGAATTGGAGTGGAGACCAAATCCATTTTCTTATCCTGTCAAGTGTGATTTTTATGAAGTATAATAGAATATGCACTGAAAATATAAAATATCTTTGGTTCCAAATCCCAAAATGAAAGAACATAATCTAATACTGTAGTATGGAATATCTAGAATGTCTATCCAACCATCAACTATGGTCCATGGATATCTCTGTAAGATCTCCGCCAAGGGTTTTAGGCCTCATATTGAAATGAGGCGGGAGCCATGGGGACAGTGGGACATAGACGACCTAGTGGAGACCGCCACCAAGTACTTTGCCCTAAAGGTTCACATGCTATGCAAGAAAAAATTACTCAAAATCTTCCTATTTTATCCCCCACTGCCAAATCTATATTATTATACGATTTGTAGGAATAATAAAGTATGCGTATATATTGATATAGAAGCCAAATCTTCTATGTTCTATCTCCTGGTTGGCTTGTCAACATGGAATATTACATTTTCATATATTATAAATTCTTCATTCAACATAAACCTGTAGTTTTACCAAAAAGAGAAAATACCAGAAAAAACATTAATCTGTAGTCCTTTACTCCTTCTGTATAGCAAATTCAATATATAAAGGGTCTTCCCACAAATTCACGCACGAGACGGCATGACTCCGAAGGATGGAATCTGTTCTTTGTATCAATAGCCCGCCTCCAAGGCTGCCATAAGTTATTTAAAACATCTAATTACCTAACACTAGAAAACACCTTGAATAGATATTTGATATGATCGAACAGCTAAAAGCTAATAAAAAAGTTGTTTCCCAATCACCCTATGATGGTATCATTGTAGATGATTAGTAAAGTCGACGATGAAGTTATTAGAGAAGCAGCCAATGACAAAAGAAAAATTGACAATGAATTGCTGGCTGCCTTCCCTTTTAAATTTCACAATACTATAATTAAAGCTTTTACATTGTAACATGGATGGGCACACCCAACAGGCCAACAATAATATGGTTTTCCTCAAACAAAACTAGCATGTGACAACAAAGTCCCATGGTACAAACACATGTTTCACTCTCTTTAACGTTTCTCCAATCCATCTCTCAGATCGAATCAATCAACGCAAAACTAGTATCCCCATAAACGCAGCAGCCACCAGCCACCAACTACCCAGTGTGTGTGTGTGCATCATCAACCATGGGTCGCCACATATTCCAGTGCCGACTTCTTCACAGCCTCGATTCTATCTTCATCACCTATGCACTTCTCATATTCCAGGTACTTCTTGAATATAGATTTCATCTTCTTTGCCGGGAGACTCACACTTACTGCTCTCTCAAATAATCCACGGATCATATCCACATCACCTAGACGTATCTCCTGTAATATTTAAAAACAAAACCAACCAACAAATCATGCTCCATAAGAGATAAACACCATGCAAGCTGCCTTTGAATATTTTAATTTTCTACCAAAAGAAATTTTTAGCAGGACAGGGAGACTGAGTTTTAAGAGTTTACTTGATCTAGATAAATAATCCACAGATCTGTCCTCTTGGGATACTCCCTGAGCATCCCCTCAAACATGGATCTTCCCCTATCTGGAACTCCGCACTTAAACTCAAGAATAGCCGTTTGTTTAATAAATTCTATATGCTTATGCCGGGGAAGGCTTAGAAGAGCACGGTTCACAGCTGACTGAATCCCATCGGCATTTCGCTTCAGAAGAGAATGAATCTTCCTAAACCAAGCCTACAATCCAAAAACACCAAAAATGACAATATCATTTGTTGAAATTTTGCGTAAGCGTATAAACTATGCAAATATTAAATTGATAATCACATAATTGAGTACCTTGTATGAATGTTTAAACTTTCTGCACATTTTCTCAAGAAGCTCATCAGCAAATTTATATTGTTCTGTCATCTCATACATTTCCAAAAGTGCAAGGTGCACCTTTTTGGCATCACAATACTGCAATGCTCGTTGAAATACTTTTGTAACAGCTTCCTGAAAAGTAAAATGCAATATTTCCTAGCAAACTTTCTTAATAGAACACTAAAATATTTCTTTTTTGCTCTTTGAAATAGTGTAAGAAATAAACAGAATCAACAAAGCGACAGATTTTTGGGGCTTTTTAACGTTACCTCAGGGGGGTTACCATATTTATTCTCCAAATTGAAATATGCACCCCAGATATTCAGCTTCTCAGACTCCTCTCGAATGTTTATCGTTCTCAAAGCCCTATAATATAAGAAAACATATTATGAGAAAATAGTTATTTTGCAGGGGCCAATACGCATAAACATTCCCTACTATGAAAACAAAATTGTGATATTGCTAAAGATGAATAGAAACATATACCTTTCAGCAATTGACCGTGCCTTATCAACATTGGCCAAAGAGAGCATAAAGGCCATGTATTTTATCCATAGATAGCTACAGTTTGGGGAGCTATGAATAAGTTTCTCAAACTCTTCCTCGCTCCTTGGGCGAATGCCTTTTTCAAGAAGCCTCTCCTCAGCAGCCATAATTTCCAGTTCCCTGTTCAAATGATTAAGCACTACAATTATTTATATCTTCTACATATAATTAGAACCATAAAAAATATTGCACGGTGCGTTACTTGGCTTTCCTGTCTCTTTTCTTTTTCCTCTTTTGATTTTTCTCATCAGCAATATCTTTGCCAAAATTAAATATGTCCTCACCACCATCACCTTCATCATCTATGCTCTCAATGTCTTCAAGTGGAACTTCAAGAGCTGGAACAAGAGCCCTGGATGCAACATCTGCAAGTATATTATGATGATTCTCAGGCTCATTGGTTGTGTTTTCACCAAAAGTTGAGCTGCTCCATGCTAAATCTTTTGCCTCAGCTAATGCAACAGAATCATCTGTGCCATTAGCATGATCATGGATCTGTTTTGAAGATGTTTGCAATACATCCTCGTCTATCAAATACGATTTCTTCATCCCCAGAGAAACTCGTTTTCTATCTTTATCCACCTATAAATAAATAAATAAAAGAGGTCATAAATGTTGGAAACGAAAATATCTAATTTTCCCATCAATAAAGATCGAGGTGTGACTTATTTGTGGGATGGAAAACAAGAAAATAGAATAAAATCATACTTCCTCTATTTTTTTTTGTTTGCTACGGACCCACCCAGTACGCAGTCCAATGCACATTTTAAACCATTAATAACTTCAGAAGGCATAATAAACCAGAATACAAGTTGCTAGTTGCTGTTGGAATTTTGAATTGGGGAGAAGGAGTTAAAGTTTGTATTTCTTAAAACTCGATTCTACATTTTTTCACTAAGATTACACGGCTATTTATAGCCGGAAGGTTTACAAAAGTAAAGATATAAAATACACCATTGTTGAAAAACTACGGATCCGCAAGTTTTGACAATGGCAATCAAACAAGGCGGCTACTTTGACGACGGCGTGCGCATCTCTTTTTGACGACGGCGGGAGCATGCGTTGTCGGGGTACGGCGGCTGGAGCACGCTTAGTTAGGTGAGTTTATTATTCAACATTTCCCCCCCTTAAACTCATCCTCTTGAAATCTTGGATTCCCAGCTTCTTCCGCAAGTACTGGAAGGTTTCAGCTTTCAACGCTTTTGTAAAAATGTCTGCGACTTGTTCACTTGAGCTGACATACTTCAGCTCCACTTCTTTTGATTTTACATGTTCCCGTATGAAGTGAAAACGGGTGTCAATGTGTTTTGAGCGTTCATGATGCACTGGATTTTTTGCAAGAGCAATGGCAGACTTATTATCGACATGAATCTTGATTGCACTTTCTTGTTGTATCTTCAAATCTCCAAGCAATTTCTTCAGCCAAATTGCATGACAGACGCATGCAGCAGCAGCAATGTATTCTGCTTCACAAGTCGATAGCGCGACAATGGGTTGCTTCTTTGATGACCAAGTGAATGCATTTCTACCGAGGTAGAACACGAACCCTGATGTGCTTTTTCGATCCTCTTTGCTTCCAGCCCAATCACTATCACTGAATCCAACCAATTCAGTGCTTTGATTTGTAGAGTATAGCATGCCATAATTTATTGTCCCTTGGATGTACTTCAAAATTCTTTTCGCAGCTTTCAAGTGTGAAGTTTTTGGTGTTTCCATGTACCTGCTAACAAGACCAACTCCAAACAAGATATCAGGTCGTGTGCAGGTTAAATACCTCAAGCATCCCACAAGGCTTTTGTAGTAGGTTGGATTTACTGGGTTTCCTTCTCCTTCTTTAGTCAATCTGGTGCCAACTTCCATCGGACTGTCGACACTGTAACAATCTTCCATTGAGAATTTCTTCAGGATCTCTTTGGCATATTTTTCTTGTGAGATAAAAATTTCTTCTTCATCTTGCTTGACTTCAATGCCTAGGAAGTATCGCATCAATCCCAGATCGGACATTTCAAACTCCTTTTCCATTGATTTCTTGAACTCCTGGATCAAGGCCTTATCGTTTCCTGTAAAGATAATGTCATCAACATATAGACATACCAATAAGAATTCTCCAGACAGGTTTCTTTTTGCATATAGGGAGTGCTCATATGTGCACTTTACAAATCCATTTTCGATAAAGTATTTATCGATTCTTGAATTCCAAGCTCTTGGTGACTGCTTCAATCCATAGAGCGCTTTCTTCAACCTGTACACCTTGTCTTCTTGGCCTTCAATGATGAATCCAGGTGGTTGCTCAATATAGACAACCTCTTCAAGATTTCCATTCAGAAATGCGGATTTAACATCCATTTGATGTATCTGCCACTTCTTTTGAGCTGCTAGTGAAATGAGCAGCCTCACTGTTTCAAGCCGGGCAACTGGGGCAAAGACTTCTTCATAATCAATTCCATATCTTTGATTGTACCCCTTTGCAACGAGACGGGCTTTGTGCCTTTCAATTTCTCCTTTTGCATTTCTTTTTGTCTTGAACACCCATTTGACTCCGATTGCTCGATGTTTGTCAGGAAGTGATGTGAGCTCCCACACTACAAGAAAAACTGTAGTTCCCGACCGCACATTGCGGTCGGTAACACCTTGATGCGGGTCGGCTCTTGTGGTTACCGACCGCACTCCCGACCGCAAATCGCGGTCGGGAGTCACTTTGTCGATAACTTGGTGTCGACCGCAGAAACCACCGTCGGGAACGCTACCGACCCGCTTACCGACCGCATATGCGGTCGGTAGGATCTGAAAAAATTAAAAAAAAAAAATTAAAAATGTGAGTCCCGACCGTCGTCCCGACCGCAACTGCGGTCGGGAACTCTGTAATAGGCCAACAGGCCATTCTGTTTCAGGTTTCCAACCTGTAAACATCCAAATTTTTGAAAATGCTATGCTGGACCAAAACTGAGGTTCTCATTTTAGTTTACAACATAATGAAAAAAGTATGCAACTACAGACTACCACTTTGGGCCTCGAACAATATCTCACAAATACCTAGTAATCTCAATTAATTACAAAATTGACCTATATCGTAGCAGCAATACTTGATGTATTGTCCAGTAAGAAATATCACAAGCCACAATAATTTCCAGAAAATTAAGTAATAGTATAGATCCTTACATGGCCTAAGTCCAGGTCGGCGATATCCTGGCTGCTGCTTCACATAGGGCCTCAGGTCCTTGTCAATTTTATTAACACACTGCCCCATAAATAGTTTATATCAAGTGAATGACATTAACAAATATGGGAACAAACCAAACACAACGATTAAAACCAGTGTCACTCAATATTATCAATGCCAAAAGTATTTCATATTAATAAATTAGGGTAAAGAATTAGCTATTTTAGCTGACCTGATTATTCGACTCCAACTTCTTCTGCATACCTAAATCAAGAACAAACAGGTAAACGGTTCAATTCTTTTGATCATCCCAAACTTGCACAGCAAGGATATATTTTAATCAAACAAGCAACTCGTGCTGAAAGATGTATTTAAGGAAATAAAAGCTCCACAAGCTCAGCAAGACCTAGGGAATTGCACACATCTGTGGATACATGGTTATATCCGGGATGGATGCATTAAGTTAAACATATGTTTACCTGGAAGAATGGATGTTGAAGCACCTCCATGGCTGTTGGCCTTTTACATGGATTCCATGAACAAAGGGACTGAATTTCACAAATCATTGAAAGAGCACACATATAAGTTTGATCAGTTTCCAAGACAATAAGAAAAATCATATTTGAGAAGAATTGTGCTTGCTTACCTTGATAAGATTGACTCCATCTGCACTAACACCTGGCATCAACCCAGAAAGATGGACCCCAGCAACCTGTCGTACCAATAGACAATATCTTAAATTATGTCCTCAAATATAATAAATAAATAAATACCAAATTGAAAATGCTTATGAGCATAAAATTGTTCAGCGATGCCAAATATCAAGAATAAAGAAACAAGCATGATGTGGATCTAAAATCAAGGTTAGATGATTTTTTTAAGCCTTCTTGGAAATACCTTACACATCATATACAGAAGGAATCATGTCATTCTCCATTAGACCAATACCATTGACCATATTAAAATACAAACACTGCATTAACATTACATAGCTCCAACCAGTGGGTTGGAGACATATTCAATGAATGGAGGTTGAGAACTAATCTCACGAGCAAGGCCAAAATCAGCAATTTTAATGATATCCTTTGAACTAATCTCAGTGGGTTGTCACATTCACTTCTCTGAGATTTATACACTCTTCCCACGAATAATATATTTTTTTTCATTTTTTTGATTGCAACCTGTAAAATGTAATGTTTTCGCATCTAAGGACTTTAAAGAAATTTTTATTAACATTGAGTGGTGACAATAATATTAAGTAAACACATACCAATTCACCAGATTGCTTGCTTTGAGCACTCCACACACTTCCAAATGTGCCATTACCAACTTCCTCAAATCTAACCAATTGCCAAGAAAATTTTGAGTACTCTTCACTGAATCATGACCAAGTTCAGAAATCACATAACCAAATTCACTGTTCTATAACTAGAAATCACATAACCAAATTCATAAATTAATTGAATCATGATGTAAGAAATCACATATTTTTAAGCAAACACCAAAATCATAGAATTGTACATACCTCAACACGGCTGTGCAACTGCGACGATCGACCGGGACTGCCGCCACCAATGCCGGAGACGAGGGAATGCCGTCGGACCGGCCTTGCACCTCCGGTCGTCGGCCTGGGAAGAAAACGCGGCAGGTGTAGCCGGAGGTGGCTTGCGCGAGTTGGGGGGGTGGCTCGGTGCTTGCGTTCGGCGATGGGGAGGCTCGCTCCGTGGGCTTGGTAGGCTCGATGGGGAGGCGCGATGGGGAGGCTCGAGGTGGTCGGGAAGGTTGAGGTCGGAAGAATTGGGTAAGAAAGGGTGAAAATGGGGAGGAGAGGCTGTCTGTGTATTTCACAGCCCCTGGAAGACGAATTATAGCCCTAACCTACCGACCGCACATGCGGTCGGTAGTACGGTCGGGAGAGTCGACCCGGATTTCCGCGGTCGGAGGCGCCGGTCGGGAACGGGGCTTTTTCTTGTAGTGCCATGTATTATTTTTTTCAATGGCTTGAATTTCTTCCTCCATAGCTTTTTGCCACTTAACTTCTTTAGAGGCTTCTTGAAATGTCAATGGGTCAAGACCTGCAAACAGACAGAAATTATTGAATTCATCATCAATTTGCTCACTGGAGTCATATATGTCCTGGACTCTTCTTGTTCTTCTCACAAGAGGACTATCATCAGAGGATTGGCTTTCAACTTCAACATGATCAGGTACCATGTCCTCCATTTGTTGTTGCTGTTCCTTTTGCTTTTTATGTTCATCATCAAAAGGAACATGCTTGGTCGGCTCATCTTCATTCCATCTCCAAGTTTGATCCTCATTGAATATAACGTCTCTTGACATCACCACTTTGCGGGTTGCAGGATTGTACAGTTTGTACCCGCTGAAATTTTCACCATAGCCAAGAAAAATGCATTTTTGGCTTTTATCTTCGAGCTTTGTACGCTTTTCTTCTGGCACTTTTGCAAAACAAATGCTTCCAAAAATTCTCAAATGATCAACTTTTGGCTTTTTCCCACTCCAGGCTTCTTCAGGAGTTATGTCTCCAATTCTCTTTGTCAGGGACCTGTTCAACAGATAGACAGAACAATTTACAGCATCACCCCAAAATTCTTTGGGAATATTTTTCTCTTTCAGCATACATCGAACCATATTCAAAATTGTTCGGTTCTTTCTTTCTGAAAGACCATTTTGTTGTGGTGTATATGGCATCGTGAGTTGGTGTGATATCCCATGCTCTCTGCAAAAACGATCAAATTCTCGAGATGTGTATTCTCCACCACGATCTGTTCGTAGGCACTTTAATTGGCACCCACTTTGTTTCTCAACAAGGTTTTTAAATTCCTTGAATTTAGAGAAAACTTCACTTTTTTCTTTCATCATGTAGATCCATGTTTTTCCACTGTAGTCATCTGTGAAGGTAAGAAAATACCTGTTTCCACCAATAGAAACTGGAGTAATTGGTCCACAAACATCAGAATGTACCAGCTCAAGTCGCGATCTAGCTCTTCTCGCGCCATAATTCTTGAAGGTGTGTCGATGTTGTTTTCCCATGACACAAACCTCACAAACATTGTTGGAGGATTCAATCTGCGGCAGTCCTGTCACAATATTCCTTTTCTGCAACAATTTCAATGCATCAAAGTTAAGATGCCCATACCGGAGATGCCATAACTTGCCGCTATCAACAGTGGTTGCCTTCAAGCATTTTGAGTCATTTATAGTGAGCTTCAGCGGAAACATTCTGTTTGTCGTCATCTTGACATGTGTGATCAACCTGTTATTCTTATCTCGCAAACTAAGAGCCAAATTTTTCATTTGGATTTCATATCCCTTTTCCAACAATTGGCCAGCACTCAGCAGATTACTTTTAATTTCAGGTACATAATAAACATCAGAAATGCATAGATGTTTTCCATTATGTAACTCAAAGGTAATATCTCCTTTACCTTCAATTGGCCTTTTTGATAGGTCACCGAATGTGACATTGCCCATTCGTCTTTCATCAAGCTTGGAAAAGAATTCCTTTCTTCCGCACATATGGTTTGATGCACCTGTATCCATGTACCATGTGACTGTTTGAGGTGGCTCTGGTTCTTTGCAAGACATTAGTACAACTGGACCATCCTTCTCTTCTTTATCAATGAGATTCGCCTTCTCATTTTTGTTGTTGTCTGCATTGTACCAACATTCATTAGCGAAATGACCAAATTTCTTACATACATGGCATTGAACTTCTGATTTGTCAAATCTTCCAAAGTTTCTGCCACGTCCACGACCACGGGCTCGGAATTGTCCTCGGCCTCGATAGGTATTCTGGCCACGTTCATTTCCTCCATTATTTTCGCCATTATTGATTCGATTCTGATCATAGCGATTGTTGACTCGGCCATCTCTTCCTCTTTGTGCTTGATAAAGTCCACGTTGTGGACTTCCTCTGACAGCATTATTTCTTTTAAATGACAATTTCGTTTGCAGTGCTTGCTCCAAGGATTGTTCGTCTCCCTTTTTGAAGAGTCGATGCTCATGGGCTTGTAAAGAGCCCATTAATTCTTCAATTGTCATTGCCTCGAGATTTTTTGATTCTTCGATGGCAACAACGATAAAGTTGAATTTTGGGTCTAGGGACCTCAAGATCTTCTCCACAACACGAACATCTTTGATCTCTTCGCCATTCTGTCTCATTTGATGAACAACGGAAATTACTCGGGAGAAGTAATCTGAGACGGCTTCTGATCTGCTTTGTTGTAGAGTTTCAAATTGGGCTCTCAAAGATTGGAGCCGAATTTTCTTCACTTTATCTACTCCATCGTGGGCTTTCTTTAAAATTTCCCAAGCATCCTTCGATGTTTTTGCAGTAGAAATCAACTCAAATGTGGCTTCATCTACGCCTTGGTATATTGTGAACAAGGCTTTTTTCTCCTTTTTCTTTATCTCCTTCAATTGATCGTCATCTTCTATTGTTGATGTCAACTCTGCAAAATCTGTTTCCACCATATCCCAGACATCAAGGGATCCGAGCAAGGCTTCCATTTGGATACTCCACATCCTGTAATTTTCTTTTGTCAATTTGGGCACCTGTGATTGAAGAAAACTGGTTGACGCCATTGTGAACAATATCTCCTTTTTGTTGCGCAGCTTCCTTCTCCAAAATTTTCAATTTGACAAATTCCTCCTCACCTACCACACTCACTACTTTTAATAATTTTTTTTTTAAATACCCCACTCAATTTTTTTTTTTAAATTGCACTATTCTCCCCTTTTTTTAATGCCCAACTTTTAATTCTTTAACAACCGCACTATCACACACTAGCTACCCCTTTTTCTTTTTTTTTTAATCACCCACTAACTAATTTTTTAATCATACCGACTATCACACACTATCACCTTTTTCTTTAATCACCGCACTATCACACACTATCACCTTTTTCTTTAATCACCTGCTCCACTCCTTCCTTTTTCTTTAAAGTATTCCATTTAATTTGACACTCACACCTTACTTGGAAAGCAGCAGAATGAGGGAATGACCGATATTGAGATCGGCACACATGCAACAGATCAACACAGCAGCAGCAGGGGTCAAGCAGTGGCGGCGGCGGTGCAAGGCTGGAGGCGAGCGGTGCTCTCGGTGGGGTCGTCGGTGGCGCTTGCTGGTCTGAACAGCAGCAGCAGATCGATGACAGGCCTCAGGCAGCGTTGGTAGTGTTGGACGGAGATGCCAAGCTGGAGCAGCAATTAGAGGCAGCGAAGAGCTTGCTGTGAGAAGGGCGGCACTCGATGGTGGCTGCTGGAGGAGAAGCTTTGGTGCTGGTCGGAGGACGATGTGTAGATCTAGATCGGAGATATCGGAGAGACCACCGGAGAAGATGAACGGTGACCGATGGAGGCTGCCGGCGTTGTGGCGGCGGCTCGGAGGCTGCTGGGCAGCACTCGAACGAAATACCGGTGAGCACACTTAAATCTTTTAATTTTGAGTGTTTATACTCAAGTTGTTTTGCTCTGAGTTTAGATCTCAGGCTCTGATACCAATTCTGTTGGAATTTTGAATTGGGGAGAAGGAGTTAAAGTTTGTATTTCTTAAAACTCGATTCTACATTTTTTCACTAAGATTACACGGCTATTTATAGCCGGAAGGTTTACAAAAGTAAAGATATAAAATACACCATTGTTGAAAAACTACGGATCCGCAAGTTTTGACAATGGCAATCAAACAAGGCGGCTACTTTGACGACGGCGTGCGCATCTCTTTTTGACGACGGCGGGAGCATGCGTTGTCGGGGACGGCGGCTGGAGCACGCTTAGTTAGGTGAGTTTATTATTCAACAGTTGCTACAATATCTAAACCCATAAAAGATCAGCAAGTCTCGGAAAGGGCCGGCCACCATCGTAGTATGAAAATTGGAGCATTTGTGAGCAACAAATTGTCTAGGAACCATAGACTAACCTTCAAGACTTTAGCTGTCACTCCATCACCTGCTTTAAATTTTGACATGATGTCATCCATACGATCATCAGAAATTTCCGAAATATGGCATAACCCAACCTGGGCAAAGTAAAACACCATGAACCTGTGGTAAGCTTGACACAAGATGTTCAATAGGATGTAGAAAACAACCAAGACTTTGAAGTTTTACTACAAGACCAAATAAGTAAACATGGGACGAAGAGATACACTCCAAAAGATGATTGAAAGATGTGTAAATGTAAAACTATCGAATGATGAAACCACTTAAGGCAGGTGCAAATAGCGTTGAAGGGGCAAGAGATCCCAACTCCAAACCAATTAATGGATTAGCCCATATCCAATATAAACCAAGAAGAATCCCACCAACAATTATCAAATGTGGGACTCTATGACACACCCTTCGAGATGATACTCATCTCAAAATCTTGTCCACTCAAGACAAGGAACATACCTATTACGGGCAACATGGCTCTGATACTAAGTTAAACAAGAGAGAAACGGTTTCAACTCAAAATCAACTGGTAATGAGTGAATATCCCTAATCCGATATAAAACAGAAGTAATCTCACCCACCAATTATCCAATTTCAAACAGTTTAACAAAAACAAACTGATAATTCAACCAGAACTAATATGAAATTGTCGCAAGCAAAGTTCACTTTATGGTGATCACAACAAACACAACATAAAAATAACAGATCTAGCAATAAAATAGTTCACTTCATGGTGATCACAACAAACACAACATAAAAATAACAGATCTAGCAATAAAATAGTGTAATAAGGTATGGAATTCAGGATATGAATCAGATTTATTGAATTACCACGTTCGTGTGATTAATGGATATAAATAATCCATAAGACTCGACTCGCTTGATTTGTCCAGAAATGGCATCTCCAAGAGTAATCTGGTCCAATGGATTAGAGTCTAATTTTGAAGCACCGACTGCACTTGAAGTCTTCAGAGAAACTTCCACACGCTTAGAGAGCGGCTCCACTGATAAGATCCTGTATTAAAAACATGTCAATTTGCATATTGGAACCATCAGATTACGTGCCACAAATATACTCACCTGCCAATAACAAGTTTCCCAACTGGGAATTCATTTTCTGGATCCTCAACAAAGTAATCAGACAGATTAGATAGAAGAACTTTGGCATCTATATTCCGTGAAAGCATGATAAAACACCCTTTTGAAGTGACGCTTTTTACGTAGCCCTGCAACAGCCAATGCAAGAAAAATTACAAAATTATACGCCAAAATTGTCAGAAATAGACTTGCTAGAGAGATGATGAAACGTCATTTTCATTTACATATTGAGTGCAATAACTCAAAATTGCAAACAGCATCAAAAGTAGTGCTTAGCCTTGTATTTTGTTATATAATAAAAATATGAAGATGAAATCAAGTTACCAAACCTGGACAACCATATTAGGATGAAGATCTGCTATTGTGTTCACACGCTGGCTAGAAGTATGCCTGCAAATGATTAGCTTGTCCATGATACTATATCAAGTAAACATTGATAGACAGATATTTGGAATAAATAAGCAATAATCAGATGGGTATGTGGTAAACAAGCAATAATCTCAAAAGAATGTTTCCCTCAATCCCACCTATGTTACGACTCTCTTTTGAGTGTCGGACACGATTCGGGAATCGGAGGAGTCGACACTCAATTTTTTAAAATTTGGGGATACGGGGACACGGTCAAACAAGTGTCTTGACCATTTTCAAGACACGGACACGACTCGGAGTGTCGGAAACTAATATTGGACACTCAATTTATTCATAATTATATTATATTAATACTATAGTTATTTATTTTATAATTAATCATGTTGGCTGTTGAGAATTGAGATGTTAGGAATTTTCAAAAAATAGTGCCTTCTGCCCAAGCCCAAGCCCAATGGGTAGGGGAGAATTGAGATGTTAGTTGGGCTCACTTATTCTCCATGTTAGTTGCTTAGTTGCTTATTATTTTTTATTTTTTAATAATAACCCAAGCCCAATAGAGTAACAGCCCAACATTCTCCCCTACCCTAATTCTCATCTCCACCATCGCGCCGTTCCCATTCCCAATCTCCATCTCATTTTCTCTTGTATCTCCAATTCCATTTGCCGTGCTGCCACCACCGCTCCGCCGCCAACGCCGTTCTGCCGCCAACGCCGCTCCGCCGCCCCCTGCGCCCGACGCCCGTGTGCTGTCGTCACCTCAACAGAAGTTGGCTGCTCGCCGTCGCCTTCGCACCTTAACAGTTTTCCTCCCTCCTCCAAGCCGACTCGTTCCTCCGAACAATGTCGAGTCCGTGTCCGGTTGCCGGAGTCGTTGCCGGACACGTGTCCCGTGTCGTGTCAGGGATAGAATCGTGTCCGGCAACGATTCTCTACCCAAAAGGGGGTGTCCGAGTTTCATTGAATCCCACATTGCTTGGCCACCCTGACTTTTTTTTTTTTTTGGGTAAACATTGACACTTGTCAGGTGTATGGGAGTTCAAACAACACAAATTACAAATGAGGATAAAGGGGAGGGATAAGGGGCCGGGTGGGAATCGCACCCCACCCATAAGGTAGGAAGCCAGGGGACATGGGCCTAGTCCCCATTACCACCGATAAAGTAGAAATCATCCACTTTGGCATTAAATATTCCCAGAAAAGGAGTACATATTAAATAGGACTTTGAATTAGCACATCTAAACTGAGATGTAAACCCTAATGTAAGACAACCAGAGGTTTGTACATCCAATACAGCCCCATGTGAACTAGGTTTGCTGAAGCAGGGAATACTGTAGAAGCTTGTGTTCGATCTGGGAGAACAAATAAATAAGTTGGGGAAGATTATTACACTTTGTTTTATTTCTGTTCAATCTAAAGAATGGAAAAATTACCGTACTGTTTCTTTGAATTACCCACCGTAGAATTAAAATTTAAAAAAATAAAAATCCAAACAAGTTTTCTTGGCCCTAAGATCTCAAAAAGCAAGCACTAATTTAATTTAAATAAACAGACATATAACTTACCCGTTGGTGCCGTGTGACGCATCTGAAGGCAATCGCAGTGATAAATCAACATGAACTGTGCCCTTTGAAGCATGATTAATTTCCAGAACTTGACACTTCACAAACTGTCCTTCGTGATAACCAGAAAGTGGGTCAGGAACCCATGAGTATGACAGCTCGGTATAATGAACCTTACCATAGTGGTGTTGATCAACTTGGACTAATAACCCACCAATACCAGGAAGAATTTTAGAAATTTTTCCACCAACAACTCCACCATTAAGTAAATGACGCAATGAAAGGCTCTTATAATCATTTTCCTCAAGTATTATAGAATCATCAGGTGGTGAGCGGAGGACCAGACGTAGTAACTTCTTCCTCTTATTTATGCTAACAGCATAACCTGAAAGGGCTTTGCCAATGTAAAATCGCTTCTGGAATTCAGCAAGTTCAGAGGGCTCACAAGAAGAGTCAAGAATATATAATTGTGCCTTCACATCTCGAGACAATGTCAGCCAAACCCACTCAGGGTGCACCTTGTACACATAACCACAAACATGTTGCCCAAATGAATAGTTGAACTCTTCAGCATGTTGAATAATAAACTCACCCGACAACGCATGCTCCCGCCGTCGTCAAAAAGAGCTGCCACCGCCGTCGTCAAAAAGAGCTGCCACAGCCGTCGTCAAAATAGCCGCTAAGTTTGATTGCAATTAGATTTCGGATTGTGTAATTGTCAACAATGTTGTATTTTATTTTATCATGTCTGTAAACCTTCCGGCTATAAATAGCCTTGTAATGTTAGCGAAAAAATGCAGAACGAGATTTAGAACAATAACATCTAAACTCTCTTCTCCCCAATTCAAAATTCCAACAGAATTGGTATCAGAGCCTGAGCGATCAAACTCAGAGCAAAACAACTTGAGTATAAACACTCAAAATTAAAAGAATTAAATCTACTCACTGTTGTCTCCTCCGAGCAGCAGCCCGCGACGCCGCTCCAAGTCATCAGATCCGACACCATCGCCGAGCCAATCACCGCCGGCCCGATCTGCTGAGCCCCCAGCCGCCAACCAGCACAGCCCGCTGTCGCCGTCCAGCAGGCATCATCAAGCGCTGCCCAGCTCCGTCCTGCTGCCTGTACAAACCGACCTCCCGCCGATCAACAAGTCCGTTGCCCCACCACTGCTCAAAACTTCCGTCGATCATATCCACCACAACTCCTCTTGCCGTCGACTTCCGCTGGTTCCTCTATGTTGCTGTGGAGTTTTGACTCTAAGAGTTGATTTCAAAAGTGAAGACATTCAAATTAAGAGGAAAAGAAAAGGCGTGGTGTTGATTGCTGTAGGTGGAACATTTAATTGTTCCATATCAAAGTCTACCGACAAGGCCTTTAATTTCTCAAAAGTAGTTGAGGAAATAAATAGAAGCGGTGGAAGTAAAAAAAAAAAAAAAATTCATTGTTCAGAAAAGTTGGAGCAAAATTTACCGGAAGGAAGCTGTGCAATCAAAGGAAGAGATCCTGCAATTATTCAGAAAAAATTATTCACAATGGCGTCAACCAGTTCTCTTCAATCACAGGTGCCCAAATTAACAAAAGAAAATTACAGGATGTGGAGTATCCAAATGGAAGCCTTGCTCGGATCCCTTGATGTATGGGATATGGTGGAAGCAGATTTTGCAGAGTTGACATCAACAATAGAAGATGATGATCAATTGAAGGAGATAAAGAAAAAGGAGAAAAAAGCCTTATTCACAATATACCAAGGCATAGATGAAGCCACATTTGAGTTGATTTCTACAGCAAAAACATCAAAGGATGCATGGGAAATTTTAAAGAAAGCCCATGATGGGGTAGATAAAGTGAAGAAAATCCGGCTCCAATCTTTGAGAGCCCAATTTGAAACTCTACAACAAAGCAGATCTGAAGCCGTCTCAGATTACTTCTCCCGAGTAATTTCCGTTGTTCATCAAATGAGACAGAATGGCGAAGAGATCAAAGATGTTCGTGTGGTGGAGAAGATCTTGAGGTCCCTAGACCCAAAATTCAACTTTATCGTTGTTGCCATCGAAGAATCAAAAAATCTCGAGGCAATGACAATTGAAGAATTAATGGGCTCTTTACAAGCCCATGAGCATCGACTCTTCAAAAAGGGAGACGAACAATCCTTGGAGCAAGCACTACAAACGAAACTGTCGTTTAAAAGAAATAATGCTGTCAGAGGAAGTCCACAACGTGGACGTTATCAAGCACAGAGAGGAAGAGATGGCCGAGTTAACAATCGCTATGATCAGAATCGAATCAATAATGGCGAAAATAATGGAGGAAATGAACGTGGCCAGAATATCAATCGAGGCCGAGGACAATTCCTAGCCCGTGGTCGCGGACATGGCAGAAACTTTGGAAGACTTGACAAATCAGAAGTTCAATGCCGAGTATGTAAGAAATTTGGTCATTTTGCTAATGAATGTTGGTACAATGCAGACAACAACAAAGATGAGAAGGCGAATCTCATCGACAAAGAAGAGAAGGATGGTCCAGTTGTACTAATGTCTTGCAAAGAATTAGAGCCACCTCATACGGTCACATGGTACATGGATACAGGTGCATCAAACCATATGTGCGGAAGAAAGGAATTCTTCTCCAAACTTGATGAAAGACGAATGGGCAATATCACATTCGGTGACCTGTCAAAAAGGCCAATTGAAGGTAAAGGAGATATTACCTTTGAGTTACATAATGGAAAACATCTATGCATTTCTGATGTTTATTATGTACCTGAAATTAAAAGTAATCTGCTGAGTGCTGGCCAATTGTTGGAAAAGGGATATGAAATCCAAATGAAAAATTTGGCTCTTAGTTTGCGAGATAAGAATAACAGGTTGATCACACATGTCAAGATGACAACGAACAGAATGTTTCCGCTGAAGCTCACTATAAATGACTCAAAATGCTTGAAGGCAACCACTGTTGATAGCGGCAAGTTATGGCATCTCCGGTATGGGCATCTTAACTTTGATGCATTGAAATTGTTACAGAAAAAGAATATTGTAACAGGACTGCCGCAGATTGAATCCTCCAACGATGTTTGTGAGGTTTGTGTCATGGGAAAACAACATCGACACACCTTCAAGAAGTATGGCGCGAGAAGAGCTAGATCGCGACTTGAGCTAGTACATTCTGATGTTTGTGGACCAATTACTCCAGTTTCTATTGGTGGAAAAAGGTATTTTCTTACCTTTACAGATGACTACAGTGGAAAAACATGGATCTACATGATGAAAGAAAAAAGTGAAGTTTTCTCTAAATTCAAGGAATTTAAAAACCTTGTTGAGAAACAAAGTGGGTGCCAATTAAAGTGCCTACGAACAGATCGTGGTGGAGAATACACATCTCGAGAATTTGATCATTTTTGCAGAGAGCATGGGATATCACACCAACTCACGATGCCATATACACCACAACAAAATGGTCTTTCAGAAAGAAAGAACCGAACAATTTTGAATATGGTTCGATGTATGCTGAAAGAGAAAAATATTCCCAAAGAATTTTGGGGTGATGCTGTAAATTGTTCTGTCTATCTGTTGAACAGGTTCCTAACAAGGAGTATTGGAGACATAACTCCCGAAGAAGCCTGGAGTGGGAAAAAGCCAAAAGTTGATCATCTGAGAATTTTTGGAAGCATTTGTTTTGCAAAAGTGCCAGAAGAAAAGCGTACAAAACTCGAAGATAAAAGCCAAAAATGCATTTTTCTTGGCTATGGTGAAAATTTCAGCGGGTACAAACTGTACAATCCTGTAACCCGCAAAGTGGTGATGTCAAGAGATGTTATCTTTAACGAGGATCAAACTTGGAGATGGAATGAAGATGAGCAGACCAAGCATGTTCCTTTTGATGATGAACAGGAAAAGCAAAAGGAACCGCAACAACAAATGGAGGACATGGTACCTGATCATGTTGAAGTTGAAAGCCAATCCTCTGATGATAGTCCTCTTGTGAGAAGAACAAGAAGAGTCCAGGACATATATGACTCCAGTGAGCAAATTGATGATGAATTCAATAATTTCTGTCTATTTGCAGGTCTTGACCCATTGACATTTCAAGAAGCCTCTAAAGAAGTTAAGTGGCAAAAAGCTATGGAGGAAGAAATTCAAGCCATTGAAAAGAATAATACATGGGAGCTCACATCACTTCCTGACAGACATCGAGCAATTGGAGTCAAATGGGTGTTCAAGACGAAAAGAAATGCAAAAGGAGAAATCGAAAGGCACAAAGCCCGTCTTGTTGCAAAAGGGTACAATCAAAGATATGGAATTGATTATGAAGAAGTCTTTGCCCCAGTTGCCCGGCTTGAAACAGTGAGGCTGCTCATTTCACTAGCAGCTCAAAAGAAGTGGCAGATACATCAAATGGATGTTAAATCCGCATTTCTGAATGGAAATCTTGAAGAGGTTGTCTATGTTGAGCAACCACCTGGATTCATCATTGAAGGCCAAGAAGACAAGGTGTACAGGTTAAAGAAAGCGCTCTATGGATTGAAGCAATCACCAAGAGCTTGGAATTCAAGAATCGATAAATACTTTATCGAAAATGGATTTGTAAAGTGCCCATATGAGCACTCCCTATATGCAAAAAGAAACCTGTCTGGAGAATTCTTATTGGTATGTCTATATGTTGATGACATTATCTTTACAGGAAACGATAAGGCCTTGATCCAGGAGTTCAAGAAATCAATGGAAAAGGAGTTTGAAATGTCCGATCTGGGATTGATGCGATACTTCCTAGGCATTGAAGTCAAGCAAGATGAAGAAGGAATTTTTATCTCACAAGAAAAATATGCAAAGGAGATCCTGAAGAAATTCTCAATGGAAGATTGTTGCAGTGTCGACAGTCCGATGGAAGTTGGCACCAGATTGACTAAAGAAGGAGAAGGAAACCCAGTAAATCCAACCTACTACAAAAGCCTTGTGGGATGCTTGAGGTACTTAACCTGCACACGACCTGATATCTTGTTTGGAGTTGGTCTTGTTAGCAGGTACATGGAAACACCAAAAACTTCACACTTGAAAGCTGCGAAAAGAATTTTGAAGTACATCCAAGGGACAATCAATTATGGCATGCTATACTCTACAAATCAAAGCACTGAATTGGTTGGATTCAGTGATAGTGATTGGGCTGGAAGTAAAGAAGATCGGAAAAGCACATCAGGGTTCGTGTTCTACTTCGGTAGAAATGCATTCACTTGGTCATCAAAGAAGCAACCCATTGTCGCATTATCGACTTGTGAAGCAGAATACATTGCTGCTGCTGCATGCGTCTGTCATGCAATCTGGCTGAAGAAATTGCTTGAAGATTTGAAAATACAACAAGAAAGTGCAATCAAGATTCATGTCGATAATAAGTCCGCCATTGCCCTTGCAAAAAATCCAGTGCATCATGAACGCTCAAAACACATCGACACCCGTTTTCACTTCATACGGGAACATGTAAAATCAAAAGAAGTGGAGCTGAAGTATGTCAGCTCAAGTGAACAAGTCGCAGATATTTTTACAAAAGCATTGAAAGCTGAAACCTTCCAGTACTTGCGAAAGAAGCTGGGAATCCAAGATTTCAAGAGGATGAGTTTAAGGGGGGGAAATGTTGAATAATAAACTCACCCGACAACGCATGCTCCCGCCGTCGTCAAAAAGAGCTGCCACCGCCGTCGTCAAAAAGAGCTGCCACAGCCGTCGTCAAAATAGCCGCTAAGTTTGATTGCAATTAGATTTCGGATTGTGTAATTGTCAACAATGTTGTATTTTATTTTATCATGTCTGTAAACCTTCCGGCTATAAATAGCCTTGTAATGTTAGCGAAAAAATGCAGAACGAGATTTAGAACAATAACATCTAAACTCTCTTCTCCCCAATTCAAAATTCCAACACAGCAATCAAGCACCCATCCATTTCACCAGATTCTGTAAAAGGGATTCAATTGAACAGGATCTCAGCAACTAAATGACAATGATGAAACAATCCTTATAGCATCTATAAAGAATCAATCAGTTATAGCTATCAAAAAAATCCTTACAGGTAACACAACATGGTCCTACTCAAGTAACACAAACTATTGGCATTTTCTTCAAACTGGATCCATGTATGTTAAGTCATAATCTATTCTATGACAGTTGTGCAGAACAGCTTCAAATACACCATGCAGTGAAAACATTATTGCAGACATTCATTTGAATGAAGGTAATCAGTGGTTGTGCAGAGTTGTATGGCATGCGACATACTGACATGCCATACTTGTATCGAATATGAAATATCATTTACGCACAAGAAATGAACCCTAAAAATTTTAAGGCTTGAGCGTTGCTAACATGAAAAACTGTTTTTAGGAAAAAGAACACCTCATAGGATATGTAACACCCCGAAATTCATCCTCATAAGGTTTCAGAATGTTACCGCCACACTTGTCAGTCAGGCTCGCCCTTTGGCTAACTTAATTGACAAGTGCTACGGCTAAATATCTTCACATATAAATTTTTGTAATATGGACTTAAAAATTATTGCCAATTTTATAAAATATAGTCATAAGAAAATTTAAAGTACTTAATACCAAAACCATTGTTCTTTCTCACGCGGAAGCATAAACTAAAGGCAATATATAAGACATTAATAATTAAAAGTACGTGGTTCCTTAAAGCAACAATCTTTTTGATGAAAGGTAATCCCATCCCCAAATGCTCATGTCATGAGATGCAGTTCACATGTCAGCTCCAATATCTGTAAAAAGATAACACAACAACTTTTTATCAGTACAATGGTACTGAGTAAGTCAACCCGCTCCACTTTAAGAAGTGGATTTTAAAATAATGGTTGACACTCATTTAAAAAAAATAATTTTCACTTTTTCTTTTAAAAAGGATCACACACATTACCTTTAACAAAATAAATAACTTTCATTCTTACCATTGTAGCAACTATGCACAAGAGGACACCATTTTCCATATATCATATCATATCATATCATATCATATCGATCATAAGTCATGATCAGCATGCAGCGGACTCATATACAGACACACTCCGGAGCCTTGGGTAACCCATCACGGATACACCCAAGAGTATAGACTCATACATGCAACAACACCGTTTTGGCACAATTTATCAACAATGCCGTCTTGGCATATTTAGAGGGGGAGGCCCCGCAAGACACATCCCTAGTGCATTAGCCCTCTATCAAGTATGGCATCTTACTCAAGTTAATAGTGCACAATGGATTTAAAAGAGTTTTTCACAATTTTTCCACATAATATCCTCTTTAAAAGAGTTTTCAACAATTTCACGGGAGTAACCTCATAACAAGGGCATTCAATAATGCCAAATATCATTTCAACATTTAACTCCCATATCAATATCTCATAGATATGAAAATATCATTTCATGGATCTCAAAATCCAACAATTTCTCATTTGGACCAAATATCAAGTCCAATGTCGCAGTTTACGCCAAGTCAGTTTAAAAATTCATATGAAAGGCGATTGCTTTGAAATTTAAACTGTAGATACTCAACACATAGTTGAACAAGTTTCATGTTTTACACTTTTCAAAATAAGGTATGGAAATAGTTAAAAAATTGAGTTCTTTTCAGAACATGTATTCTGTCAGAAATTCAATGGTGACTCTATAATTTTCAACAGGTTTTAAAAATAGTAATTTGCGACCAAAAATTCTAAAATTTTACTACAAGGTAGATAACATATAGATAAATATTTTTCATGAATAAACCATTTAGGTTTGAAACACTTAAGACCTTCAAAAATGAGGATTTCAGAAACACTATCATTTCTTAGATTTCAACAAAAAGAGATTTCGACCTTTCGATAAAACGGATCCCATAACTTTTTCATATGAGTTCTAAAAATTATAAAAGTTTCCAGAAATATACTCAACTCAATAAGGAACAAGTTTTATGAAGGAACCTTTGAGGTATAATGAACCAAAATATTTTAAAAAGATGGATCATTACGTAAACGAAAAACGGACAGATTTTGGTATAATGAGGGAATTCTAATTTTGTACTCTTAAAACATGGATGAGGATCTCCAAACTTAAAGAGAGAGTGTTAACTTACAGAATAGATGTATAAGACCAAGGAGATTCAAAGATAATGGCCGTTATAACACAAGATTCGCACCACAAATTACGGGTTTCGCTGAAATTCGACAAATAGAGGGAAATCAATTTATAGTATAAAAATAAAAGATTTAGATCTCTAAGATACAAGTTTCAAGGATGATATCTTACTAACCAAGTGTTGAGAAGAATTAGAACTCTTAGAATGATGAAGGTTGCCAAGCCTACAAGACTCCACAATCCTTAAGATATGCTCACTATGTGGGAGAACTTTGAAGAATAAAATGGGTAGTCAATTTGGCTAATGAGATGGATGAGATTGGTGTGTTTGAAGGCTAGAAACTCCCTCTATTTATAGGCTAAGATTTGAACAATTGAACATGACACATTGTGAGAGTGATTACAACCTCACCAATCATCCAATTAAGTGTGTCTTGAGCAATAATGGTTAGAGTATTTGTATCCACTCATTTGGTCCTTATAGCCTAACAAAGAGGCTATTAATTTGGGAGGCTATTAATTTTGTCCATCATGTTGTCTATTAACATAATGGTTTGCCTATTATGGAGGCTATTAATCTTGGTGGGTTCAAGAGATAATTGATCACCTTTCTTTGCTAGCCATTCATCCAAGACACTTGTTAATCATGTTGATTTTTCATCTATTTGTTTAGGAAGAAAATTTCTTGCAATTGCTTTTTAACCTTATATTTGTGTAAGTAGTGTATCATGAAAATGATTGAAGTATTAGCTTGTCTAGAAAAATCATTATTCTTGCCATTATTTAGTGGCATGCATTTATACTCAATGGTTGGATATGATAATATAATATTTATTTATTTATTTCAAGTATTGTATTTATATTAATGTGCTTTCAAAAAGATAATAATAATATACTTGCATGGTTTTATTTTATTTATAACAATACTCAAACCACAAAGTCTTCATGTCATCATCAAATAAAAATTATAATCTATGAATATATTTTCTTATATATAAAAGTTAATTCTCATAGATTCACATAAAAACTCATACTTTTATTTTTATAAAAATTTATTCCATAATGAATACCAAAGTACTTAAAATATTCACATACTATCCTCATAAAAATTTTCAAGACCAATGTGTATATATATAAAAACTTATATATATAATTTAAACAATAGATTTAAAAACTATATAATTCTATTACCCTTGATATTGAAATTCATATTTCTTTTGGAAAAGACAAATTTACATATATAGTTTTTCAAGTGTTGTTTTGTAGAAAAAAACAATATACTAATTCTTTAAGCAAGTGATTAAATATTTAATAAAAGTCTCTTTAGTGAATTACAATTATTTCGGGTAATTTCTATGGTATTACAATCCACCCTCCTTAAGAATCAACTTCGTCCTCGAAGTTTTAATGAAAAATACTATGGCAATCTAATATACGGAATATAAAATAAAAGTTAATGGAAAAGAAAAAAATAGGAGATTTTGAACATACCCTATCAAGATTGTGTCGGGTGGTTACATCTTCCTCCCCTTAAGCCTACAGTTATGTCCCCATAACTGTTATTTGGTCGTTTAAAAAGAGATTGGGGTAGCGTTGCTGCATATCATCCTCTAGTTCCCATGTTGCTTCTTCCGTACCATGATTGGACCAAAGTACTTTAACAATCCGGGTGGTCTTGTTCCTTGTCGTTCTTTCTTTGATATCGAGTATTTGGATTGGATACTCTTCATAAGTTAGATCTTCTTTGAGTTCAATTACTTCCTGTTGAAGTACATGGGTTGGGTCACGCACATATTTCTTTAACTGTGAAACATGGAACACATTGTGCACTCGAGATAGTTGTGGCGGTAGGGCTAGTCTGTATGCCAGGGTTCCGACTCGTTCCAGAATGTCATACGGTCCAATATATCGAGGACTTAACTTTCCTCGCTTTCCAAAACGCATCACTCCTTTCATAGGTGATATTTTCAGCATAACCTTATCTCCAACTTGAAATTCTAGGTCTTGTCGCCTAACATCGGCATAACTTTTCTGTCGATCTTGTGCTGCCTTCATTTTCCCTTGGATCATCTTGATCTTTTGGGTCATGTCTTCAATGAGTTGCGGCCCAACCACAATAGAATTCTCACATTTTTCCCAACATAATGGGCTTCGGCACTTGCGTCCATAGAGTGCCTCAAACGGTGCCATACCTATACTAGCATGATAGCTGTTATTGTAAGAGAACTCTATCAAAGGTAGATGCCTTTCCCAACTTCCTTTAAATTCAAGAACGCATGCTCTCAGCATGTCCTCCAGTGTTTGGATTGTCCTTTCTGTTTGTCCATCCGTCATCGGGTGAAAAGCGGTGCTCATTTTAATTTGGGTACCAAGAGCTTCTTGCAGCTTGGTCCAAAAATGAGAGACAAATCTGCTGTCTCTATCAGAGATTATATCATGTGGTACTCCATGTCGTCGAACCACGTTATTGATATATGCTCTTGCTAATTGATCCATAGACCATGTATCCTTCATTGGTATGAAGATCGCAATCTTTGTCAATCTATCAACAATTACCCAAATTTTATTCATTCCTTTTGTTGATCGTGGTAGTCCTGAAACAAAATCCATTGATATACTATCCCATTTCCAACTCGGGATTTCCAATGGTTTCATGAGTCCTAAGGGCTTCTGACGTACTGCTTTAACCTTTTGACAGGTTAAACATCTAGCCACAAACACAACAACCTCATTCTTCATCCTTGGCCACCAATAAACCTTCTTTAAATCCTTATAAAGCTTATCACCCCCTGGATGTACTGAATATGGGGTGTTGTGGCCTTCTTCCATTAATCTTCGTTTTAGCTCTACGCATTTATGCGGTACGCACCATCTTCCTTTGAAGCGAATGCTTCCATCCTCATGGATTGCAAAACCAATTGCTTTTCCTTTAGCAACCTTCTTCTTGATCCTTTCAAGCTTTATGTCGCCTGGTTGAGCACTGCGTATTTCATCAAATACCGTAGATTCAATGGTCATAGCATTAATGACATTTTCCACAGTTCCATAATGGACTAGCTCCGTATCAACCTTGACCAAGTCCATATACAGTTTCGAAGGTAAGATAAGAGTATTTGCCACGTGTCGAGTCTTGCGGCTCAACGCATCTGCGACCACATTAGCTTTCCCTTCATGGTAGGCGATGTCCAAATCATAATCCTTGATCAACTCTAACCATCTGCGTTGCCTCATGTTTAACTCATTCTGAGTAAATATGTACTTAAGGCTCTTGTGGTCGGTGAATATCCGACAAGTTCGTCCGTACAAGTAGTGTCGCCAAATCTTTAATGCGAACACTACCGCTGCTAATTCTAGGTCGTGCGTCGGATAATTCTCCTCATGAGGCTTCAATTGTCGTGATGCATATGCAATGACTTGTTGTTGTTGCATTAAAACACACCCTAGCCCCTCTTTTGAAGCGTCACTATACACTTCAAAATCTCCATTCTCTGTTGGCAATGTTAAAATTGGTGCTGTTGTGAGGCGTTTCTTTAACTCTTGAAATGATGATTCACACTTTTCTGTCCATTCATACTTCAAGCCTTTCTTCAAAAGTTGAGTCAGAGGTCGTGCAACTTTGGAAAAGTCCTTGACGAACCTCCTGTAATATCCAGCCAGTCCAAGAAAACTTCTCACTTCTGTTTGATTAGTAGGCGTAGGCCACTCGGTGATTGCTGATATTTTTGCTGGGTCAACAGAAACTCCATCAGCTGATACAACGTGGCCTAAAAATCCTACTTTTTCTAGCCAAAAGTCACACTTGGACAACTTGGCATAGAGTTGGTGTTTCCTTAATGTCTCTAGCACCTGATGCAAGTGTTGCTCATGTTCTTCATTGCTCTTTGAATAGATCAAGATGTCGTCGATGAAAATGACTACACATTGATCTAACAATTCTTGAAACACATCATTCATGAGATTCATGAATACTGCTGGGGCATTTGTTAGCCCAAAGGACATCACTGTAAATTCGTAATGTCCATAACGTGTCCTGAAAGCAGTTTTCGGAATATCCTTTTCAGCGATTCGCAGTTGATGATAACCGGATCGCAAATCTATCTTGGAGAATACCGTTGCACCTTTAAGTTGATCGAAAAGGTCATCAATCCTAGGTAACGGGTATTTGTTTTTAACCGTTACCTGATTTAAACCTCTATAGTCGATACAAAGACGTAACCCTCCATCTTTCTTCTTGACGAATAAGGCTGGTGCTCCCCACGGCGACGTGCTAGGTCGTATATACCCCTTTTGTAATAATTCCTCAAGTTGCTCCTTGAGTTCATTCATTTCTAGGGTTGCCATGCGATAAGGAGCTTTTGATACAGGTTCTGTTCCGGGAAGTAGATCGATTGTAAACTCGACTTCACGTTCTGGAGGCATTCCAGGAATTTCTTCTGGGAATACATCTGGATACTCCCTCACTACTGGAATGTCATCAATTTTATTCTCCTTTAACTTGAGGTTATGGATATAGCATGCATAAAGCATATATCCTTTCTGCATAAGACTATAAAATTTTAAGGCATTTACTACCTTAGTCTTACGTTTGGGGAGTTGGACATAGTAGTTGACCTTTTTGCCACTCGTCTTAGACAGTGTAATTTTGTGTTTCTGACACTCAATTACAGCTTTATATTGGGTAAGTCAATCCATTCCCAATATAATATCAAAATCTTTAAGGTCAAATTCTACTAAGTTTGCATAGAACTCAAGGTTCTTAATGACTATAGGAATCCCATCGTATCGTTTGGTGCACGATACAATTTTTCCCGAAGGCAACTGAATTCCGAAGTTAATCATTTTAGGTTTTGGCATCTCTAATTCAGGCAAGATTCTAGAAGAGATAAACGAACAACTTGCTCCAGAATCGAATAAAACCTTAACAGGCACACTTAAAGCCATAAATGTACCTGTTATCACATCCCCTTGAGTTGAAAGATCTGCCTGATTAATAACATTGAGCCGCCCTATAGGTGCTCCATGGTTCCCTTGTTGGTTTCTATTTTGCTGAGGCCTCTGTCCTTGATTATTTCCGTTTCGCACATCCTGATTATTTGGCTGAGTGGGGATATTGATAAGGTCATCTCTTTTTGTAATATTTTCAATGCTGGTCTTACACTCCTTCCTCATATGACCTTCTCGGCCACATCTATAACATGTACCCGGCTTGGGGCATCCCCTAGCCAAGTGGGGCTTGTTGTATTTTGGGCATTGTGGTATGTACCCTGATAATGGCCAGAAATGACCATTATTTTCAATCCATTTCCGTGTCTTAAACGGGTATTTGATCGCATTCCGGTCTTACATTAAGTAAGAAAGCAGTCGAATTGGACTAATTTATGCATAATTGTAAAAATAATAAGCTGGTGTGAAAAAGGCATAAATATGTAATTTTATTACATATTTACGTTAGAAAAATCCAAAAACATGAGAAAAAGAAAAAGGAATGAAAAAGATGGGAAAAAGAGAGAAAAGCCCACAAAAAGAACATTTCCGGCCCATCTGACCCAATCCAGCAGGCCCAGGAAGACCTTGGTCGCGGAAGCCCTTGGCGCGATGCAGTGTTCCGCGACAAAGGCATGTTCCGCGACCAAGTGGCCCAAATGAAGAAGAGACCAGCCAAAGCCCTCTGGCGCGATACCTTTGTCGCGATGCCCTGTTCCGCGACAAAGGTCCATTCCGCGACCAAGATACATTTTTTTTAGAGACACAAGACCCAGTCGAGAAGCTTTGCCACATGCAGTATGTTCCGCGACCAAACTTGGTACTCCGAGACAAAGCTGTGATGTGTGTGATGTCTTGAGACACAATGGGCTCAAATCAAGGCCCATGAGCTTAGGGTTTCCCCTCTATAAATATGAGGTGTTTCCTTTGAGCTAAAGGTTGGAAGAATTTTAGAAAAACTATACCTTCTTGAAGACAAGTTGGGGAGTTCAGTAGCTTAGTTTAGTTAGGGTAGTTTAGTTAGATTTTTCTTGTATTATTTAATTTATGCACTAGTTAGAAGTAGTTTACCGCACTTTGGTTAGATAGCCAGATTTACACCTTGTTTTTGTTCTAAACTTTTGTTTAAGGGTTTGTGGTACTCAAACCATGAGTATGAACAACACCGTTTAATAATATGGGAAAACATTCTCCATTTGTGTCCCAAAATCATGAAATGGGTCTCACACCCCATGGATCTTACTGTTTTCATTTTCCTTGGGTCATTTGACCCTGGTTTTGCATTTTAATGTCACTGCTTGGTGACTTTTTCTTGGGATAATGTTGCATGTTTATGGATGATCAAACTCAGATTAGGGTTTCTTAAGTTTTAAGTTTGCTTTATTTCTATTTTGTTCAAGCATGTTCTAGCTAGATTCAAATTCTGTTTTGTTATTTTGAGCTTAGTTTAGCTTTTGAATCTGAAAAGGGTGAGATCACACATAATGCATGCCACTGTTCCACTTTACTTTTCTGACATGTGTACTGGACACACCTTTGTCGCGGAACAACTCTTGTCGCGGAACCACGTTCCGCGACAAAGTGGTGCTTTGGCGACAAAGGTGCCAAAGAACATTTGTTGATCATTATTTTAAAACCCTTGGTCGCGAAACACCCCTTGGCGCGGAACCACGTTCCGCGACAAAATCTTGATTAGCGACCAAGGACCCAAATACTTGTGATTTTATTTTGGAAGGGCTTTGTCGCGGAGTTACCTTGTCGCGGAACCACGTTCCGCGACAAAATTTTCTTGTTCCGCGACAAGAATTATGCCTTGTCAAATTTTCAACCTCTTTGTCGCGGAGTTACATTGTCGCGGAACCACGTTCCGCGACAAAATTTTCTTTGCTTAGCGACAAAACAAACCCTAAACTTTCAAAATTCCATTTCTCTTATTTCCCACCCCTTTGTCGCGAAATCTTTGTCGCGGAGCCATGCTCCGCGACACGAACCCTGTATCGCGACAAGGTGGCACCTTTTGCCAAATTCTCATTCTTCATCTCATTCCATTAATTAATTGAACCTTTGTATTAATATTTTGAGGTTGAAATCCAATGATCTCAACCCATGATTAATTTGATATAAAGAACTTTGTTCAATTCCCTATTAAAAGATTCTTCTACAAATGATTAAACTCTAATGATCTAAGTATATAATCCGGACTGTAATTAATTAATTAATTATGGAATGAGTGATTATTTAGACATGAAGAGTAATTATGGATTCATCTCCATACCTTGCATGAGAAACCAATGTCTCTCATGCAAGATGACCCAAAAACATTTTCTTTTATTTTATTCTGTCTTTTCCGTGATGTGTGAAACAGCTAGTAAGGAGTATATCAGATTAATGTTGGCGGGTATTCCCACACGGATAACTAGCTCGTGATCTATATATTAATTATTAGATGTTATTTTGCACGGTCCGAATAGCGGTCAGTGGAAGCCTTGGCGGTTCATCCCTTCGGGATCATAATAGCTGCTCAGCTGACTTCCATCCGGATGCAGTTTTCTTTTCTTACTTTAATTTCAAACCTGAATCTGGAGCTGTAGTAATATTAGATGATATATGCCAATGTCATCTAATCATTATTGCAGTAATAGAACATGTGGGTTTTTATCCAAATTCACAGACAATGGAATCTGAGATGACGGCGGCAACTGTCATTTGAGGCATTCCACTGTCTAAAAATCATCCCACCTGAAATGATCAGGACCTGGATAGCAGATGTTTGCAGTCCGGATCAACCTGATTATTTTTGTCATCTTTTTAGCCAAATAAATTCTTCTCATCCCCGGCTATTTCATCTCTGTGTGTCAACTTCTGTCTAAACCCGCCTTATATTTTGGGTTATTTAATTTTACACTTCTCTATAAATTTATGCATGATACTATTATGTAGATATTGTGGTCGATATTATTTTGGGATCATTCCCTTGGACACAGGAGTCTTGATTTTAATCAGATCAGATGTCTCTTGATTAATTTCCAACAAAAATTCCTTTATAAAATCCGGATCTGAGTAAGGGATAAATTCGACAGTTTTGACTAATTCACATCCGACTGGGGGTTGATTTTGGGAAATTAGAAGCAGAGTCAGCGATTAGGTCTCACCTAGACTGAAAGGATCTGTGTTTTAATTGAGAGTCTAGTACCTGATAGGGAATGATTTTCAGATTTATTATTTTCCAAAATCGCTGTTTGTTGGAAATCTTGTATTAAATATTGCACTGGGTCAGATTCCACTTGGATTCCGATAAGGTGTGACAGATAATACTAGAGGAACAACATTCAGGCCTTGGTTATTTTCTAAGGTAGGGTTGAGTATTCTTTCAACTGCTATCCTCCTCTGCCAAAGCCTATTTTTGAGTCCTGAGTGAGTGCATCCGGAACGAACTAATTTATTAGTTCGTTTCATTAGTTTGTATCTCATAACCACCCAAAGGGAAGTGAACACTGCAAGCGGTTCACTGAGATAGGGAATTCTTGATCCACATCCGGTCATTTTGACTGGAGGCTTTCTGTTACTACCAGGGTCAGATTTTCAAAAACCTCCGAGTGATAGGATTTTAAATGCTTTCTTTATCGCTTTCTTTTAACTGCTTTCTTTAGAGGTCACTCGGTTGTATTGAGAGTTGTGTAACTGTTACTAGAATTGAGAGTTAAGGGATAGTTCAGGGCTTGATTAGAATCTTCGGGTGTGACATGGGGGAATGATAACGGTACTTGCCACTTCAATAAATGATTTGTCGGGTGTTGCTTGTCCACCACAGATGAATAACATGCCTCCACACGGCCGTGTGAGGGCAGTTGTGAGTCTGTGGTATCTTAGATTTTGCTGTCTTAAGAGCATGTAAACTCTTACTGTAAGTACCTGTCTGTTAAAGGGAACGTGGTATAGAGAGCATGAGAGTTAGCTAACTGAAGGATTATCCCAAGCTAAGATCTGTGTATTAAAATGGAAGTTTAACGGTGTTTCATCTGAATCTTGTCCAATCTTTATTCTTTTCTTCCAGTCCCTTCTGTCTCATTTTAAATCTGCTTTCTTAGAATGATCTTAATCGATTTCTTAGATTACTTTTATTGCTTTCTTCGATTAAATTTAATTCGCTTTCTAGAATAATTCTGCCTGCTTTGTTTTAAGTGCTTTCATAGCTTAGTTTAAATCCTGTCAAGTAGTTGTTAGTCATTTCACACACTTGATTCGAGTAACCGAGTGGAAAATCTTAGTAAATGACGTGGGACCTGCTTCTATCGCACATCCTCCAGTGAACGATCCGGTCTTACTATAAATTACTGCAATTTTTGACACCGTGCGCTTTCGGGAGCACAGTTTCTTAACTACGAGCATTAAAAACATGACTACGTATAAATATATCCTTAAACACAACACCGCCCTCATAAATTGGTTTCATTAATTAAAACCTAAACCAGGATCACGACTTTTCGGAAAATACTCATGTAGTGGGAGCCAGTCAAAAGTTTCATGGCAGGAAATCTTATGGCAAGAGTTGATGAGAAGTATCATGGCATATTTGCCGGGGACCCTCAGTGTGACAGGCTGAAGGTCAATCTATCCCGGCTGTGCCATGAGATTTGTCAACATTTCATGACAGAGAGGACCACAGCGCCATTCGAAACCGAAGCACCATACTTGAGTAATAAAAAGATTAATAATCTTGACATATCCCTAAACCCTTTCCCGTGAATCATAACTCTTTTCGTTTAATAAATCTAACCTGGTATAATTCTAGCAAAAGCTCGGGTTAACGAAACTTGTCAAAAGTTTCATGGCGCCGTTGCCGGGGAGGATGCAGCGTCGTTTATTAAGAGGATTACACTCCTGATTAGTCCTAGATTAGCTTAGATCAGTCTAGTTTAATGTAATATATTTAATCCAGAACAGAAAAAGTACCCTCAAGATTAATTGAACATTTAGAGTACCAAGACTCTAAATGTGAGGATGTTGATACTGAGGAGAAAACCTAACCTAATGGGTATTTATCTGTCTTGCAGGAAATTCGGAACCGACCAAAAAGAAGGAGCAGAAAAAGCAAGGAAAACCAGGTTCTTGGTTGGGAAAATTCCACAAATCTGAGAAATTATTTTCGGAATTTAAAGAAATTTAAGATCCGGAATAAATCTTGCAGATAAATGGAACCGACCCAACCTAATTTTATGCAAGTAGATTATTTTAAATAATGGCCCAATGATTTGAAATTATTTGGACTGAATTCATTCGGGTCCAACTCAAATAAAATGGACGCAGGCCCAATATCACATTCGGGCCCAATCCGTTGAAAATTTGAAAATTCAAAAAGTTTGTCGCGGACTGACCATTTTGTCGCGGAACAACGTTTCGCGACCAGATGCAATTCCGCGACAAAATCTCACTCACCTCTGAACCCTTGTTTGTCTCTGTCGCGGAGTGATCATTTTGTCGCGATGCCCAGCATCGCGCCCATGTGCAAACTCCGCGACATAGTTATTCTCATCCCTAAACTCTACTTGTCCTTGTCGCGGAGCATGACTCCGCGACAGAGTCTCTATTCCGCGACACGGGCACACCACTCAATTCTTCCTCGCCATTTTGTCGCGGTACACTTTGTCGCGGAGCATGACTCCGCGACAAAGTCCCACACTCCGCGACACCTCTAATGTCGCCAAGCCTGGTCGCGTAATCCTGTTCCGCGACCATGGGCTAGGGTTCCGCGACCGGCCCATTACTATTTAAACCTCTCCGCCTCCCTCTCCTTCCTCACGCATTCAGACTTAGAAAATTTTCGAAAAACACTCTCGCACACACGAAATTTCTTCCGAAGCACACCACCGTGTTCTTCGCAACTTTTCCGACCATTTCCAAGGGAAACTCTGCCCGATTTTTGCCATGGAACCACAACCCTCGTCTTCATCCCCGGAGCAGACCGAACCATGGTAAGCCTTTCTCCATTCCACTCTCGCGCACCCATTGCCCCTGTTTTCGCGAACCTAGGGATTTTTGGTGTTTGAGTTCTCGATATTATGTGAATGGGCCTCCTCTTGGTTGTTTTCACTTAGTTGATTTTCAATTTTAGTGATTCTGTGTATTGGGCATGTATGGATTTCGATTCCCTGTTTTTATCGTTAATGGCCGAGTGTGGTGTTGGAGTTTGCTACTTTGGTTGGTTGATGCAGGGGCACAGATAGAAGTGTTAGGGGTTGTAGAAATTTTGATTCCATGACGGCTAGGGTTTGGCAGTGGTAGATTCCGCCATGGTTGTGGGTTTTGAGTTTTTAAGGTTCTTTTGCTTTTGTTTGTTTTAGTCTATATGCTTATGTTTTGTCTGCTTGATCTTGATTCCTCCTGGATTGTTGAAAAATCTTGAAAAAGTGAGAGTTGATGAACATAGGGATACTGTGAGAGTGTCATTATGTTATTAATTTTCTTGCTTATGAATGACCTCCTCACTGAGCATGAGTAGTGTGATTAATTTTATGTTCTTGTTTAAGTAGAGGCATGATCTTGTGTTTTTAACTTGCTATGTTCATGAGTATTGCATGCTGAGATAATCATTTAATGCCGTTTCCTGTTTTGGTGTGTCTGTGTATGTGTGTAGCAGATTGAGGAAAGTGAGTGTTGGTATTATTTTTGGCATGTCAGTGCACACCAATCCCCTCTCACCAGTGCACTTTTTCACAAAAAGACAAAAAATGTACTAGGAATTTTGGGGTTGACAAATGAGTTTTGGTTCCCAATGGAACTAAAGAGTGTGAGTTAAGTAGCAGTATTTTGCCACCTCAACTGCTACCTTTTTACAAAAATCCAAAAATGGGACCACACACATCCCACTTTTCATTAAATAAAATCAAGTCAACCTTTTCAAAAATTAAAAATAGTGTTTGCATTTTCTTGAGCGTTTTAACTGTCCAATGACAGTCCAAACAATCCGGAAATAGCGAATCCATACCGCCATTCCTCCATTGCACACTCCATTTTCGAGCCATCCATTCCATCATCATCATCTCATTCCATTTTCAACAAGTGCCTCGAGCTTGTTTAATAAAATTGGAAAAGCAACCTTTTTGGGCTCAATAGCCTACAAAAAATTTCTCTAAGTCCAATAACTTAGATTTTTTTTTTTAAATTAATTAATGGCATATGCCTTATGATAATGTTTTGGGTACTAATCAAATAAATCACATTTCGAGCAAAGCTCAAAATGTGAGGATGTTGATTTTTGGCTTGAAACTCAAAAATAGATAAAATTTTTTGGAATTAATACTTCCTATATTTTTCAGGAATAAACTGGTGATTAAGTCAGCTATTGGATTGCCCGATTGCACTCTGCATCAGGCAGCAATAGAGGCATCTGCAAACAGGACTCAGATTAAGAAGCTCAGGGAAGCTTTGATAAGCGTGTACAGTGTTCCACTGGACCAGGGTACTGAAGCTGAGCTGTCATTGAGGCCCGGATGGGACGTAAGAATCCCCCCTGAAGATAGATCAACCGCTCTGACAAACATAGAAAGGGATTTCTCCCATCACATGCTGAAGTTTTGGGAACTAATGACAGACCATGCTCCGCATGATTCCATAATGACACCCGAAGTGCATTTGGAAAGAATCACGCTGAAATTCCAAATACATACAGCTGTCTGGCAACGTCATCTAGAAGATGGAACAGTGGGAATCGATATCTCAAACTATGATATACTCATTCCCGACCAGCCCATAGACCCACAAGTGCGATTGCAGTTCGTGGAAAGACCTTTACCGGTAAGCCTGATACTGTCAAAGGGAGCCATTTCAATGCATGAAGCTTTCCCTTGCATTTGGAGCCCGAGGTTATTTGATAACATGGGAAGAGAAGAGCAGCAATGGGTGGCCAGGCAGGCTAAGCTAAGGCATCGGGAGATGAGTTACAACCTGCGCCACAAGCTGAGGAGAATTGAGGAGTTCAACACAGAAAGGAACTCCACCATGATAAACCAGTTTAGAGAAGCAATCAATGCAGCTCGAAAAGAATGGCACGAGATGACACGTCTGTGGGGGCAGGGCAAGGGTTTCATAACACAAGAAAGATTGGATGAAGGATTGACCTTGCCAGATGAGGATAATTTTGAGACAATTTTCATAAACAAGCGGTTTGGCCAGACAAGACCAGTGGAAAAAGGAACTCAAGTGGACCCTGGATTTCCCGAGCACATCAGAGAACTAAGGGAAAAAGCCCTTTATGAGGTACAGCACCACAATTGGTCAGTACTGACCAAAAAGAAGGTGCAGCTCAGATTAATGACCGAGGCTGAAGCAAAGGAATATCTGACGTTTGACAAAGCACAGATGATGACCGAGGCTGAAGCAAAGGAATATCTGACGTTTGACAAAGCACAGATGATGACCTATGTGACAGAAGAGTTAGAAAGAGACATGATCAACACCATGATGGAGCAATATAGGACCTCATATCTTGAACTCCTCATGGAGATGGATAGAGAAGCTTTGAGGTATGGGAAGGAAGGAAACAAGACAAAGGTCATGCACTATGACCACAAAGTCAGGCGCCTGTTTTGCACACGGATTAAGGAGGCTTGGGAATTTAAACTGGTTCGGGTAACAAGTCAGACATTCGTGCATGATTATCTGAGATTTGCACACAAACTGTTTGGAACTCAAAAAGCCCAGGAAAATCCAGAGGACCCTGATGCTGAGATTGATGCATACTTCTCCACCCCTCCTGAGGCCAACCCACAGCCTACCCAGCCAGCAGTACAAGCTTCAGCTTTGCCGCCTAGAGGGCAGACTGACGTGCAAGAAGTTGCTACATCCGAGCCAGTGGTGCAGCAAGAAGCAGTCCGGACTCCAGTACAGACAGCTCAGACTGAAATGACAACATCTGCTGTAGCACCTGCCACCACTAAGGCACCCATACAGCCCGAGAAAACCTCCACTACTGTTGTTACATCTGAAGGTCATCAGCCAGCACCTCAACCGGGAACGAGGAGAAGGTTGATAAAGTCCGCTGACAAGGATAAGCCAGCAAGAGCTCCGGAAAAGAAAGTGGAGATCAAGGAACCTGAGCCAACTGTCAGGAAAGTTGTAGAGCCCACAGATCCCAAGGACAGAGGTAAAAAGCCGATGCCGCCGCCACCCCCGAAAAAGAAGCACCAAGTGATATCCGATGCTGAGCTAGCCATGAAGATGCACAATGAAGAGCTTGCATTAGCTGGTTTGCTGGATCAAGTAACAGGTGGTTCAGGAGTAGAGAAATTAACAGAGGAAGAACGCCTGGAAATGGAAAAGAAAACTGCAGAGGAAGAGCATATTAGAAAGAATATCCAGCAGACCAGGGATGAAGAAACTGCCAGAAAGATGCAAGCTGAGTTGGAAAGCAGGAAATCTGGAGAGGTTGAGCAGGGTAATGAGGAGGACTTCGAGCTGAAGATCACTGGAGAAGTGCAAGGGCGTGGTTTGAAAATCAAAGAAGAACAACCTCCTGCATGGACTGGCCCCACTGCACATGATGCTGAGACCATCCGAGGGGATATAAGGAAAAGGCTTAACGAACAGATCGAAACAAGAATCGATGCTGGAGAAAAGCCACATCAAATCAAATATCAGACAAAAGTGGGTCAAGTGATTGATCCTCTCGTGGGCACGGCCAGAATTGAAGAATTCATCACTCAAGGAGGCCCGTCGCACCAACCTGAACAATCAGAAGGACCACAAGACTCCATAGATCCGGTAGCACTGGACAAAATCTTGGAAAAGCAGCCAGGCGACCATCTCATGACCTCTGCGCTTAAAGAAAAGGTTCAAGGAATTTTGACTGAAGCTGCAGATGGGAATGATTCGGAAGAAGAAGCTCAGCAGGAGGAGCAAGAATTCATGGACCAAATGGCGCCTATTTTCCAACGTCCAGTTGGACGAGCTGCAAGAATTAGGGAGGAGGAGGAGGTATCAACTGATGTTGATGACCGTAATTTTCATGTAACTACATCTTCCTTGCCTGTAAATTGTGAACTCAATACGATGAAACATGTAATTAAACAGGTTGAGGAGGAAGTCGGAGATGAAGCAGCTCATGGAGAGCAAGAGCCAAGTCAGAGGGGAGATGAGGCTGAACCAAGGGATGACCAGCCACAGGAGGGAGACGATCAAACGGACTGGCACACGAGCGACGACGAGTCTGTCGGATCCATTCGACCAGTCGAGTTTTGGTCTGAAAATACTGTAAGGCAAAGAATGGGCGTTTCAAAGGAATATGGGAAGAAAAAGCTGAGTGAAGAACAGATTCAGATCAAGTTCAATGGCAACAAGGAGAATGCAGAGAAGTATAAGAAGTTGCAGAAGATGATAGTGCCAGACAAAGGGTTCAGACCCGATGCGTTGTCGCACCCCACTGTTGAGACTTTCTACAGAAATCAAGAGTGGGGTAACTTCATGCTGCATCACGACGAAGATGGCTTCGTGGAACTAACAAAGGAATTCTTCTGCAACATTGATAAAGATGCCAGAACAACATGGATTCGTGGACAAGTGATTAACATTGCACCTGACTGGCTGAATCAGTTCTTTGGGACTCCAGATATCCAAAGCGAATTTCCCCCTGGTGAGATCATGACAAAGAGAGCCAAAACGACTGAATATGCGAAGTATGCAACATTGGCTAACAGCATGACAAGCGTGACCGCCCCTGGACACACATTCAATGCAAAATGGCTGCGGATACAGTTCATGCCAACTTATGAGTTCTACATGTCCAAGATCCGGCCCAACTCGCATCCGCATACCACATCTGGAAATGTGCTAATGGGATTTGCAAGAATGTGGAGCGGAGCAAAACTAAATGTAGGAAGGCATGTATTCGAGGTAATGATAACCCGGATAAAGGATAGACAGGTGCTGTGCTATCCGAATTTGATTAGGAGAATCTGCATAGCTCAGGGAGTTGATTTGAGCGCTTTTGAGGGTGACACAGTGGTGAAAGTGAACCCACCTATCAGTGTGCCAAGACTTCCCTTGAGTGAGAGTATCAGATACTCTCTCCCCCAACTGTCCGTCAGAGGAGATTCAGACGCTCAATCCTCTTTCATATCGGGTGAGCAGGCATCAAGAAAACGAAAGAGGCAGCCAAAGACAAAGAAGGGAACACAGAACACCTGTGCTGATGCAGGACCTTCGAATGTTCAAGAGGAGCCTCCTGCGGACCAAGAACGGACTGAGATTCCAATTCCACCTCCGACCCAACCTCAACCTCAGATACCTCCTCAAAGCCAGAACGTATCTCAGTTCCCTGCTGATTCCCAAACGATTGAGATGGTGAGCAGAATGAGTCAATCGATGCTCGAGGGAATGAAATCCATGACCGATGTAATTTTGGCAAGCCAAGAGGGACAGCAGAAAAGGGCAGAAGAGGAGCGTGAAGAGCGAAGAAGGGAGAGAGAGGAAGAACGCGAAGAGCGTAGGAGAGAAAAGGAAGAGAAACGGAAGGAGAAGTTGGAGAAGGAAAGGAGAGACGAGGAATTCAGACTGATGATGCTAGAAAAAGAAGAGAAGAATCGAAAAATGGTGGAATCACTGATCCTTAGTCAAAATCAGCTCCTGCAAACCTTACTCAAGAAGATCCCTGATGAAGCTGGCTCCTCCAAGAAATCAGACGAGAAGAAAGATGGCGACCCCTGACTCCATCATTTCTGAGCTTAATTGTAAATATCATATAAGAGAATTTCAATTCATCCATGCAAGATAGATTTGATTGCAAATGAAATCTCTTGTAATTGATATAAGTACTGCTTTCAGATTGGGATTTTGCAGCCCCAACGACAATCTTTGTTTTTATTTGGTTCTTTTATTTCTGAAAAGATGTCTGACAGTCCAAGATGAATAAGTGACTGCCAGGCCAAAAATTTGCTGTTGACATGCTCCGTATGTCAGCAGTGTCTCTTTACTGCTTTCAATTAAACACCCAGCAAAAATATGCATAAACTTGCTCTAAACTCACATGTTGAAATTAGGCTTGTGATTAAATTTTCAACTTTTAAATTGGGATAATATAATTGAAAACATGCATGAAATGAACTCCTAAGGTTTTGAGCTATAAAAATTTAATGATGCGATCAGCTTATTGGGTAATAAATCTGCATGTTAGAGATTTTGATTGAATGAATTGTTAGAATTAAGCTTCGATTAAATTTGAGAATATTGTATGACATGAATCAACCTAACCTTGTGAGATTTGAGCCATGAGTCACTTTCACTCATTCATTTTCTTTGATATGTGAATCATTTTGATTAAAGGAAACTAGAACTTGCAATTGGGACCGATTCAAGACCATGCCATATTCCAAAAATCGAGCATATGATCGAGGCACCTAGAAAACCCAAATTTTTGGCCTTCGTCTGAAATCCAAACCCAAAAATATTTCCCTTTAGGATTAACCAACTTGAGCCTATAAGCCTAATTTTTCTTTGAAGCCCTCTATATCATTCTTAGCCTTATAAAAAGACCAAGAAATTCAAACCCAAGTGTGCAGGAATGAATTATATCAAAGGCATTAAGTTTGTGATCATCATGAAAACTATAAATCGGTATTCTATAAACCGACTCAAAAAAAAAAAAAAAAAGAGAGAAAAGAAGTTGAATTTCATTCAACATCAATGAATTGCAAATGACAAGGCAAATTAGACTTAGTCTAATGTCATGCAAAGGGAAAAGAAAAACAAAAGAAAGAAATAATGATGATCATAAAGTTTAAATAAAAATGCCAAGTTGTGATAGAATCAATCCTTGCCACTCCCTAGCCCAATAATTTCCCTTTCCCACCTAATGTTACAACCGTATGCCCCGTTATAACCCTTAAATAAGACCTCGTGATCTTGATTTGAAGAAATGAGCCGGTAGCGAGTTGGTCTGATTGCAAGCTTATGGGATAATTTAATTAAATGTGATTTTGAGCGTTCATGATTAAACCCCAATTGAGAGTGAGTGAATTTTCCGATTCTCTTATAAGTGAGGCTTTGTTTCATTAAGAATGTTCATGTCATGCCTTAATTCTAATTTTTAATCTTTGCATCTTTCAAACATGATGTTCATGAAGGATTGATAACAATGTTTGATTTGTAGGCCCGATATAGTGAGCAAGTATCATTTCATTAAACACTGCAATCAAGGGAATTCAATACTTGTAATTTTTTATTGTCTTATCCCAATCCAAAAAGGACGTGATTTATGAAGCCACGAAAATGAATTGAATATGTAGAGTCCGTGTTCTTACGAACATTGACTCTGACTGCTCGGGGACGATCAGTATTAAATGTGAGGATGTTGATAATGGCCAGAAATGACCATTATTTTCAATCCATTTCCGTGTCTTAAACGGGCATTTGATCGCATTCCGGTCTTACATTAAGTAAGAAAGCAGTCGAATTGGACTAATTTATGCATAATTGTAAAAATAATAAGCTGGTGTGAAAAAGGCATAAATATGTAATTTTATTACATATTTACGTTAGAAAAATCCAAAAACATGAGAAAAAGAAAAAGGAATGAAAAAG
Source organism: Hygrophila difformis (assembly GCA_030278955.1). Classification (NCBI taxonomy): domain Eukaryota; kingdom Viridiplantae; phylum Streptophyta; class Magnoliopsida; order Lamiales; family Acanthaceae; genus Hygrophila; species Hygrophila difformis. The sequence goes on from JAOANR010000012.1 coordinate 375,855, forward strand.
ATGGGAAAAAGAGAGAAAAGCCCACAAAAAGAACATTTCCGGCCCATCTGACCCAATCCAGCAGGCCCAGGAAGACCTTGGTCGCGGAAGCCCTTGGCGCGATGCAGTGTTCCGCGACAAAGGCATGTTCCGCGACCAAGTGGCCCAAATGAAGAAGAGACCAGCCAAAGCCCTCTGGCGCGATACCTTTGTCGCGATGCCCTGTTCCGCGACAAAGGTCCATTCCGCGACCAAGATACATTTTTTTAGAGACACAAGACCCAGTCGAGAAGCTTTGCCACATGCAGTATGTTCCGCGACCAAACTTGGTACTCCGAGACAAAGCTGTGATGTGTGTGATGTCTTGAGACATAATGGGCTCAAATCAAGGCCCATGAGCTTAGGGTTTCCCCTCTATAAATATGAGGTGTTTCCTTTGAGCTAAAGGTTGGAAGAATTTTAGAAAAACTATACCTTCTTGAAGACAAGTTGGGGAGTTCAGTAGCTTAGTTTAGTTAGGGTAGTTTAGTTAGATTTTTCTTGTATTATTTAATTTATGCACTAGTTAGAAGTAGTTTACCGCACTTTGGTTAGATAGCCAGATTTACACCTTGTTTTTGTTCTAAACTTTTGTTTAAGGGTTTGTGGTACTCAAACCATGAGTATGAACAACACCGTTTAATAATATGGGAAAACATTCTCCATTTGTGTCCCAAAATCATGAAATGGGTCTCACACCCCATGGATCTTACTGTTTTCATTTTCCTTGGGTCATTTGACCCTGGTTTTGCATTTTAATGTCACTGCTTGGTGACTTTTTCTTGGGATAATGTTGCATGTTTATGGATGATCAAACTCAGATTAGGGTTTCTTAAGTTTTAAGTTTGCTTTATTTCTATTTTGTTCAAGCATGTTCTAGCTAGATTCAAATTCTGTTTTGTTATTTTGAGCTTAGTTTAGCTTTTGAATCTGAAAAGGGTGAGATCACACATAATGCATGCCACTGTTCCACTTTACTTTTCTGACATGTGTACTGGACACACCTTTGTCGCGGAACAACTCTTGTCGCGGAACCACGTTCCGCGACAAAGTGGTGCTTTGGCGACAAAGGTGCCAAAGAACATTTGTTGATCATTATTTTAAAACCCTTGGTCGCGAAACACCCCTTGGCGCGGAACCACGTTCCGCGACAAAATCTTGATTAGCGACCAAGGACCCAAATACTTGTGATTTTATTTTGGAAGGGCTTTGTCGCGGAGTTACCTTGTCGCGGAACCACGTTCCGCGACAAAATTTTCTTGTTCCGCGACAAGAATTATGCCTTGTCAAATTTTCAACCTCTTTGTCGCGGAGTTACATTGTCGCGGAACCACGTTCCGCGACAAAATTTTCTTTGCTTAGCGACAAAACAAACCCTAAACTTTCAAAATTCCATTTCTCTTATTTCCCACCCCTTTGTCGCGAAATCTTTGTCGCGGAGCCATGCTCCGCGACACGAACCCTGTATCGCGACAAGGTGGCACCTTTTGCCAAATTCTCATTCTTCATCTCATTCCATTAATTAATTGAACCTTTGTATTAATATTTTGAGGTTGAAATCCAATGATCTCAACCCATGATTAATTTGATATAAAGAACTTTGTTCAATTCCCTATTAAAAGATTCTTCTACAAATGATTAAACTCTAATGATCTAAGTATATAATCCGGACTGTAATTAATTAATTAATTATGGAATGAGTGATTATTTAGACATGAAGAGTAATTATGGATTCATCTCCATACCTTGCATGAGAAACCAATGTCTCTCATGCAAGATGACCTAAAAACATTTTCTTTTATTTTATTCTGTCTTTTCCGTGATGTGTGAAACAGCTAGTAAGGAGTATATCAGATTAATGTTGGCGGGTATTCCCACACGGATAACTAGCTCGTGATCTGTATATTAATTATTAGATGTTATTTTGCACGGTCCGAATAGCGGTCAGTGGAAGCCTTGGCGGTTCATCCCTTCGGGATCATAATAGCTGCTCAGCTGACTTCCATCCGGATGCAGTTTTCTTTTCTTACTTTAATTTCAAACCTGAATCTGGAGCTGTAGTAATATTAGATGATATATGCCAATGTCATCTAATCATTATTGCAGTAATAGAACATGTGGGTTTTTATCCAAATTCACAGACAATGGAATCTGAGATGACGGCGGCAACTGTCATTTGAGGCATTCCACTGTCTAAAAATCATCCCACCTGAAATGATCAGGACCTGGATAGCAGATGTTTGCAGTCCGGATCAACCTGATTATTTTTGTCATCTTTTTAGCCAAATAAATTCTTCTCATCCCCGGCTATTTCATCTCTGTGTGTCAACTTCTGTCTAAACCCGCCTTATATTTTGGGTTATTTAATTTTACACTTCTCTATAAATTTATGCATGATACTATTATGTAGATATTGTGGTCGATATTATTTTGGGATCATTCCCTTGGACACAGGAGTCTTGATTTTAATCAGATCAGATGTCTCTTGATTAATTTCCAACAAAAATTCCTTTATAAAATCCGGATCTGAGTAAGGGATAAATTCGACAGTTTTGACTAATTCACATCCGACTGGGGGTTGATTTTGGGAAATTAGAAGCAGAGTCAGCGATTAGGTCTCACCTAGACTGAAAGGATCTGTGTTTTAATTGAGAGTCTAGTACCTGATAGGGAATGATTTTCAGATTTATTATTTTCCAAAATCGCTGTTTGTTGGAAATCTTGTATTAAATATTGCACTGGGTCAGATTCCACTTGGATTCCGATAAGGTGTGACAGATAATACTAGAGGAACAACATTCAGGCCTTGGTTATTTTCTAAGGTAGGGTTGAGTATTCTTTCAACTGCTATCCTCCTCTGCCAAAGCCTATTTTTGAGTCCTGAGTGAGTGCATCCGGAACGAACTAATTTATTAGTTCGTTTCATTAGTTTGTATCTCATAACCACCCAAAGGGAAGTGAACACTGCAAGCGGTTCACTGAGATAGGGAATTCTTGATCCACATCCGGTCATTTTGACTGGAGGCTTTCTGTTACTACCAGGGTCAGATTTTCAAAAACCTCCGAGTGATAGGATTTTAAATGCTTTCTTTATCGCTTTCTTTTAACTGCTTTCTTTAGAGGTCACTCGGTTGTATTGAGAGTTGTGTAACTGTTACTAGAATTGAGAGTTAAGGGATAGTTCAGGGCTTGATTAGAATCTTCGGGTGTGACATGGGGGAATGATAACGGTACTTGCCACTTCAATAAATGATTTGTCGGGTGTTGCTTGTCCACCACAGATGAATAACATGCCTCCACACGGCCGTGTGAGGGCAGTTGTGAGTCTGTGGTATCTTAGATTTTGCTGTCTTAAGAGCATGTAAACTCTTACTGTAAGTACCTGTCTGTTAAAGGGAACGTGGTATAGAGAGCATGAGAGTTAGCTAACTGAAGGATTATCCCAAGCTAAGATCTGTGTATTAAAATGGAAGTTTAACGGTGTTTCATCTGAATCTTGTCCAATCTTTATTCTTTTCTTCCAGTCCCTTCTGTCTCATTTTAAATCTGCTTTCTTAGAATGATCTTAATCGATTTCTTAGATTACTTTTATTGCTTTCTTCGATTAAATTTAATTCGCTTTCTAGAATAATTCTGCCTGCTTTGTTTTAAGTGCTTTCATAGCTTAGTTTAAATCCTGTCAAGTAGTTGTTAGTCATTTCACACACTTGATTCGAGTAACCGAGTGGAAAATCTTAGTAAATGACGTGGGACCTGCTTCTATCGCACATCCTCCAGTGAACGATCCGGTCTTACTATAAATTACTGCAATTTTTGACACCGTGCGCTTTCGGGAGCACAGTTTCTTAACTACGAGCATTAAAAACATGACTACGTATAAATATATCCTTAAACACAACACCGCCCTCATAAATTGGTTTCATTAATTAAAACCTAAACCAGGATCACGACTTTTCGGAAAATACTCATGTAGTGGGAGCCAGTCAAAAGTTTCATGGCAGGAAATCTTATGGCAAGAGTTGATGAGAAGTATCATGGCATATTTGCCGGGGACCCTCAGTGTGACAGGCTGAAGGTCAATCTATCCCGGCTGTGCCATGAGATTTGTCAACATTTCATGACAGAGAGGACCACAGCGCCATTCGAAACCGAAGCACCATACTTGAGTAATAAAAAGATTAATAATCTTGACATATCCCTAAACCCTTTCCCGTGAATCATAACTCTTTTCGTTTAATAAATCTAACCTGGTATAATTCTAGCAAAAGCTCGGGTTAACGAAACTTGTCAAAAGTTTCATACCCTTCATGGTTTCTAGTACCATTGTTGCCCCCTCCTTTGTTTCCCTGGACGGGTCGATTCTGCCCACATCGAATATTGCCTTTATTGTTGCTGAGGTGGTTGTTGTTGTTGCTGCTTCCTCGGTTGTCCCGAATCCTCTTGTCCTGTCCTTGGAACCCGCGGCTAGACTCCCCGGCTTTTCTCTTCATCTGTTGTACACGAGAAACTGCGACAGCTCGATCGTAGATCGTTTGGAGGGTAGGATACTGAACTCCAGCCACCACTTCTCTAATGGAGAGGTTTAATCCCATTTCGAACTTCTGTGCCTTCTCGGCATCGGTGGAGACTAACTTAGGAGCAAATCTGACTAACTCCTTGAATCTGACATAGTATTCTTGTACAGATTGTGCTCCTTGTCGTAACGATAGAAACTCTTCATACATTGCTGCTTTGGTACTCATCGGGTAAAACCTTTCTCTTAGAGCTTCTGTAAAGTTTTCCCATGTATACTCCTCATCATCATCTAGCTCTCTCTTCTGTAACTGCCACCAGTCATCTGCATCACCTCCTAAAAAGTACGAGGCTACAGTAATCTTCTGCTCATCTGGGCAACGAGTCGCTTCGAGTAGCTTGTTGAAACTTTTTATCCAATCCTCCAATTTAGTAGGGTCCTCCTGCCCATCATAACGAGGTGGTCTGTATTGGTTCACCACTGCTAGGTGATTGAGCTGGGCTTGAGGTGGCGGCACAGCTGCTGTGGCTTGATTAATTTGACCCTGACCCAAGGCAATGAGCATTTGCTCAATGATCCTTAGGCGATCATTGTCAAGCGAGTTTGGCGTGTTTCGATTCTGAGGGGTTTGGTTGTTGGGTGCTCCCTGATTAGGAGGTACCATGTTGTGTCCAACGCCCTGATTGTTGGTGATGTCAGGGTGATATATGTTGTGTGCAGGTGGTACAACTTGTTGATTGGATACACCCGGTGCTGCTGGCACTTCGTGGTTAGTCATGTTCGGATTTTGGTGTGGCTCCATGTTGTTGAGGGCATTAACACTTCGGAGGGTTTTTCTAGTCCTTGCACGGGGTGCCATTCTGCTAAGGATGGTTAAGCAAGAGTGAGTTCAAGTCTAAGGGATGATTATGTCCTAAAACTCGATAGGTCATAGTATAAGGATGAGTTAACGCAGAAATGTCTAAGTTAGGAGTATGACTTTATTTAGAGATTAACCAAAAGGAATGAAATAACAAGATTTATTTCATAAATCTAGAGAATATTACAAGATAGAGAATTTAAAAAGAGCACTTATAATAAGGTCAAATGACTTAGTATATCATAACAATATATATTTTTTTTAAAAAAATTTTTATAAAAAATGATGCATGCTCATGAATGCATATGACCCCACCCCGAAAATAATTTCAAAGTTTCAAAATTTAACATAGCCCATATGGGCCTTTGAAAAATATTTTGCATATTTCTTTCTCAAAATGGACTTTTTTTTTTTATCCATAAACCGGAGTTAAACTGTCGCATCCCTTAGTCAAGCTCGCCTTGTTGCTAACTTAACCAAGAAATGCTAAGATTAGAGGGTACCGCCTTCTAAGTAATTTGCCAACTAGTTAAAATATAGAGCTACAAAGTTGATTCCCAGGAAAGACTGGTAGAGCCACCGGCTGACGGGCAATCTTTAAAAACCAGACTCCTTAGACAGAATCAGCTCATGCAGTTCTATATTTAACAGTTTACAAATACTTAGAGTTTAAAAATACGCTCTGATACCACTCTGTAACACCCCGAAATTCATCCTCATAAGGTTTCAGAATGTTACCGCCACACTTGTCAGTCAGGCTCGCCCTTTGGCTAACTTAATTGACAAGTGCTACGGCTAAATATCTTCACATATAAATTTTTGTAATATGGACTTAAAAATTATTGCCAATTTTATAAAATATAGTCATAAGAAAATTTAAAGTACTTAATACCAAAACCATTGTTCTTTCTCACGCGGAAGCATAAACTAAAGGCAATATATAAGACATTAATAATTAAAAGTACGTGGTTCCTTAAAGCAACAATCTTTTTGATGAAAGGTAATCCCATCCCCAAATGCTCATGTCATGAGATGCAGTTCACATGTCAGCTCCAATATCTGTAAAAAGATAACACAACAACTTTTTATCAGTACAATGGTACTGAGTAAGTCAACCCGCTCCACTTTAAGAAGTGGATTTTAAAATAATGGTTGACACTCATTTAAAAAAAATAATTTTCACTTTTTCTTTTAAAAAGGATCACACACATTACCTTTAACAAAATAAATAACTTTCATTCTTACCATTGTAGCAACTATGCACAAGAGGACACCATTTTCCATATATCATATCATATCATATCATATCATATCGATCATAAGTCATGATCAGCATGCAGCGGACTCATATACAGACACACTCCGGAGCCTCGGGTAACCCATCACGGATACACCCAAGAGTATACACTCATACATGCAACAACGCCGTTTTGGCACAATTTATCAACAATGCCGTCTTGGCATATTTAGAGGGGGAGGCCCCGCAAGACACATCCCTAGTGCATTAGCCCTCTATCAAGTATGGCATCTTACTCAAGTTAATAGTGCACAATGGATTTAAAAGAGTTTTTCAAAATTTTTCCACATAATATCCTCTTTAAAAGAGTTTTCAACAATTTCACGGGAGTAACCTCATAACAAGGGCATTCAATAATGCCAAATATCATTTCAACATTTAACTCCCATATCAATATCTCATAGATATGAAAATATCATTTCATGGATCTCAAAATCCAACAATTTCTCATTTGGACCAAATATCAAGTCCAATGTCGCAGTTTACGCCAAGTCAGTTTAAAAATTCATATGAAAGGCGATTGCTTTGAAATTTAAACTGTAGATACTCAACACATAGTTGAACAAGTTTCATGTTTTACACTTTTCAAAATAAGGTATGGAAATAGTTAAAAAATTGAGTTCTTTTCAGAACATGTATTCTGTCAGAAATTCAATGGTGACTCTATAATTTTCAACAGGTTTTAAAAATAGTAATTTGCGACCAAAAATTCTAAAATTTTACTACAAGGTAGATAACATATAGATAAATATTTTTCATGAATAAACCATTTAGGTTTGAAACACTTAAGACCTTCAAAAATGAGGATTTCAGAAACACTATCATTTCTTAGATTTCAACAAAAAGAGATTTCGACCTTTCGATAAAGCGGATTCCATAACTTTTTCATATGAGTTCTAAAAATTATAAAAGTTTCCAGAAATATACTCAACTCAATAAGGAACAAGTTTTATGAAGGAACCTTTGAAGTATAATGAACCAAAATATTTTAAAAAGATGGATCATTACGTAAACGAAAAACGGACAGATTTTGGTATAATGAGGGAATTCTAATTTTGTACTCTTAAAACATGGATGAGGATCTCCAAACTTAAAGAGAGAGTGTTAACTTACAGAATAGATGTATAAGACCAAGGAGATTCAAAGATAATGGCCGTTATAACACAAGATTCGCACCACAAATTACGGGTTTCGCTGAAATTCGACAAATAGAGGGAAATCAATTTATAGTATAAAAATAAAAGATTTAGATCTCTAAGATACAAGTTTCAAGGATGATATCTTACTAACCAAGTGTTGAGAAGAATTAGAACTCTTAGAATGATGAAGGTTGCCAAGCCTACAAGACTCCACAATCCTTAAGATATGCTCACTATGTGGGAGAACTTTGAAGAATAAAATGGGTAGTGAATTTGGCTAATGAGATGGATGAGATTGGTGTGTTTGAAGGCTAGAAACTCCCTCTATTTATAGGCTAAGATTTGAACAATTGAACATGACACATTGTGAGAGTGATTACAACCTCACCAATCATCCAATTAAGTGTGTCTTGAGCAATAATGGTTAGAGTATTTGTATCCACTCATTTGGTCCTTATAGCCTAACAAAGAGGCTATTAATTTGGGAGGCTATTAATTTTGTCCATCATGTTGTCTATTAACATAATGGTTTGCCTATTATGGAGGCTATTAATCTTGGTGGGTTCAAGAGATAATTGATCACCTTTCTTTGCTAGCCATTCATCCAAGACACTTGTTAATCATGTTGATTTTTCATCTATTTGTTTAGGAAGAAAATTTCTTGCAATTGCTTTTTAACCTTATATTTGTGTAAGTAGTGTATCATGAAAATGATTGAAGTATTAGCTTGTCTAGAAAAATCATTATTCTTGCCATTATTTAGTGGCATGCATTTATACTCAATGAGTTGGATATGATAATATAATATTTATTTATTTATTTCAAGTATTGTATTTATATTAATGTGCTTTCAAAAAGATAATAATAATATACTTGCATGGTTTTATTTTATTCATAACAATACTCAAACCACAAAGTCTTCATGTCATCATCAAATAAAAATTATAATCTATGAATATATTTTCTTATATATAAAAGTTAATTCTCATAGATTCACATAAAAACTCATACTTTTATTTTTATAAAAATTTATTCCATAATGAATACCAAAGTACTTAAAATATTCACATACTATCCTCATAAAAATTTTCAAGACCAGCAATGTGTATATATATAAAAACTTATATATATAATTTAAACAATAGATTTAAAAACTATATAATTCTATTACCCTTGATATTGAAATTCATATTTCTTTTGGAAAAGACAAATTTACATATATAGTTTTTCAAGTGTTGTTTTGTAGAAAAAAACAATATACTAATTCTTTAAGCAAGTGATTAAATATTTAATAAAAGTCTCTTTAGTGAATTACAATTATTTCGGGTAATTTCTATGGTATTACAGGATATATCAAATAAAACAAACCGTAAGTATTTTCTTCAAAATGGATCCATGCACATTAAAGTAAAAAATGATATTCTCGACCATTAAGCAAAACGGCTTTAGATACGCCATTCAATGAAAGCATTATTGCAGGTTTTCATTTGAATGAAGGCAATCAATGGTTAGACAATTTTCATGTAGAGTTATACGGCATGTGGCATGCCATATGTATAAAATAAAAAGAACCTTGAGAAATGAAGCTAAATTGTGCTAAACCTTATTCAGAAACACAAGTGAACCTGCACTCCGTTGGAGTGGTATCTAAAAACAAAGTGCCACACAGGTTAGCGACAGGTGAAATCAAGAAAGGATACTGAGCAGACTAAAAAAAACAAGATAACTAAAAGAGAATTTCAATTAAACATGTCTCAGCATGGTGTTGCCTTGGTAAAAATAATGCAATCAATGCATACCTTTCAGCAAGGAAGGTTTCACAGATAATTCCCACCCATAACCTCCTTTACCAGTTTCTGGCTTCGCACCCTTTGAAACAATCCGTGCTGTCAGTGTTTGCCCAATTCTGTAGTTAGCGAAGGGAAGCTCAGCAGAATTACCATCACTAACCTGCCAACACGCATATAAAACACATATTTCAAGTTCACAGTTTCCATATATAAGGTTTACACACAATTTCTGTGCCATAACAATCACAACCTCAGTAATGTGAACCCTTCCATGGAATCCAGGACCAAATTTTACTCTGAGTTCAAAAGGCCGTATTTCATCAATCTGAAAATCGGAGGAAATTATCAGGAGGACAAAGCAATGTAATAGTATGAAAGGTGGCAAAGGCAATGAAATATACAGCTATCTCAGCGGATAATTCCAATCCCAGAACTATGTGAATCAACCTTGAACAATGAAATCTACCTCTGTGTGAACAAGCAATCCAGTATCATAGCTAGATCTCTTCTTTGTTCGCTTAGAACTGGATGCCTCCAAACCATTACTTAAAGAAATGCAATTACAACTAAACACTACATCAAAATAAAAAATAAAAAAGAACAAGAAGAAGAAGAAGAAGAAGAACAACAACAACAACAACAACAACAACAATAATAATAATAATAATAATAATAATAATAAATGCAGAAGGGGTGCACATTGGATTGTAAAGTAAATTAAGCCCTTGTGCTTAAAATAAAACAATGTAAGCCCTTGTTTCGATGGTTTTTATTTTTATTTTCATTTTATTTTATTTATACAGTTTTGCCTTCTGCTTAAAATAAAAAACATCCTTTCTAAATAAAGTTATTCTTCAAAACAGTTGAGTCATATACATAAGCCAAAAGTTTGTTTTCACGTACGCAAAAATATTATCCCTTGTTTAGAGAAGCATAAAATTATTGTTTAAAATACTTCTGTTTTGAAAAACAAAAGCCAAGAGAACATGAAAAAAGCTCATCCAAACAGGGGCTAAATTTGGGGTATGGTGAGAAGAAATACAGTACATGAGATATAAAAGGAAACATGGAAGTTCAATATAATTTGTGTCGTCCGTGCAGGCAGCAATCAAAACCTGATTAAATTGCTTATATTCTTGCATGTAACCCAAAGGTTATCATGTTAGGCTCATTTGTTTCAACTGTAACCCAACTAATACTAAAGATTAGGCAGAACACACAGTATTCAGAAACAAAAAAATCATCTGTGCACAAAAAAATCAGTTAAAATAAGCTGATAATTCTAAACAAGATGGCATTATAATCATGCACTTTATCATTCCTGTATCCATTGTTAGCACTTGTCAGAGATAACCACTAGTTCACTGCTCGGTGCTCAATGAACAAGAACAAAGCTAGAAGAGAAGTTACCCAACAAGCTGTTGAGTCGTTTATTTCAAAGCTGACTGCAGAGTTACCTTTGTCCAGGGGTATGCTTATTAGGAGGTAATTTCTGAGTGTTGTAATCAGTAAGTGATGCATAGCCTATCATATAATTATATTCGGGAATAGAAAGAACCTGCAGAAAGGAGGAGAGGACTTAATAAAATTGACAAACTTGAAACTCAACATGACATGAATAAATATTATATTGTATATATAGAGAGAGAGTTTAATAAGGGGAACACATACCAAATAAGTTTCCTTCACAATTTCTACCAATGCATTTACAATTTGATTAACCTCCAACGCCCTGTCAGCTTCCCATTTGCGTTTCTGCATTTAATATTTACAAGTAAAAGATAAGAAGGAATGTGAGGGAGCACGTATGGACCTAAAGATATCACAGAAACAGAGAACATATGTGGAATCACACAAAATTAACAATGACATACTTATTACACAGAAACCATACATAACCAATAACAGTACTATATAAAAAGGAGAAGAAAAAGAATGAATGTATCCACTCCATCTTCACAGACATGATTGCAAAACAAACCTTTTTAAGAGATTGTATGGTAGAGCTCTCTTCATTAAATCTATTTGTGAACTCCCGCTTTAAAGATAGATCAACAAGTTGTTCAATCTTTGAAACATCAAGAACAGTGGCCCGGACAACTGAATTCGTTTTCAACAAGTTACCAGCCACTGAAGAAAAAAAATTACATTCTTAATTTCATAAACCTCAAGGTCAATATCCCTTTTTAAATTTCAGATAATTCCTTACTCTGATATCGCGAGATAAAACCATAGACATTATTGTATTGTTCAAATCTAACAACACAACCAAAATCTTTAATTTCATGTACTGTTCCTTCAATGGTACTGAAAATACCAAATTCATCCACCCATCTACGCCCAGGATCTTCCAGATCAGAAATTTGCATCTTTGCAATCTAGCAAAATAAGTATTGTGAGGTTAGACACCATCTTCATCATCTAAAGCTGTCATCCTACTTCACAAGTCAACAATGTGTATTGTATGTCATGATAATATAATTATTATATACAAAAGACGTTATAATTTGACATGGTCAGTGTTACATAGAGAACTGAAGACCAAACGGAAAATGACATGAATCGTTGGAACTACAGTTCAGATGGTAAAGAAACAACGTATGTATAGATATATTTAAATTAATATACATATACTACTTCTGTAACACCCTGAAATTCATCCTCATAAGGTTTCAGAATGTTACCGCCACACTTGTCAGTCAGGCTCGCCCTTTGGCTAACTTAATTGACAAGTGCTACGGCTAAATATCTTCACATATAAATTTTTGTAATATGGACTTTAAAAATTATTGCCAATTTTATAAAATATAGTCATAAGAAAATTTAAAGTACTTAATACCAAAGCCATTGTTCTTTCTCACGCGGAAGCATAAACTAAAGGCAATATATAAGACATTAATAATTAAAAGTACGTGGTTCCTTAAAGCAACAATCTTTTTGATGAAAGGTAATCCCATCCCCAAATGCTCATGACATGAGATGCAGTTCACATGTCAGCTCCAATATCTGTAAAAAGATAACACAACAACTTTTTATCAGTACAATGGTACTGAGTAAGTCAACCCGCTCCACTTTAAGAAGTGGATTTTAAAATAATGGTTGACACTCATTTTAAAAAAAATAATTTTCACTTTTTCTTTTAAAAAGGATCACACACATTACCTTTAACAAAATAAATAACTTTCATTCTTACCATTGTAGCAACTATGCACAAGAGGACACCATTTTCCATATATCATATCATATCATATCATATCATATCGATCATAAGTCATGATCAGCATGCAGCGGACTCATATACAGACACACTCCGGAGCCTCGGGTAACCCATCACGGATACACCCAAGAGTATACACTCATACATGCAACAACGCCGTTTTGGCACAATTTATCAACAATGCCGTCTTGGCATATTTAGAGGGGGAGGCCCCGCAAGACACATCCCTAGTGCATTAGCCCTCTATCAAGTATGGCATCTTACTCAAGTTAATAGTGCACAATGGATTTAAAAGAGTTTTTCATAATTTTTCCACATAATCTCCTCTTTAAAAGAGTTTTCAACAATTTCACGGGAGTAACCTCATAACAAGGGCATTCAATAATGCCAAATATCATTTCAACATTTAACTCCCATATCAATATCTCATAGATATAAAAATATCATTTCATGGATCTCAAAATCCAACAATTTCTCATTTGGACCAAATATCAAGTCCAATGTCGCAGTTTACGCCAAGTCAGTTTAAAAATTCATATGAAAGGCGATTGCTTTGAAATTTAAACTGTAGATACTCAACACATAGTTGAACAAGTTTCATGTTTTACACTTTTCAAAATAAGGTATGGAAACAGTTCAAAAATTGAGTTATTTTCAGAACATGTATTCTGCCAGAAATTCAATAATGACTCCAAAATTTTCAACAGGTTTTAAAAATAGTAGTTCGCGACCAAAAATTCTAAAATTTTACCACAAGGTAGATAACACATAGATAAATATTTTTCATGAAGAAACCATTTGGCTTTGAACACTTAAGACCTTCAAAAATGTGGATTTTAGAAAACACTATCATTTCTTAGATTTCAAAAAAAAAAAAAAATTTCGATCTTTCGATAAAGCGGATCCCATAACTTTTTCATACAAATTCTAAAAATTATATAAAATTTTCCAGAAAGATACTCAACTCAATAAGGAACAAGTTTTATGAAGGAACCTTTGAGGGATATTGTACCAAAATAGTTTAAAAAGATGGATCTTTGCGTAAACGAAAAACGGACAGATTTTGGTATAATGAGGGAATTTTAATTTTGTACTCTTAAAACATGGATGGGGATCTCCAAACTTAAAGTAGAGAGTGTTAACTTACAGAATAGATGTATAAGGCCAAGGAGATTCAAAGATAATGGCCGTTATAACACAAGATTCGCACCACAAATTACGGGTTTCGCTGAAATTCGACAAATAGAGGGAAATCAATTTATAGTATAAAAATAAAAGATTTAGATCTCTAAGATACAAGTTTCAAGGATGATATCTTACTAACCAAGTGTTGAGAAGAATTAGAACTCTTAGAACGATGAAGGTTGCCAAGCCTACAAGACTCCGCAATCCTTAAGATATGCTCACTATGTGGGAGAACTTTGAAGAATAAAATGGGTAGTGAATTTGGCTAATGAGATGGATGAGATTGGTGTGTTTGAAGGCTAGAAACTCCCTCTATTTATAGGCTAAGATTTGAACAATTGAACATGACACATTGTGAGAGTGATTACAACCTCACCAATCATCCAATTAAGTGTGTCTTGAGCAATAATGGTTAGAGTATTTGTATCCACTCATTTGGTCTTTATAGCATAACAAAGAGGCTATTAATTTGGGAGGCTATTAATTTTGTCCATCATGTTGTCTAATAACATAATGGTTTGCCTATTATGGAGGCTATTAATCTTGGTGGGTTCAAGAGATAATTGATCACCTTTCTTTGCTAGCCATTCATCCAAGACACTTGTTAATCATGTTGATTTTTCATCTATTTGTTTAGGAAGAAAATTTCTTGCAATTGCTTTTTAACCTTATATTTGTGTAAGTAGTGTATCATGAAAATGATTGAAGTATTAGCTTGTCTAGAAAAATCATTATTCTTGTCATTATTTAGTGGCATGCATTAATACTCAATGAGTTGGATATGATAATATAATATTTATTTATTTATTTCAAGTATTGTATTTATATTAATGTGCTTTCAAAAAGATAATAATAATATACTTGCATGGTTTTATTTTATTCATAACAATACTCAAACCACAAAGTCTTCATGTCATCATCAAATAAAAATTATAATCTATGAATATATTTTCTTATATATAAAAGTTAATTCTCATAGATTCACATAAAAACTCATACTTTTTTATAAAAATTTATTCCATAATGAATACCAAAGTACTTAAAATATTCACATACTATCCTCATAAAAATTTTCAAGACCAATGTGTATATATATAAAAACTTATATATATAATTTAAACAATAGATTTAAAAACTATATAATTCTATTACCCTTGATATTGAAATTCATATTTCTTTTGGAAAAGACAAATTTACATATATAGTTTTTCAAGTGTTGTTTTGTAGAAAAAAACAATATACTAATTCTTTAAGCAAGTGATTAAATATTTAATAAAAGTCTCTTTAGTGAATTACAATTATTTCGGGTAATTTCTATGGTATTACAACTTCTGTTGGACAACATTGATCCATTAGAATTGATGTAATTTATAAGGTAGAGAACATATGATAGTTTCTAATGGTGGTAGTCGGAAAAGTGACCAAGATAGAAAATGGAGCTAACTAGAGAGAGAGAGAGAGAGAGAGTATTATATACTATATCATGAATACATATACACACACAAAGGCAAAACATTACAAATGCAAAATAAATCTCAGGCAAAACTACATAGTTGCACATGTCTGACAAGAAAAAGGTATGTAAATATGTAAACTAGAAATATTTAAAAATTGTAAGAAGAAAAGGGAATAACCGTGTATGGAAGAGGGCGAGAAGCAAGAGAGTGCCAGTAATTGTGGCTCAGGCTCAACGAAGTTTAGGATTTTGGGCCTCTGTGTGTGAGATTTTAAGCCAACACTTTGAAAACTTTTGACACCAATAGATCAAACAATTGCTAAAAATGTTAAAAGACAATTATGCAAGAAAAGAAGCGACGTGAAGGGATGGGCCACGCCACATGAATGGTGCAGAGGCCATGCCAAGGCACTAGACTTAAGTGCCAATGGCATATGAAGTAGAACGTACCAGAGCTTAATTACACTGATTTCTCTTAGTTTTCTTTGTTTAATAAGGTTTCGCATCCAGCATTTTTGAAATCGGTAACATTTGCCCACGTTGCCACAAAACTCAAGCACATTCATTAAACAATCGGGTATGCATGGTAGATAACACCTAACAACCAATTATGGATGCCAATATATCTCAAGTATCACATTTGTTGTTAATGGTAAGTCGGTAACAATTGATCGTCAGCCCACGAAATTAGTGAATTTATACACATTCAAGGCATGAATATAGTGCTTATAAGAAATGCTTCCAGGCACTGTCCTCACCACAATCATAAATTTCAACCAGGAAAATTATACACCATCTTTTGACCAAGTTAATCAAAGTAACAGCAAAGAATACCAGCTAACAACATGACTCGTAAAAAAGCTAACGGACAAGAAACATTCCAATAGGGTTCAGAAAGCAGGATAATGCTGCGTGATGCCACATCACTGCAATTAAATTCTGATGCATCACGTAACTAACCTTGGGGCAAATCCCTGAACCCCGTTATAGAACCGAACAAAGCATCCATGCCTTTCAATTTTCGTAATCCAACCATGAGTGACTAAACCTTCAGTTGCATCGGTATAAGAACTAAGAATATCTAGCTTTGACTTTACCTGAAATTGTACCCAAAGGAACTTACTATGAGGTAAATTGTAACAAAATCCAGATGAAATAAGATAAAAGAATCTTAAGATGTGCAAAGTTATGAATAAGGCCCTCTCTCTCTTAGAATTAAAATTCGTGTGTTTCAGACATTCAGTTTGGGAAGAATGAAATCAATTGTTGTCAGTTACTGAAACTGTTGTTCGGAAAGGTTCTACTTATACTAGTATGAATGTAGATGATGCGTATAAAACTGCATGAATACCATGCCTCCAACAAATTGCTCGAATGTGATGCCTTTGTCCCCCTCCCGACATCAACTATTTTACATTTAACACCTTCTTCCGATAAGATTAGATTATTATGCAATTATTTATCAACTACATTCATCAGCACAATACATCATCATCATCATCATCATCATCACAATTCAAACAAGACATGTTAAACAAATTTTCCACATCGTCTTTTAACCGCCTCACGCCCAACTATTGTGTTTGAATGAGGCCAATCATTTAGATCAATGACAAACAAATGCTAAAGTAACATTGCCATAGAGGATTAAAAAAACAGAAAATCAGGAAATCTTGGGAATTTCACGTACAAGGGTTTTCTTGTGTGTCACCGTGATTCTCTTAGATTTGCAACCAAGGACACGAAAAACTAACTCAATTCCAACCTGCAAAGGGTCCATAATTTATGGAAATTATAACAATTTGAATGAAAATAATACCAACCATTTTATCCAAGCAAATGCAGAAATAGTATTGCAAGAAATTATAACCTGAAATTTTTTTCTCGGCTTTGTAATTTCAAACTCCGACATGTGGCGGAGAGGACATAGGGCTTTCATACCACTGGCAAATTGCACAATAGCACCAAATGTATCAAGAGCAATGACTTTACCTTTCACCACCATCCCAGGCTTCACATCTGAGTGAGTAAAAACTAAACCTTCAAAGGCACTAGCCTGCTTAGGAAGCAGAGGAATAATCACATATCAAGGGTGTCCACACTAATCTGTTTCATAGTCTTAGTTCAAGAAACTGTGTAAAATTTAAAAACATTAACACATGCATGATACTTCCATCTGCTTTTCTATTGAGCCCTTCACGTAATCAAATGCCATAATTTGCATGTAAGTAGCATGCTAGCATATATAGTCAACATTCTGAAAAAAGAAAAAATAACAATCACGTTTGATCAATGCAGAAACAACAACCTTTAAAGTGCCAGTTGCAATCCCATCCAAGTGCCGATACCCAAGTATCCTCACCCGAACATTGTTTCCTTCCTTAAAACTCTTATCCAGTTTTCCAATATCCTTGTCGGCCACATCAGATATCTTAAAATGCCGAACAAAAAAATTAGCAAACTAATCAAGTTCAAAAGAAAAATGCCAACATAAAAAAAAAAAAAAAAAAAAAAAACTCACATTTAACAATCCGGACTACTTTGGATTGTTCAAAGATATCACCAATTTTAACAAGCTGATCAATAAATAAGTTAGGAACAGCTGCCATACATGTAACCCTCAAAAAATTGAAGGAAAAAAACACTTTAAACTGGGTTTCGTAACAAAAATGAGCAAACAAACCACGTAGAAGCAACTCAAACTTGTTGGCACCCATACTAATACATAAAGTATTATTAAATAATAAATGGGGTGGAACTAGTGATGAACAAAAGTATAATGACTTACAGATGTTGAAGCCTTATAACCAACAAGGTGGGGATTTAATGTCAAACCAATAGCTCTTGTTGTAGGATCAATAAACAGGACCCGAGCATTAAGCTATACAATAACAAAATAAAAGTATTACCAAAGTGAAAGTATTACCAAAGTGAACATTGGAAATTTGGAACGAGACATCCAAATTAGTTCCAACAGTGAAGTTTTTTTTAATCACATCATAACTAGGTGAAATGGACATTGAGTAAATTTAAGTGCATTGTGAGTGCAAAGAATACGCATATCAATAGAATATTGGGTTTTTATTTCATTGTAAAAAGACTTGAGAACATCAGGGACTTCTTCTCTCCGTTTAAGCAAATATAACCAAGTCATACGGGAATAATCATCCACAAAGATAATGAAATATTTAAAACCCCCTTTAGATTCAACAAGAATAGGACCCCAAACAACACAATGAACAAGTTCAAAAGCAAAAGGAGCTACGACCATCTACTCTAGAAGGGAAATGATGTCCGATGGTGCATGCCTAACTGGCTAACTCACATGACTCACACTGAAAATCAATAGACTCAGGAACTAATCTATTTAGTGATGGCGATGATGGATAACCTAGGCGACAATGCCATTGACAGGGAGACACATGATAGAAGGGGCAAAAGTAGATGTAGGGGCACAAAGGTTCAAGTAATATAAGCCATTTTGCCCTCCACCAGTCGATCTCTGTGTCTCAGCATTTGTAGGAGATAGGTTGCAGCTATAGTCAGAATTGAACCCCGGTTCAACAAATAAAATAAGGCTTCAATACGCTTGTTTGTATATTTTTTTTTTTTGATAACATATGTCGGCAAAGGTGTGTGGAAGCCCAAACCAATAGGTGGCCGGGTGGGGATCGAACTCCCAACCTATAGTTGGGAGAAGGGACTTGAGGCTAGGGTAAGTCTCCAACCCTTACGCTTGTTTGTATATTGAGTGTATTATGAATATCTCTACGTGCAATTCGGTGAGATGTAAAAATTCCCCTACTAGCAAGAGAGTTAAATGAGTTCTATCTAAAAAAATTCTCCTCTTTAAAACCCTCATATAGGGATGTCAATTTTACCCGTAGGGTGGGGTAACCCGTCGGGTAATCGGGTAGGGTAGGGTAGAGATAATTGGGTAATCGGGTAGGGTATTACTCGAAACAGAAATAAATCATATCGGGTGCGGGTAGGGTACGGATTTTATATATTACCCGATTACCCGATTAAATATAAATATATATTTATCTATATATGCTTATATATATATATTTAATTTATATTATATATTGAGATATATATATGTGTTTGTTTATTTATTTATTTATTTTTATATTTCAAATTTATTAACGTTTGAGATTTGACAGTAAAAAGATTTATGAATTTTTTACCGAATATTCTTAAATATTACAGTATTTATTTACGTTGCTTTAGAGGTTTCTTTTAAATATTCTTTTAAATTTTGTTCTCGTGCAATAATGAAGGTTTTATTTATTTTTTTATGGTGAAAAATAAGTTTTTTCTTTATTAAAGTTGGGTCGGGTAAAGTCGGTTAACTATGTAATATTTAAGATTTCGGGTATCCGTTTACCCGCGGATAATCCGCATACCCGACGAGTATTATCCGAATCCTACCCGATATTTAATTTTAGGGTAATAGGGTAGGGTAAGGGTAGGATAATTATATTTCGGGTAGTGAGTGGAGGTGGTCTACCCGTACCCTACCCTACCCGTTTACATCACCCGTTTACATCCCTACCCTCATATGCCTAGCCTAGCCTATTATAGGGGCTTCTGCTTGTTAAAGTGCTGACGAGAAGAAAAGGCCCCTTACTATACTATAGATAAGGCGTTAGCGCTGGGCTTATCTTTTTCAGAATCGTAAAGATTTCTCAAACCTCTATGAGATGAGACTTATTGATGTGGTCATTTCAGTTGTGATTGTTTACATGAAAGGTATAATAAGGATAAAAGGCAACAAAACAATTGTGAGTTTTGAGTTTTGGTCAAATGACTATATATATATATATATATATATATATATATATATATATATATATATAGGGTCCGGTTATGGTGCGATTGAACAAATCCGCAGCACATCAAGGCGAAAATCTTGATCGTCCAATTAAAATCCAAGGGTTGTAAATGCAAAAGGGTAAAGTTGTCCAATTAAAATATGGAACGGTTTTATTAATTACGAAATTAACGGATTAGTACGTATCTTTAACGGATTTATTGCATATCTTAAACGGATTTGTATCCTAAAATATCTTACAACAGAAAAAATTACTAAAAATCACTATGCTTTTATTTTTAGCGAAATTATTAATTCCTAATTAAAACATTATTCTTTTCAGCGATACATCACTATGCTTCATTTCATCGAGAGTGTAACATTATTTTCAGCGATACAACGTAATTCTTTTCAGCGAGGGAATGTTATTCATTTCAGCGAGAATGCCACATTATTTTCAGCGATGACTTCAAATTCCTTTCTCCGAGATGTGCATCTAATACACTTTGCAGAGATATTATATCTTTTCAGCGATGCAGAATGCAGGATGCATCATATGTTTTTATTTTTAACGAAATTATTAATTCGTAATTACAACATATTACTGTCACAAATTATATTAATTTGTATCATTATTTTCAGCGATACAACATTATTCTTTTCAGCGATGGATGTCCCTTCATTTCAGCGAGAGTGCGTCATTATTTTCAGCGATGACTTTTGAAAAATAATTGTACACTCTCGATGAAGTGCAATTGTTTTCGTCGAGATACTACACTTTGCAGAGATATTATATCTTTTCAGCGATGTTTACTACTCTTTTCAGCGATGAATGATATACTCTTTAAGCGATTTCACTTTGTACTTTTCAGCGATACATCATATGTTTTTATTTTTAACGAAATTATTAATTCCTAATTACAACATATTACTGACACAAATTATATTAATTTGTATCATTATTTTCAGCGATACATTGTTATTCTTTTCAGCGATATAACTTACTTCATTTCAGCGAGAGTGTGCCATTATTTTCAGCGATGACTTGAAAAATAATGGTACACTATTGATGAAGTGCAACTGTTTTCTTTAAGATACTATTTTTAACGAAATTATTGATTCCTAATTAAAACATATTAATTTGTATCATTATTTTCAGCGATATAACATTATACTTTTCAGCGATGGTATGTGCTTCATTTCATCGAGATTGTTCTATTATTTTCAGCGATGATTGAGATTCCTTTAACCGAATACACTTTGCGGAGATGTTATAACTTTTCAGCGATGAACAACTATTCTTTTAAGCGAGTTCACTATGTACTTTTCAGCGATTAAGCATAAAAACCGCAAATCACTGAAACAATTCGTAGACACTAAAACCAGTTAAATCCATTCAAAGTCATAAAACATTCAACACCATAAAATCAAACCATAAATCAAAATCACATTCCATTGCTTTGCAAAAAAAAAATCACATTCCATTCAAAATCACAGTCATAACACATCCAAAAACAATCCAAAAACAGGTTCAACACCACCATTCAAAAAAAGTCATAAAAACATCCAAAAACTTCACAAAGAACAAGTCATTCCAAAAACATCACAAATTCAAGAGTCATTCAAAACACATTCCAAAAACATATTAAACAGCCGGGATATTAGCTGGATCAGAGATGGCTTGATGCATCGCCCTAAGCCTATGAATCAGATCTTCCCACATATTTGTAAAAGCCTTTTTGCGTTCTCTCAACTGCGCTGGAGTATTTGCAAATGAGACTTTCACGCTGCGATAGTGATTTGACATTTCACGCAGCTGTGTGGGATCAAATGAACGTCTGTTGACATTAGCACCATTAGATCTGCCTTCATTTTGGAGGACACCAATATGAATATCCAGAGCTTCAAAGTGGGGATACATGATGTTATAAGATCTTTCAGCAGCCTCAATATCAGGATACTCAGTTATAATTTTCAACAGAAAATCCTGTGTTTCAACATATAAGAAAGATAGCTTATTAATATATAAGATGTAAATATAAGATACAAAGCAATTCATAGCACTGAAACAATAAGTACAATTGAGAGAACAAAGTAAATATAAGAAAGAAAACCATAATCAGTACAAAAGCAAACATAATCAGTTCAAAACAATCACTAAAACAACCATAATCAGTACAAAAACAATTCATATCACTAAAAAATAACCATAATCAGTTCAAAACAAAATCATTAAAACAACAATAATCAGTAAAAAAACAATTAATAACTAAAACAACCATAAAACACTTAAAACAACTCATAACCTGAAACTTTTGACAAATTTCATTAACACGAGTATTTTATAAAAATATATCAGGATTGAATTTATTAAAACGAAAAGAGTTATGATTCCTGGGAAGGGGTTTAAGGATATATTAAGGTTGTTACTCTTTATTACTCATGTGAGGGGCTTTAATTTCAAATGGCAATGTGGTCCTCTCTGCCATGAAACTTCTGACAAATCTCATGATACAACCGGGATAAATTGACCTTCAGCCTGTCACACTGAGGG
The DNA here is from genome assembly GCA_030278955.1 of Hygrophila difformis. Taxonomy (NCBI): domain Eukaryota; kingdom Viridiplantae; phylum Streptophyta; class Magnoliopsida; order Lamiales; family Acanthaceae; genus Hygrophila; species Hygrophila difformis. The sequence continues at coordinate 398,699 of JAOANR010000012.1, forward strand.
TCCCCGGCATATGTGCCATGATACTTCTCATGATTTCATGTCATGAGATTCCCTGCCATGAAACTTTCGGCAGATTCCCACTACATGAGTATTTTCTGAAAAATCACATTTTTATTTACTCGAGTTAAGAAACTGTGCCCCCGAAAGCGCACGGAGTCAAAAATTGCAGTATTTATAGTAAGTACCGGATCGTTCACTGGAGGATGTGCGATGGAAGCAGGGCCCACGCCGTTTACTAAGATTTTCCACTCGGTTACTCAATTCAAGTTTGTGATTTGACTAACAACTACTTGGCAGAATTTAAATTAGATTATGAAAGCAAGTAAAATAAAGCAGATAAAATTACTCTAGAAAGCGAATTAAATTAATCTAAGAAGACAATAAAATTAATCTAAGAAAGCGGTTAAGATTATTCTAAGAAAGCAGATTTAAAATGAGACAGAAGGGACAGGGAGAAAATAATGAAGGTTGGACAAGATTCAGATGAAACACAGTTAAACTTCCATTTTAATACAAAGATCTTTGTTTGGGATAATTCATCAGTTAGCTAACTCTCATGCTTCCTATACTATGTTCCCTTTAACAGACAGGTACTTACAGTAAGGATTTACATGCCTTAAGACAACAAAATCTAAGATGCCACAGATATACAACTGCCCTCGCGCAGAGGTATGTTATTTATCTGTGGTGGACAAGCAACACCCGACAAATCATTTATTGAGATGCCAAGTACTGCTATCATTCCCCCATGTCACACCCAAAGATTCTAATCAAGCCCTGAACTATCCCTTAACTCTCTGTCCTAGTAACAGTTACACAACTCTCAATACAACCGAGTGACCTCTAACGAAAGCAGTTAAAAGAAAGCGGTAAAGAAAGCATTTAAAATCCTATCACTCGGAGGTTTTTGAAAGTCTGACCCTGGTAGTAAAAGAAAGCCCCCAGTCAGAATGACCGGGTGTGGATCAAGAATTCCCTATTCTCGATGAACCGCTCGCAGTGTTCACTTCCCGTCGGGTGGTTATGAGATACAAACTAATGAAACGAACTAATAAATTAGTTCGTTCCGGATGCACTCACTCAGGACTCAAAAATAGGCTTTGGCAGAAGAAGATAGCAGTTGAAAGAATATTCAACCCTACCTTAGAAAATAACCAAGGCCCGAATGTTGTTCCTCTAGTATTATCTGTCACACCTTATCGGAATCCAAGTGGAATCTGACCCAGTGTAATATTTAATACAAGATTTCCAACAAACAGCAATTTTGGAAAATAATCAATCTGAAAATCATTCCCTATCAGGTACTAGACTCTCAATTAAAACACAGATCCTTTCAGTCTAGGTGAGACCTAATCGCTGACTCTGCTTCTAATTTCCCAAAATCAACCCCCAGTCGGATATGAATTAGTCATAACTGTCGAATTTATCCCTTACTCAGATCCGGATTTTATAAAGGAATTTTTGTTGGAAATTTATTATGAAACATCTGATTTAAATCAAGACTCCTGTGTCCAAGGGAAGGATCCCAAAATAATATCGACCACAATATCTACATAATAGTATCATGCATAAATTTATAGAGAAGTGTAAAATTAAATAACCCAAAATATAAGGTGGGTTTAGACAGAAGTTGACACACAGAGATGAAATAGCCGGGGATGAGAAGAATTTTGGCTAAAGAGAGTGCCAGAAATAACTGGGGTGATCTGGACTGCAAACATCTGCTATCCAGTTCCCAATTATTCCAGATGGAAAGATTTTAGACAGCAGAATAATCTTAAATGACAGTGGTTGCTATCATTCAGACCCTTACTGTCTGTGAATCAGAGAAAAACCTACATGTTCTTTCACTGTCTTAATTACTAGATGACATTGACCTATGTCGTCTAATGTTGGCACAGTTTGAGATTCGGGTTTGAAATTAAGATAAAGAAATGAAAACTGTATCCGGATAGGAGTCAGCTGAGCAGCTATTATAATCCCGGATGGATGAACCGCCAAGGCGTCCACCGACCACTATCCGGACCATGCAAAATAACATCTAATAATTAATATACAGACCACGAGCTAGTTATCCGTGTGGGAATACCCGCCAACATTAATCTGATATATTCCTTATTAGCTGTTTCACACATTACGGGAAAAGACAAAATAAATAAAAGAAAAATATTTTTGGGTCATCTTGCATGAGAGACATTGGTTTCTCATGCAAGGTATGGAAATGATTCCATAATCACTCATTATGTCTAAATAATCACTCATTCCATAATTAATTAATTAATTACAGTCCGGATTATATACTTAGATCATTAGAGTTTAATCATTTGTAGAAAAATCTTTTAATGGGAAATTGAACAAAGTTCTTTATATCAAATTAATCATGGGTTGAAATCATTGGATTTCAACCTCAAAATATTAATATAAAGGTTCAATTAATTAATGGAGTGAGATGAAGAATAAAAATTTGGCAAAAAGGTGCCACTTTGTCGCGATGCAGAGTTCGTGTCGCGGAGCGTGGCTCCGCGACAAAGGTTTCGCGACAAAGGGGTGGGAAATAAGAGAAATGGGATTTTGAAAATTAGGGTTTGCTTTGTCGCTTAAGCAAAAATTTTGTCGCGGAACATGGTTCCGCGACAAAGAGGCATAGCGACAAAGAGGGTTGAAAATTGGTAAGGACATAATTCCTGGTCGCGGAACAAGGATTTTGTCGCGGTACGTGGTTCCGCGACAAAGGTTCCGCGCCAGAGTCCTCCCAGAATAAAATTACAAGTATTTGGGTCCTTGGTCGCTAATCAAGGATTTTGTCGCGGAACGTGGTTCCGCGACAAGGGTTGCATCGCGACCAAGGGGTTTCAAAATTAATGGCAAGGCATAATTTTCTGTCTCGGAATGGGATTTTGTCGCGGAACGTGGTTCCGCGACAAGGGTGCTCCGCGACAAAAGCCATGCAGACAAAATGCAAGAATTTGGTCCTTTGTCGCTAAACATGGGTTTTGTCGCGGAACGTGGTTCCGCGACAAAGGTTGCATCGCGACAAAGGGTTTTAAAAATTTTTATAAAAATTTTGGCAGCATAACCCCTTATATTGCATTACATGGGTGTGCGTTGTGATCCGTGGGATCACAACGGGAAAATTACATTGCAACCCGTGGGGTTACAATGTTATGCAATACAATATAGGGGATGCAATTTTAAATAAAAATGCACAAACACTTTGACACTATCCCTTTTTAGATCTAATGTACTAAAAATAAAAATGAAAATAAAACAAAATGAAACTACAAACTACCTAAAAACTAAACAGCACAAAAGAAAAGAACAAAATAAAGAAACATAAAGACTAATCCTAAAACAACTATGCTAACAAAATAAAACCAAAGGTAAGACCTACACTAAATCTATCAAGGGATAATATCTAACACTCATGCATTCATTAAGCCTAATAAAGCATTAAACCTAACTAAAAATAATAAAAATGGTCAAGTGACCAAAAATACAAAAATAAAGCAATAAATATTATGGGAGATCCATATCACATTTTTGGTGGAACATTTTCTTTAATATCATCAAAAACCAAAAATGGGTTAAACACACCCATTGATTAAGTGTTTTCAACCCAAAAATACAAAATATAAAACTGGAAAAATAAAATGAACACTAGCTACACTTATTTATTACAAAGCATAAGTTAAACTAAGCTAAGATCTACTACATTGCATAAATAAAACTGTCTACCTACACTAATGTGGAGAGCACAGTGGTGCCTCCAAAACAGTAAAATAAACTAAAGTGTAGCTAGGTTACTGTTCAAGGGGGTGGGAGGATATATTTATAGAGGTGGAAAATTAGCCCTAGGCCCATTAGGCCCATTGTGTCGCTAAACAATTATGCCTTGTCGCGGAACAAATTCTGCTTCAGGACACACTTTTTAGCTCCAGGATGGCGCCCAGGAGGGGGCGGGAGCTCGAGGTCCAGGGGAAAAGACAAACTTCTATGTGTCTGCGGGACTTGAGGTCCCAGGACCTTCCGGTTGTTTTGACATGTGAGAGATTTGAATAAATGAGGTCACGTGAGGAGCCTCTTTAATTCTGTCTCTAGTCGCGGAATAGCTGCCTTGTCGCGGAAGGAGCTCTGTCTTGGTCGCGGTCCATTTTGTCGCGGAACCATGTTCCGCGACAAAATTATGTGCCTTGATTCTCCTCTCACAGTCTCGGAATAATTTTGGGCGCGGAGCATTTTTCTGGGCGCGGAGCACTTGGGCGCGATGTGTTACTCCGCGACAAGGGATTAATTTTCTCTCTCCTCTTTCAATGTCTGTCTCGATCCCATCTCTCTTCTCTTTCCTCCATTTCTTTTCTCGACAGCTTTCCTTTCTTTCTTCCTTCTTCTTCCCAAATTTCTTTCTCCTCCATTTTTCCTTCTTTCTTCTTCCTTGTTCTATTTTTTTCTTGTCTCCAGTTTTCCATGTTCTCTCTTTCTTCTTCCCATTTTCTTTTTCTTCTTCTTTCGTTCATTTTCAGTTTTCAATTTCTACTCTGTTTTCTTTTGCTTTTCCTTTATTGAGGAATAGATGGAAGAAGAAGAAGGGGCGGAGGTCGGCGGCGGCCGTGGTGGTTGAGGACGCCGGAGATGGGTGTTGGGTGGTGGTGTGATATGCTGCCGGAGGCGGTGGTGACAGCGGCGTTGGCGAGTGGAGGGGCAGCGGCGGCCGTGGCTTCTGGCGTCTGCTCCTCCCCTCTCTTCTTCTTCTTCTTCTTGGTTTTTCTTTTTGGATTTGGGATTTTTTTCTTGTTTTGATGTGAATTACTGGTTTTGGGGAAGAAATGGATGGTGGCGATGTGGTGGTCCGGCGAGTTGGAAGAGGGAGGTGGAATCGGGTGGTGGTGCGATGGCCGGATTTGTGGTGGAAGAGGGAGGCGAGAGACGCGGCTGTGGGGGAAAATGGTGGTGGCGAGAAGGAGGAGTGGCGGTGGTAGTGGTGGTTGAGGCGAAGGGGGTGAAAAATGGTGGATGGTGGCGGTTTGGTGAGTCGGAGATGGGGTTGAGTGGCGGCGGCTCCGGCGAAGTCGGCGCCGGAGCAGGGCGGCGGCGGCGGCAGTTAGGTTTAGGGTTAGGTTAGGGTTGAGTTTAGGTTTTGGGCTTTAGGGGTTTGGGCTTGGTTTAGGGTGATTGGGCTAGAGTGGTATTGGGCCGAATTGGATGGACTATGAAAATGCTGGGCCTGGATGCTTGGACTGAATGGACTAAGAAACTTGGACCAAATTAGCTTAAAAATACCTGCAATTAATTAGACTGGATTAGTGTACTTAATAACACAGAATATATATAAACCAAAATTATAAATATATAATTATATAAATTATAACACAGAATGTTAAAAATAAAAATTATAAATGTATAAATCAAAATATAAAATAATATAAATAAGTATATTTATTCCACTTGACAATCTGGTTTGTGTTCCATTTAATAGACCCGTGTTCTATCAAATAGACAATCATCGAACCAAAATTAATCAAGTGGAGGATTTTTAGTAATTTATCATGTTTTTGGGTTTTTTAATACAAAATTACTAAAAATAACAACATTTTTGTGTTTTTCAATACCAGCTTATTATTTATACAGACTTGCATAAATCTGTTAAATTCAACTGCTTTCTTATTAAAATAAGACCGGAATACGATCAAATGTCCATGTTTAGACACAGAAATAGATTGAAAATAATGGTCAATTTTGGCCATTATCAACATCCTCACATTTAGTACTGATCGTCCCCGAGCAGTCAGAGTCAATGTTCCTAAAAACACGGACTCTACATATTCAATCTATTTTCGTGGCTTCAAAAACATCATTCTTTTTGGATTGGGATAAGACAACCGAAAACTACAAGTATTAAATTCTCTTGATTGCAGTGTTTAATAAAATGATACTTCTCACTTAATCAGGCCTACAAATCAGTCATTATTGATAATTCTTCATGAATATCATGTTTAGAAAAATTCATTGATTTAATTATAGAATTAAAGTATGACATGAACATAATTAAAAGCAGAGCCTCACATATAGTGGAAACGGAATTTTCACTCACTCTCAAAAAAGGGGTTTTATCAATGAGCACTCATAATCAAATTTAATTAAATTATCCCATAAGCTTGCAATTGGACCAACTCGCCACCGGCTCATTTCTTCAAATCGAGATCATGAGGTCTTATTTAAGGGTTATAATGGGGCATACGGTTGTAACATTTGGTAGGAATGGAAATTATTGGCTAAAGAGTGGCAAGAATTTATTCTATCATAACTTGGCATATTTAATTAAAATTTATGATCATCAATAATTTTATTTTTCTCTTTTTTTTTTTTTTTTCTCATATTGCATGACATTAGACTAAGTCTAATTTGCTTTGTCATCTGCAATTTATTTGGGTTGAATTGAAATCAACACTTCCCTTTCTTTTTTTTTTTTTTGATCGGATTTTTGAATACCGATTGAAATTTTTGTTGATGATCAAAAATTGTAATGCCTTGATAAAATTTATTCTTGCACACTTGGGTTTGAATTTTTTGGTTTTTTTAGAAGGCTAGGAATAATATAGAGGGCTTCAAAGAAAAATTAGGCTTAAAGGCTCAAGTTGGTTTATCCTAAAGGGAAAATATTTTTGGGTTTGGAATTCAAACGAAGGCCAAAAATTTGGGTTTTTCTAGGTGCCTCGATCATGTGCTCGATTTTTGGAATATGGCATGGTCTTGAATCGGTCCCAATCGCAAGTTCTAGTTTCCTTTAATCAAAATGATTTTCACACATCAAAGAAAAGAATGAGTAAAAATGGCTCATGGCTCAATTCTCACATGGAATGGTCCATTCATGTCATACAATATTCTTAAATATAATCTTTGAAAAATTCTTACAGTCTATTCAATGAAATTCTCAACATGAGGACTCATTACCCAACAAGATGATTATATCATTAAATTTTTATAGCTCAAAACCTCAAAAATTCATATCATGCATGTATTCAATTATATTATCCCAATTTAAAAGTTTGAAAATTTAATCATAAACCGAAATCAAATATGTGAATTCTTAGACAGAGTTATGCATGCTTTGCACTGGGTTTAAATATAAAATAATAATAATAAACGAAAAGAAAAGTAACACGCTTTTTTTTTTTTTTTTTAAGTGAAGAATCAACATCCTCACATTTTGAGCCTTGCTCGAAATGTGAGTAAATCAATTCCTACTTAAACAAATTTTCAAAATCGAAATAAAATAAAAGAGGAGGGCGGGAGGGAGAAAATATTTACATAAAAGCTAGGAACATAATTCCGATAGCCTCTTTCGTCAAACCATTAAGTGTTCGACAATTTTGGCTATGTGTGATCGCTTGGTTCATCAAACAAGGCGATTGTTCGATGCCCAATACTTAAGAAAAATTCTGATTTTCATCAAAATTGTTCAATCACATTTTTTAATTTTATAGAATTTAATCTACTACATTTGCTTGCATAAATTAGGTTGGATTAATTCTGTTCTTATAAATGTTATTCCGGATTTTAAATTGCTTTAAATTCCATGCTTTCAACTAATCACAGAATCAATCCAACCGGGAACCTGTTTTGGAGCTTTAATTTTCTTTTTGGTGATTCCACAAATTCCTGCAAAGCAAACACAGAAGAAGTTATCGGGTTTTCTCAAAAATATCAACATCCTCACATTTAGAGTCTTAGTACTCTAAATGTGATTTAATTGATTCATACCCGAATTATTTAATAATATTCACAAGAGATATAAATATAAATATATGTATACATATAATTTTGACTTGCAGAAATTTAGGTTGGATTAATTCCGTGCTTGCGAAAATTATTCCGGATTTTAAATTTCTTTGAATTCCGGATATAATCTTCGGTCAATTACAGAACTAATCCAACCGGGAACCTGTTTAGATGCTCAGTCGGGACAGGGGCGACGGAAAGTGAGATGATGGCCGTGGCTTGTCCGATGGTGGTGAGCAATTGGTAGTCCGAAGATCTGCTACTCCATTTGTTGTTTCACCAGTGATGAGGGTTTCCTCAGCGCAGTGGTGGTGTTGAGGTGGATGAGCGATGGAGCAGCGGTTGAGCTTCGTGGTCCGGATGTGGTGGAGATGACAAACACGTGAGTCTCACGTGTTGTGCAATTTACAATTGCCAATTAGTGTAGCTCCACTGCTACACTTCTCCATTTTTCTTTGATTTTTCGTTTAATTATCCTAGATTTTGCAATTGGCGAAGTGTAATTAAACGAAAAATCAAAGTAGTGTAGCCCCAATGCTACACTTCCACATTTAACTCCGTACACCAATTTCGGTGGCTCCATGATTCCTGCAAGACAAAATACCCAATTGGTTAGGTTTTCCCCTCAAATCAGCATCCTCACATTTAGAGTCTTAGTACTCTAAATGTTTAATTGATTTGAGGGTACTTCTCTGTTTTGAAATAAATACACTAAACTAACACTAAACTAACTATGAGTAATCAGGAGTGTAATTCTCTTAATAAACGACGCTGCATCCTCCCCGGCAACGGCGCCATGAAACTTTTGACAAATTTCATTGCGCTGCCGGGGAGTGAAGAACCTCTAAATGCAATTTCCAGTTTCATGGCGCTCCCAAGTTATGATCCCCGGCAACGGCGCCATGAAACTTTTGACAAATTTCATTAACACGAGTATTTTATAAAAATATATCAGGATTGAATTTATTAAAACGAAAAGAGTTATGATTCCTGGGAAGGGGTTTAAGGATATATTAAGGTTGTTACTCTTTATTACTCATGTGAGGGGCTTTAATTTCAAATGGCAATGTGGTCCTCTCTGCCATGAAACTTCTGACAAATCTCATGATACAACCGGGATAAATTGACCTTCAGCCTGTCACACTGAGGGTCCCCGGCATATGTGCCATGATACTTCTCATGATTTCATGTCATGAGATTCCCTGCCATGAAACTTTCGGCAGATTCCCACTACATGAGTATTTTCTGAAAAATCACATTTTTATTTACTCGAGTTAAGAAACTGTGCCCCCGAAAGCGCACGGAGTCAAAAATTGCAGTATTTATAGTAAGTACCGGATCGTTCACTGGAGGATGTGCGATGGAAGCAGGGCCCACGCCGTTTACTAAGATTTTCCACTCGGTTACTCAATTCAAGTTTGTGATTTGACTAACAACTACTTGGCAGAATTTAAATTAGATTATGAAAGCAAGTAAAATAAAGCAGATAAAATTACTCTAGAAAGCGAATTAAATTAATCTAAGAAGACAATAAAATTAATCTAAGAAAGCGGTTAAGATTATTCTAAGAAAGCAGATTTAAAATGAGACAGAAGGGACAGGGAGAAAATAATGAAGGTTGGACAAGATTCAGATGAAACACAGTTAAACTTCCATTTTAATACAAAGATCTTTGTTTGGGATAATTCATCAGTTAGCTAACTCTCATGCTTCCTATACTATGTTCCCTTTAACAGACAGGTACTTACAGTAAGGATTTACATGCCTTAAGACAACAAAATCTAAGATGCCACATATATACAACTGCCCCCGCGCAGAGGTATGTTATTTATCTGTGGTGGACAAGCAACACCCGACAAATCATTTATTGAGATGCCAAGTACTGCTATCATTCCCCCATGTCACACCCAAAGATTCTAATCAAGCCCTGAACTATCCCTTAACTCTCTGTCCTAGTAACAGTTACACAACTCTCAATACAACCGAGTGACCTCTAACGAAAGCAGTTAAAAGAAAGCGGTAAAGAAAGCATTTAAAATCCTATCACTCGGAGGTTTTTGAAAGTCTGACCCTGGTAGTAAAAGAAAGCCCCCAGTCAGAATGACCGGGTGTGGATCAAGAATTCCCTATTCTCGATGAACCGCTCGCAGTGTTCACTTCCCGCCGGGTGGTTATGAGATACAAACTAATGGAAATTAGTTCGTTCCGGATGCACTCACTCAGGACTCAAAAATAGGCTTTGGCAGAAGAAGATAGCAGTTGAAAGAATACTCAACCCTACCTTAGAAAATAACCAAGGCCCGAATGTTGTTCCTCTAGTATTATCTGTCACACCTTATCGGAATCCAAGTGGAATCTGACCCAGTGTAATATTTAATACAAGATTTCCAACAAACAGCAATTTTGGAAAATAATCAATCTGAAAATCATTCCCTATCAGGTACTAGACTCTCAATTAAAACACAGATCCTTTCAGTCTAGGTGAGACCTAATCGCTGACTCTGCTTCTAATTTCCCAAAATCAACCCCCAGTCGGATATGAATTAGTCATAACTGTCGAATTTATCCCTTACTCAGATCCGGATTTTATAAAGGAATTTTTGTTGGAAATTTATTATGAAACATCTGATTTAAATCAAGACTCCTGTGTCCAAGGGAAGGATCCCAAAATAATATCGACCACAATATCTACATAATAGTATCATGCATAAATTTATAGAGAAGTGTAAAATTAAATAAACCAAAATATAAGGTGGGTTTAGACAGAAGTTGACACACAGAGATGAAATAGCCGGGGATGAGAAGAATTTTGGCTAAAGAGAGTGCCAGAAATAACTGGGGTGATCTGGACTGCAAACATCTGCTATCCAGTTCCCAATTATTCCAGATGGAAAGATTTTAGACAGCAGAATAATCTTAAATGACAGTGGTCGCTATCATTCAGACCCTTACTATCTGTGAATCAGAGAAAAACCTACATGTTCTTTCACTGTCTTAATTACTAGATGACATTGACCTATGTCGTCTAATGTTGGCACAGTTTGAGATTCGGGTTTGAAATTAAGATAAAGAAAAGAAAACTGTATCCGGATAGGAGTCAGCTGAGCAGCTATTATAATCCCGGATGGATGAACCGCCAAGGCGTCCACCGACCACTATCCGGACCATGCAAAATAACATCTAATAATTAATATACAGACCACGAGCTAGTTATCCGTGTGGGAATACCCGCCAACATTAATCTGATATATTCCTTATTAGTTGTTTCACACTGATAATGGCCAAAATTGACCATTATTTTCAATCTATTTCCGTGTCTAATACGGACATTTGATCGTATTCCGGTCTTATTTTAATAAGAAAGCAGTTGAATTTAACAGATTTATGCAAGTTTGTATAAATAATAAGCTGGTATTGAAAAATACAAAAATATTGTTATTTTATTACTTTTTATATTAAAAAATCCAAAAACATGATAAAAATATTTAAAATACAAAAACATGATAAAATATAAAAATCCTACACTTGATTAATTTTGGTTCGGTGTTGTCTATTCGGTGGAACACGAGTTCATTAAATGGAGCACAAACCAAATAATCAAGTGGAATAAAAATACATATTTATATTATTTTATATTTTGATGTACATATTTATTTTTCCTTATGTTTGTTTTTATTTCAATTTTCTGGTATGATTAGAAATAATTGGTCCACTAATCACTCTTGATTTTCATTAATTGCAGGTAAATTATTTGGTCCAAGAATTAAGTCCAATCCAAAAAATTCAGTCCAAACCCATTCCAATTCCCTCTAGCCCAATTAACCCTTGGCCCAAAACCATCTCCACAAGCCCAAAACCACTCCAAGCCCAAACCCATTCTAACCTAACCTAACCCTAACCCTAATTATACCCTATCAGCCGCCGCCGCCGTGCCGCCGCCACCGCCCGCCGGCCGGCGAGAGCCCTCCACTGCCGTCATCATCTCCAACCAACCTCCGCCAGCAGCTCCGCTCATCTCCGACCAAAACCAGATCCAGCGCCGCCGCACCACCACCCATCTTCGCTCCATTCCTCTCGCTCCACTGCCCTCACCACCACAGCGCCACCTCAGTCCCCGCCGCGTCGCCATCACCTCCGCTTTCTCCTTCCACCTCTATTTCCGCCATCGCCTCGTCGCACCACCACGGCCTCCTCAGTCCGGCCAGCCATCATCACCACCACTCCACCGCCGCTGCCTCCTCATCCACCTTCCACAGCCCTTCCTCCGCCTCTCCGCTCAACCACCGCCACCGCATCCTTCCATAACCACCACCATCTCAGCCCCCCATTTTCGCCGTCCAGATTCGCCACAACCCCGGCGGCTCCTTCACCAACAGCCACCACCTCCGAGCTCCCGCGAGCTCTCCCATCTCCTCGCCACCAGCAGCCGTTCCTCGCCCCTTCAACCGGCGACCGCCGCCACCACCATCTTCAATAACTCCGGCCGAGAGAAGCAAGAAGAGAAAAAGAAACGAAGAAGAAGAACGCAGAAATTAGAAAACTGGAGATGAAGAACATACAAGAGAAAATGGGGAAGAAGAATTTGAATTTGGGAATGGGGAAAGAAAGAAAAAAAAAAATGGAGGAGAGACAAAGAAGAAATAACTGGAAAGGGAAAGCTGAAATCGAGACAGAGAAGAGAGAGAAAGAAAATTAAACCCCTTTGTCGCGGAAGGGTACACCGCGACAAAATGCTCCGCGCCCAAAAAAATGCTCCGCGCCCAAGAATTATTCCGAGACTGTGAGAGGAAAATCAAGCCACAAAAGTTTGTCGCGGAACATGGTTCCGCGACAAATTGCATCGGGACCGCGCCAGTGAGAGAAAAGAAAAGCAAGCAGCTCACGTGATCTCCCATGTGCCATTAATTCCCACATGCCAAATTACTCAGGAGGTCCCAGGACCGCAAGTCCCGCAAGTGTTAAGGAGTTTCGTCTTTTCTCCTGGGATCTCAAGACCCGCCCCCTCCTGGGCGCCATAATGGAGCTAAAAAGTGTGTCTTGAAGCAGAATTTGTTCCGCGACAAAGCATAATTGTTTAGCGACACAATGGGCCTAATGGGCCTAGGGCTAATTTTCCACCTCTATAAATATAACCTCCCACCCCCTTGAACAGTAACCTAGCTACACTTAGTTTAGTTTTACTGTTCTTGGAGGCACCATTGTGCTCTCCAAGAATTTATTAGAATAGGTAGTTTAGTCTATTTTAATTTTATGCAATGTAGTAATAGACTTTAGCTTAGTTTTAATTTATGTTTTGTAATAAAATAGTGTAGCTAGTGTTCATTTCTTGTTTTTCCAGTTTTATATTTTGTAGTTTGTGGGTTTCAAACACTTAATTAATGGGTGCATTTTGAACCATGTATTGTAGTTAGGTTTTATTGCTTTCCCTATTTAATAAAATGCATAAACACTTAATGCTTGACCCTTGATAGATTTAGTGTTGGTGTTTTATTCAGTAATAGCACAGGCTGTTTTCATCTTTTTGCTATTATTGCTTGTTTTTGTTACTTCTTTTTATTTTATTTTTGGTGTTCTGTTCCTACTTTTTCTTCTTTAGTTCTTAGGTAGTGTTTTTATTTTTAGTTTTATTTTTATCTCTAATGGACTAGATCTAAAAAGGGGATAATATTAAAAGTGTTTATGCATATTTATTTAAAATTGCATTACCCATATTGTATTGCATCACGTTGTAACCCCACGGGTTGCAACGTAATTTTCCGTTGTGATCCCACGGATCACAACGCACACCCATGTAATGCAATATTAGGCGTTATGCTGCCGAAATTTTTATATAAAATATTTTAAAACCCTTTGTCGCCATACACTCTTGTCGCGGAACCACGTTCCGCGACAAAACCCCTGTTTAGCGACAGAGGACCAAATTCTTGCATTTTGTCTGCATGGCTTTTGTCGCGGAGCACCCTTGTCGCGGAACCACGTTCCGCGACAAAATTTTATTCCGAGACAGAAAATTATGCCGTGCCATTAATTTTGAAACCCCTCGGTCGCGATGCAACCCTTGTCGCGGAACCACGTTCCGCGACAAAATCCTTGATTAGCGACCAAGGACCCAAATACTTGTAATTTTATTCTGGGAGGACTCTGGCGCGGAACCTTTGTCGCGGAACCACGTACCGCGACAAAATCCTTGTTCCGCGACCAGGAATTATGTCCTTACCAATTTTCAACCCCCTTTGTCGCTATGTCTCCTTGTCGCGGAACCATGTTCCGCGACAAAATTTGTGTTTAGCGACAAGATAAACCCTAATTTTCAAAATATTAATTTCTCTTATTTCCCACCCCTTTGTCGCGAAACCCTTGTCGCGGAGCCACGCTCCGCGACACAAACTCTGCATAGCGACAAAGTGGCACCTTTTTGCCAAATTTTTATTCTCCACCTCACTCCATTAATTAATTGAACCTTTATATTAATATTTTGAGGTTGAAATCCAATGATCTCAACCCAGGATTAATTTGATATAAAGAACTTTGTTCAATTTCCCATTAAAAGATTCTTCTACAAAAATAATTAAACTCTAATGATCTAAGTATATAATCCGGACTGTAATTAATTAATTATGGAATGAGTGATTATTTGGACCATGAAGAGTAATTATGGAATCATTTCCATACCTTGCATGAGAAACCAATGTCTCTCATGCAAGATGACCCAAAAATATTTTTCTTTTGTTTTGTCTTTTCCCGTGATGTGTGAAACAGCTAATAAGGAGTATATCAGATTAATGTTGGCGGGTATTCCCACACGGATAACTAGCTCGTTTTCTGTATATTAATTATTAATTGTTATTTTGCATGGTCCGGATAGTGGCCGGTGGAAGCCTTGGCGGTTCGTCCATCCGGGATTATAATAGCTGCTCAGCTGACCCCTATCCGGATACAGTTTCTTTTTCTTTATCTTAATTTCAAACCCGAATCTCGAACTGTGCCAACACTAGACGACATAGGTCAATGTTGTCTAGTAATTAAGACAGCAAAGGAACATGTAGGTTTTTCCCTGATTCACAGACAGTAAGGGTCTGAATGATAGCGACCACTGTCATTTAAGATTATTCTGCTGTCTAAAATCATCTCACCTTAATGATTAGGGAATTGGACCACAGATAACTGCAATCCAATTAACCCTAATTATTTTGCCATCTTTTTAGCCACAATAAATTCTTCTCACCTCCGGCTATTTCATCTTTGTGTTCCAACTTCTGTCTAAACCCACCTTATATTTTGGGTTATTTAATTTTACACTTCCTTATAAATTTATGCATGATATTATTATGTAGATATTGTGGTCAATATTATTTTGGGATCCTTCCCTTGGACATAGAAGTCTTGATTTAAATCAGATGTTTCATAATAAATTTCCAACAAAAATTCCTTTATAAATCCGGATCTGAGTAAGGGATAAATTCGACAGTTATGACTAATTCATATCCGACTGGGGGTCGATTTTGGGAAATTAGAAGCAGAGTCAGCGATTAGGTCTCACCTAGACTGAAAGGATCTGTGTTTTAATTGAGAGTCTAGTACCTGATAGGGAATGATTTTCAGATTTATTATTTTCCAAAATTGCTGTTTGTTGGAAATCTTGTATTAAATATTACACTGGGTCAGATTCCACTTGGATTCCGATAAGGTGTAACAGATAATACTAGAGGAACAACATTCGGGCCTTGGTTATTTTCTAAGGTAGGGTTGAGTATTCTTTCAACTGCTATCTTCTTCTGCCAAAGCCTATTTTTGAGTCCTGAGTGAGTGCATCCGGAACGAACTAATTTATTAGTTCGTTTCATTAGTTTGTATCTCATAACCACCCGACGGGAAGTGAACACTGCGAGCGGTTCACCGAGAATAGGGAATTCTTGATCCACATCCGGTCATTCTGACTGGGGGCTTTCTTTTACTACCAGGGTCAGACTTTCAAAAACCTCCGAGTGATAGGATTTTAAATGCTTTCTTTATCGCTTTCTTTTAACTGCTTTCGTTAGAGGTCACTCGGTTGTATTGAGAGTTGTGTAACTGCTACTAGGATAGAGAGTTAAGGGATAGTTCAGGGCTTAATTAGAATCTTTGGGCGTGACATGGGAGAATGATAGTAGTACTTGACACTTCAATAAATGATTTGTCAGGTGTTGCTTGTCCACCACAGATAAATGACACGCTCTGACGGGAGCAGTTGTGAGTCTGTGGTATCTTAGAATTTGTTGCCTTAAGAGCATGTAAACTCTTACTGTAAGTACCTGTCTGTTAAAGGGAACATGGTATAGAGAGCATGAGAATTAGCTAACTGAACGGATTATCCCAAGCTAAGATCTGTGTAACAAAATGGAAGTTTAACTATGTTTCATCTGAATCTTGTCCAATCTTTATTCTTTTCTTCCTGTCCCTTCTGTCATAAGTTAAATCTGCTTTCTTAGATAATTTTAACCGCTTTCCTAGAATAATTTTATGGCGTTCTTAGATTAAATTTAATTCGCTTTCTAGAATAATTTTACCTGCTTTATTTTAATTGCTTTCATGATCTAATTTAAATTTTGTCAAGTAGTTGTTAGTCATTTCACAAACTCGAATCGAGTAACCGAGTGAAAAATCTTAGTAAACGGCGTGGGTCCTGCTTCCATCGCACATCCTCCAGTGAACGATCCGGTACTTACTATAAATTACTGCAATTTTTGACTCCGTGCGCTTTCGGGGGCACAGTTTCTTAACACGAGTAAATAAAAATGTGATTTTTCAGAAAATACTCATGTAGTGGGAATCTGCCGAAAGTTTCATGGTAGGTAATCTCATGACATGAAATCATGAGAAGTATCATGGCACATGTGCCGGGGACCCTCAGTGTGACAGGCTGAAGGTCAATCTATCCCAGTTGTACCATGAGACTTGTCAAAAGTTTCATGACATGAGAGGACTGCAACGCCATTTGAAATTAAAGCACCCCACCTGAGTAATAAAAAGTGGAATATATCCTTAAACCCCTTTCCCGCGAATCATAACTCCTTCATTTAATAAATTCAAACCTGATATATTTTATTGAAAAATACTCGTGTTAATGAAATTTGTCAAAAGTTTCATGGCGCCGTTGCCGGGGATCATAACTTGGGAGCGCCATGAAACTGGAAATTGCATTTAGAGGTTCTTCACTCCCCGGCAGCGCAATGAAATTTGTCAAAAGTTTCATGGCGCCGTTGCCGGGGAGGATGCAGCGTCGTTTATTAAGAGAATTACACTCCTGATTACTCATAGTTAGTTAGTGTTAGTTCAGTGTATTTATTTCAGAACAGAGAAGTACCCTCAAATCAATTAAACATTTAGAGTACTAAGACTCTAAATGTGAGGATGTTGATTTGAGGGGAAGACCTAACCAATTGGGTATTTTGTCTTGCAGGAATCATGGAGCCACCGAAATTGGTGTACGGAGTTAAATGTGGAAGTGTAGCATTGGGGCTACACTACTTTGATCTTTCGTTTAATTTTACACCTCTCCAATTGTAAAATCGAGGTTAATTAAACGAAAAATCAAAAAAAAAAAAAAAAATGGAGAAGTGTAGCAGTGGAGCTACACTAATTGGCAATTGTAAATTGCACAACACGTGAGACTCACGTGTTTGTCATCTCCACCACATCCGGACCACGAAGCTCAACCGCTGCTCCATCGCTCATCCACCTCAACACCACCACTGCGCTGAGGAAACCCTCATCACTGGTGAAACAACAAATGGAGCAGCAGATCTTCGGACTACCAATTGTTCACCACCATCGGACAAGCCACGGCCATCATCTCACTTTCCGTCGCCCCTGTCCCGACTGAGCATCTAAAGAGGTTCCCGGTTGGATTAGTTCTGTAATTGACCGAAGATTATATCCGGAATTCAAAGAAATTTAAAATCCGGAATAATTTTCGCAAGCACGGAATTAATCCAACCTAAATTTCTGCAAGTCAAAATTATATATATATATATATATATATACATAAACCTCTTGCGCATACTATATTAAATAATTTGGGTATTAATCAATTAACTCACATTTAGAGTACTAAGACTCTAAATGTGAGGATGCTGATATTTTTGAGAAAACCCGATAACTTCTTCTGTGTTTGCTCTGCAGGAATTTGTGGAATCACCAAAAAAGAAAATTAAAGCTCCAAAACAGGTTCCCGGTTGGATTGATTCTGTGATTAGTTGAAAGTATTCCTGGAATTTAAAGCAATTTAAAATCCGGAATAACATTTATAAGAACAGAATTAATCCAACCTAATTTATGCAAGTAAATATAGTAGATTAAATTTTATAAAATCCAAAAAAATGTGATTGAACAATTCTGATGAAAATCAGAATTTTTCTTAAGTATTGGGCATCGAACAATCGCCTTGTTCGACGAACCAAACGATCACACATAGCCAAAATCGTCGAACCTTTAATTGGTTTGACGAAAAAGGCTATCGGAAGTATGTTCTTAGTTTTTATGTAAATATTTTCCCCCTCCCTCCCTCCTCTCTTGTTTTATTTTGATTTTGATAATTTGTTTAAGTAGGAATTGATTTACTCACATTTCGAGCAAGGCTCAAAATGTGAGGATGTTGATTCTTCACTTAAAAAAAAAAAAAAAAAAAATTCTCTTTGTTTATTTTTATTTTTATTTTTTATTATTTTATATTTAAACCCAGTGCAAGGCATGCATAACTCTGTCTAAGAATTCACATATTTGATTTTGGTTCATGATTAAATTTTCAAACTTTTAAATTGGGATAATATAATTGAAGACATGCATGATATGAATTTTTGAGGTTTTGAGCTATAAGAATTTAATGATATCATCATCTTGTTGGGTAATGAGTCCTCATGTTGAGAATTTAATTGAATAGATTGCAAGAATTTTTCAAAGATTATATTTAAGAATATTGTATGACATGAATGAACCATTCCATGTGAGATTTGAGCCATGAGTCATTTTTACTCATTCTTTTCTTTGATGTGTGAAAATCATTTTAGTTAAAGGACACTAGAACTTGCGATTGGGACCGATTCAAGACCATGTCATATTCCAAAAATCGAGCATATGATCGAGGCACTTAGAAAAACCCAAATTTTGGCCTTCGTTTGAATTCCAAACCCAAAAATATTTTCCCTTTAGGATAAACCAACTTGAGCCTTTAAGCCTAATTTTTCTTTGAAGCCCTCTATATTATTCCAAGCCTTCTAAAAAGACCAAAAAAATTCAAACCCAAGTGTGTAAGAATGAATTTTATCAAGGCATTAAATTTATGATCATCAAGTCATCAAATCAGTATTCGATAAACCGATTCAAAAAAAAAAAAAAAAAAAAAAGAGAAAAATGTTGAATTCATTTCAACACAAATAAATTGCAAATGACATAGCAAATTAGACATAGTCTAATGTCATGCAATATAAAAAGAAAAGCAAAAGAAAGAAAAAAAAATAAATTGATGATCATAAATTTTAAATAAATATGCCAAGTTATGATAGAATTAATTCTTGCCACTTCTTAGCCCAATAATTCCCTATCTTACCAACTGTTACAACCGTAAGCCCCATTATAACCCTTAAATAAGACCTCATGATCTCGATTTGAAGAAATGAGCCGGTGGCGAGTTGGTCCAATCGCAAGCTTATGGGATAATTTAATTAAATTTGATTATGAGTGCTCATTGATAAAACCCCTTTTTGAGAGTGAGTGAAATTTCCGTTTCTACTATATGTGAGGCTCTGCTTTTAATTATGTTCATGTCATACTTTAATTCTAGAATTAAATCAATGATTATTTCTAAACATGATATTCATGAAGAATTATCAATAATGACTGATTTGTCGGCCTGATTAAGTGAGAAGTATCATTTTATTAAACACTGCAATCAAGAGAATTTAATACCTGTAGTTTTTGATTGTCTTATCCCAATCTAAAAAGAATGATATTTTTGAAGCCACGAAAATAGATTGAATATGTAGAGTCCGTGTTCTTAGGAACATTGACTCTGACTGCTCGGGGACGATCAGTATTAAATGTGAGGATGTTGATAATGGCCAAAATTGACCATTATTTTCAATCTATTTCCGTGTCTAATACGGACATTTGATCGTATTCCGGTCTTATTTTAATAAGAAAGCAGTTGAATTTAACAGATTTATGCAAGTTTGTATAAATAATAAGCTGGTATTGAAAAATACAAAAATATTGTTATTTTATTACTTTTTATATTAAAAAATCCAAAAACATGATAAAAATATTTAAAATACAAAAACATGATAAAATATAAAAATCCTACACTTGATTAATTTTGGTTCGGTGTTGTCTATTCGGTGGAACACGAGTTCATTAAATGGAGCACAAACCAAATAATCAAGTGGAATAAAAATACATATTTATATTATTTTATATTTTGATGTACATATTTATTTTTCCTTATGTTTGTTTTTATTTCAATTTTCTGGTATGATTAGAAATAATTGGTCCACTAATCACTCTTGATTTTCATTAATTGCAGGTAAATTATTTGGTCCAAGAATTAAGTCCAATCCAAAAAATTCAGTCCAAACCCATTCCAATTCCCTCTAGCCCAATTAACCCTTGGCCCAAAACCATCTCCACAAGCCCAAAACCACTCCAAGCCCAAACCCATTCTAACCTAACCTAACCCTAACCCTAATTATACCCTATCAGCCGCCGCCGCCGTGCCGCCGCCACCGCCCGCCGGCCGGCGAGAGCCCTCCACTGCCGTCATCATCTCCAACCAACCTCCGCCAGCAGCTCCGCTCATCTCCGACCAAAACCAGATCCAGCGCCGCCGCACCACCACCCATCTTCGCTCCATTCCTCTCGCTCCACCGCCCTCACCACCACAAGCGCCACCTCAGTCCCCGCCGCGTCGCCATCACCTCCGCTTTCTCCTTCCACCTCTATTTCCGCCATCGCCTCGTCGCACCACCACGGCCTCCTCAGTCCGGCCAGCCATCATCACCACCACTCCACCGCCGCTGCCTCCTCATCCACCTTCCACAGCCCTTCCTCCGCCTCTCCGCTCAACCACCGCCACCGCATCCTTCCATAACCACCACCATCTCAGCCCCCCATTTTCGCCGTCCAGATTCGCCACAACCCCGGCGGCTCCTTCACCAACAGCCACCACCTCCGAGCTCCCGCGAGCTCTCCCATCTCCTCGCCACCAGCAGCCGTTCCTCGCCCCTTCAACCGGCGACCGCCGCCACCACCATCTTCAATAACTCCGGCCGAGAGAAGCAAGAAGAGAAAAAGAAACGAAGAAGAAGAACGCAGAAATTAGAAAACTGGAGATGAAGAACATACAAGAGAAAATGGGGAAGAAGAATTTGAATTTGGGAATGGGGAAAGAAAGAAAAAAAAAATGGAGGAGAGACAAAGAAGAAATAACTGGAAAGGGAAAGCTGAAATCGAGACAGAGAAGAGAGAGAAAGAAAATTAAACCCCTTTGTCGCGGAAGGGTACACCGCGACAAAATGCTCCGCGCCCAAAAAAATGCTCCGCGCCCAAGAATTATTCCGAGACTGTGAGAGGAAAATCAAGCCACAAAAGTTTGTCGCGGAACATGGTTCCGCGACAAATTGCATCGGGACCGCGCCAGTGAGAGAAAAGAAAAGCAAGCAGCTCACGTGATCTCCCATGTGCCATTAATTCCCACATGCCAAATTACTCAGGAGGTCCCAGGACCGCAAGTCCCGCAAGTGTTAAGGAGTTTCGTCTTTTCTCCTGGGATCTCAAGACCCGCCCCCTCCTGGGCGCCATAATGGAGCTAAAAAGTGTGTCTTGAAGCAGAATTTGTTCCGCGACAAAGCATAATTGTTTAGCGACACAATGGGCCTAATGGGCCTAGGGCTAATTTTCCACCTCTATAAATATAACCTCCCACCCCCTTGAACAGTAACCTAGCTACACTTAGTTTAGTTTTACTGTTCTTGGAGGCACCATTGTGCTCTCCAAGAATTTATTAGAATAGGTAATTTAGTCTATTTTAATTTTATGCAATGTAGTAATAGACTTTAGCTTAGTTTTAATTTATGTTTTGTAATAAAATAGTGTAGCTAGTGTTCATTTCTTGTTTTTCCAGTTTTATATTTTGTAGTTTGTGGGTTTCAAACACTTAATTAATGGGTGCATTTTGAACCATGTATTGTAGTTAGGTTTTATTGCTTTCCCTATTTAATAAAATGCATAAACACTTAATGCTTGACCCTTGATAGATTTAGTGTTGGTGTTTTATTCAGTAATAGCACAGGCTGTTTTCATCTTTTTGCTATTATTGCTTGTTTTTGTTACTTCTTTTTATTTTATTTTTGGTGTTCTGTTCCTACTTTTTCTTCTTTAGTTCTTAGGTAGTGTTTTTATTTTTAGTTTTATTTTTATCTCTAATGGACTAGATCTAAAAAGGGGATAATATTAAAAGTGTTTATGCATATTTATTTAAAATTGCATTACCCATATTGTATTGCATCACGTTGTAACCCCACGGGTTGCAACGTAATTTTCCGTTGTGATCCCACGGATCACAACGCACACCCATGTAATGCAATATTAGGCGTTATGCTGCCGAAATTTTTATATAAAATATTTTAAAACCCTTTGTCGCCATACACTCTTGTCGCGGAACCACGTTCCGCGACAAAACCCCTGTTTAGCGACAGAGGACCAAATTCTTGCATTTTGTCTGCATGGCTTTTGTCGCGGAGCACCCTTGTCGCGGAACCACGTTCCGCGACAAAATTTTATTCCGAGACAGAAAATTATGCCGTGCCATTAATTTTGAAACCCCTCGGTCGCGATGCAACCCTTGTCGCGGAACCACGTTCCGCGACAAAATCCTTGATTAGCGACCAAGGACCCAAATACTTGTAATTTTATTCTGGGAGGACTCTGGCGCGGAACCTTTGTCGCGGAACCACGTACCGCGACAAAATCCTTGTTCCGCGACCAGGAATTATGTCCTTACCAATTTTCAACCCCCTTTGTCGCTATGTCTCCTTGTCGCGGAACCATGTTCCGCGACAAAATTTGTGTTTAGCGACAAGATAAACCCTAATTTTCAAAATATTAATTTCTCTTATTTCCCACCCCTTTGTCGCGAAACCCTTGTCGCGGAGCCACGCTCCGCGACACAAACTCTGCATAGCGACAAAGTGGCACCTTTTTGCCAAATTTTTATTCTCCACCTCACTCCATTAATTAATTGAACCTTTATATTAATATTTTGAGGTTGAAATCCAATGATCTCAACCCAGGATTAATTTGATATAAAGAACTTTGTTCAATTTCCCATTAAAAGATTCTTCTACAAAAATAATTAAACTCTAATGATCTAAGTATATAATCCGGACTGTAATTAATTAATTATGGAATGAGTGATTATTTGGACCATGAAGAGTAATTATGGAATCATTTCCATACCTTGCATGAGAAACCAATGTCTCTCATGCAAGATGACCCAAAAATATTTTTCTTTTGTTTTGTCTTTTCCCGTGATGTGTGAAACAGCTAATAAGGAGTATATCAGATTAATGTTGGCGGGTATTCCCACACGGATAACTAGCTCGTTTTCTGTATATTAATTATTAATTGTTATTTTGCATGGTCCGGATAGTGGCCGGTGGAAGCCTTGGCGGTTCGTCCATCCGGGATTATAATAGCTGCTCAGCTGATCCCTATCCGGATACAGTTTCTTTTTCTTTATCTTAATTTCAAACCCGAATCTCGAACTGTGCCAACACTAGACGACATAGGTCAATGTTGTCTAGTAATTAAGACAGCAAAGGAACATGTAGGTTTTTCCCTGATTCACAGACAGTAAGGGTCTGAATGATAGCGACCACTGTCATTTAAGATTATTCTGCTGTCTAAAATCATCTCACCTTAATGATTAGGGAATTGGACCACAGATAACTGCAATCCAATTAACCCTAATTATTTTGCCATCTTTTTAGCCACAATAAATTCTTCTCACCTCCGGCTATTTCATCTTTGTGTTCCAACTTCTGTCTAAACCCACCTTATATTTTGGGTTATTTAATTTTACACTTCCTTATAAATTTATGCATGATATTATTATGTAGATATTGTGGTCAATATTATTTTGGGATCCTTCCCTTGGACATAGAAGTCTTGATTTAAATCAGATGTTTCATAATAAATTTCCAACAAAAATTCCTTTATAAATCCGGATCTGAGTAAGGGATAAATTCGACAGTTATGACTAATTCATATCCGACTGGGGGTCGATTTTGGGAAATTAGAAGCAGAGTCAGCGATTAGGTCTCACCTAGACTGAAAGGATCTGTGTTTTAATTGAGAGTCTAGTACCTGATAGGGAATGATTTTCAGATTTATTATTTTCCAAAATTGCTGTTTGTTGGAAATCTTGTATTAAATATTACACTGGGTCAGATTCCACTTGGATTCCGATAAGGTGTAACAGATAATACTAGAGGAACAACATTCGGGCCTTGGTTATTTTCTAAGGTAGGGTTGAGTATTCTTTCAACTGCTATCTTCTTCTGCCAAAGCCTATTTTTGAGTCCTGAGTGAGTGCATCCGGAACGAACTAATTTATTAGTTCGTTTCATTAGTTTGTATCTCATAACCACCCGACGGGAAGTGAACACTGCGAGCGGTTCACCGAGAATAGGGAATTCTTGATCCACATCCGGTCATTCTGACTGGGGGCTTTCTTTTACTACCAGGGTCAGACTTTCAAAAACCTCCGAGTGATAGGATTTTAAATGCTTTCTTTATCGCTTTCTTTTAACTGCTTTCGTTAGAGGTCACTCGGTTGTATTGAGAGTTGTGTAACTGCTACTAGGATAGAGAGTTAAGGGATAGTTCAGGGCTTAATTAGAATCTTTGGGCGTGACATGGGAGAATGATAGTAGTACTTGACACTTCAATAAATGATTTGTCAGGTGTTGCTTGTCCACCACAGATAAATGACACGCTCTGACGGGAGCAGTTGTGAGTCTGTGGTATCTTAGAATTTGTTGCCTTAAGAGCATGTAAACTCTTACTGTAAGTACCTGTCTGTTAAAGGGAACATGGTATAGAGAGCATGAGAATTAGCTAACTGAACGGATTATCCCAAGCTAAGATCTGTGTAACAAAATGGAAGTTTAACTATGTTTCATCTGAATCTTGTCCAATCTTTATTCTTTTCTTCCTGTCCCTTCTGTCATAAGTTAAATCTGCTTTCTTAGATAATTTTAACCGCTTTCCTAGAATAATTTTATGGCGTTCTTAGATTAAATTTAATTCGCTTTCTAGAATAATTTTACCTGCTTTATTTTAATTGCTTTCATGATCTAATTTAAATTTTGTCAAGTAGTTGTTAGTCATTTCACAAACTCGAATCGAGTAACCGAGTGGAAAATCTTAGTAAACGGCGTGGGTCCTGCTTCCATCGCACATCCTCCAGTGAACGATTCGGTACTTACTATAAATTACTGCAATTTTTGACTCCGTGCGCTTTCGGGGGCACAGTTTCTTAACACGAGTAAATAAAAATGTGATTTTTCAGAAAATACTCATGTAGTGGGAATCTGCCGAAAGTTTCATGGTAGGTAATCTCATGACATGAAATCATGAGAAGTATCATGGCACATGTGCCGGGGACCCTCAGTGTGACAGGCTGAAGGTCAATCTATCCCAGTTGTACCATGAGACTTGTCAAAAGTTTCATGACATGAGAGGACTGCAACGCCATTTGAAATTAAAGCACCCCACCTGAGTAATAAAAAGTGGAATATATCCTTAAACCCCTTTCCCGCGAATCATAACTCCTTCATTTAATAAATTCAAACCTGATATATTTTATTGAAAAATACTCGTGTTAATGAAATTTGTCAAAAGTTTCACACACATTACGGGAAAAGACAAAATAAATAAAAGAAAAATATTTTTGGGTCATCTTGCATGAGAGACATTGGTTTCTCATGCAAGGTATGGAAATGATTCCATAATCACTCATTATGTCTAAATAATCACTCATTCCATAATTAATTAATTAATTACAGTCCGGATTATATACTTAGATCATTAGAGTTTAATCATTTGTAGAAAAATCTTTTAATGGGAAATTGAACAAAGTTCTTTATATCAAATTAATCATGGGTTGAAATTTGGATTTCAACCTCAAAATATTAATATAAAGGTTCAATTAATTAATGGAGTGAGATGAAGAATAAAAATTTGGCAAAAAGGTGCCACTTTGTCGCGATGCAGAGTTCGTGTCGCGGAGCGTGGCTCCGCGACAAAGGTTTCGCGACAAAGGGGTGGGAAATAAGAGAAATGGGATTTTGAAAATTAGGGTTTGCTTTGTCGCTTAAGCAAAAATTTTGTCGCGGAACATGGTTCCGCGACAAAGAGGCATAGCGACAAAGAGGGTTGAAAATTGGTAAGGACATAATTCCTGGTCGCGGAACAAGGATTTTGTCGCGGTACGTGGTTCCGCGACAAAGGTTCCGCGCCAGAGTCCTCCCAGAATAAAATTACAAGTATTTGGGTCCTTGGTCGCTAATCAAGGATTTTGTCGCGGAACGTGGTTCCGCGACAAGGGTTGCATCGCGACCAAGGGGTTTCAAAATTAATGGCAAGGCATAATTTTCTGTCTCGGAATGGGATTTTGTCGCGGAACGTGGTTCCGCGACAAGGGTGCTCCGCGACAAAAGCCATGCAGACAAAATGCAAGAATTTGGTCCTTTGTCGCTAAACATGGGTTTTGTCGCGGAACGTGGTTCCGCGACAAAGGTTGCATCGCGACAAAGGGTTTTAAAAATTTTTATAAAAATTTTGGCAGCATAACCCCTTATATTGCATTACATGGGTGTGCGTTGTGATCCGTGGGATCACAACGGGAAAATTACATTGCAACCCGTGGGGTTACAATGTTATGCAATACAATATAGGGGATGCAATTTTAAATAAAAATGCACAAACACTTTGACACTATCCCTTTTTAGATCTAATGTACTAAAAATAAAAATGAAAATAAAACAAAATGAAACTACAAACTACCTAAAAACTAAACAGCACAAAAGAAAAGAACAAAATAAAGAAACATAAAGACTAATCCTAAAACAACTATGCTAACAAAATAAAACCAAAGGTAAGACCTACACTAAATCTATCAAGGGATAATATCTAACACTCATGCATTCATTAAGCCTAATAAAGCATTAAACCTAACTAAAAATAATAAAAATGGTCAAGTGACCAAAAATACAAAAATAAAGCAATAAATATTATGGGAGATCCATAACACATTTTTGGTGGAACATTTTCTTTAATATCATCAAAAACCAAAAATAGGTTAAACACACCCATTGATTAAGTGTTTTCAACCCAAAAATACAAAATATAAAACTGGAAAAATAAAATGAACACTAGCTACACTTATTTATTACAAAGCATAAGTTAAACTAAGCTAAGATCTACTACATTGCATAAATAAAACTGTCTACCTACACTAATGTGGAGAGCACAGTGGTGCCTCCAAAACAGTAAAATAAACTAAAGTGTAGCTAGGTTACTGTTCAAGGGGGTGGGAGGATATATTTATAGAGGTGGAAAATTAGCCATAGGCCCATTGTGTCGCTAAACAATTATGCCTTGTCGCGGAACAAATTCTGCTTCAGGACACACTTTTTAGCTCCAGGATGGCGCCCAGGAGGGGGCGGGAGCTCGAGGTCCAGGGGAAAAGACAAACTTCTATGTGTCTGCGGGACTTGAGGTCCCAGGATCTTCCGGTTGTTTTGACATGTGAGAGATTTGAATAAATGAGGTCACGTGAGGAGCCTCTTTAATTCTGTCTCTGGTCGCGGAATAGCTGCCTTGTCGCGGAAGGAGCTCTGTCTTGGTCGCGGTCCATTTTGTCGCGGAACCATGTTCCGCGACAAAATTATGTGCCTTGATTCTCCTCTCACAGTCTCGGAATAATTTTGGGCGCGGAGCATTTTTCTGAGCGCGGAGCACTTGGGCGCGATGTGTTACTCCGCGACAAGGGATTAATTTTCTCTCTCCTCTTTCAATGTCTGTCTCGATCCCATCTCTCTTCTCTTTCCTCCATTTCTTTTCTCGACAGCTTTCCTTTCTTTCTTCCTTCTTCTTCCCAAATTTCTTTCTCCTCCATTTTTCCTTCTTTCTTCTTCCTTGTTCTATTTTTTTTCTTGTCTCCAGTTTTCCATGTTCTCTCTTTCTTCTTCCCATTTTCTTTTTCTTCTTCTTTCGTTCATTTTCAGTTTTCAATTTCTACTCTGTTTTCTTTTGCTTTTCCTTTATTGAGGAATAGATGGAAGAAGAAGAAGGGGCGGAGGTCGGCGGCGGCCGTGGTGGTTGAGGACGCCGGAGATGGGTGTTGGGTGGTGGTGTGATATGCTGCCGGAGGCGGTGGTGACAGCGGCGTTGGCGAGTGGAGGGGCAGCGGCGGCCGTGGCTTCTGGCGTCTGCTCCTCCCCTCTCTTCTTCTTCTTCTTCTTGGTTTTTCTTTTTGGATTTGGGATTTTTTTCTTGTTTTGATGTGAATTACTGGTTTTGGGGAAGAAATGGATGGTGGCGATGTGGTGGTCCGGCGAGTTGGAAGAGGGAGGTGGAATCGGGTGGTGGTGCGATGGCCGGATTTGTGGTGGAAGAGGGAGGCGAGAGACGCGGCTGTGGGGGAAAATGGTGGTGGCGAGAAGGAGGAGTGGCGGTGGTAGTGGTGGTTGAGGCGAAGGGGGTGAAAAATGGTGGATGGTGGCGGTTTGGTGAGTCGGAGATGGGGTTGAGTGGCGGCGGCTCCGGCGAAGTCGGCGCCGGAGCAGGGCGGCGGCGGCGGCAGTTAGGTTTAGGGTTAGGTTAGGGTTGAGTTTAGGTTTTGGGCTTTAGGGGTTTGGGCTTGGTTTAGGGTGATTGGGCTAGAGTGGTATTGGGCCGAATTGGATGGACTATGAAAATGCTGGGCCTGGATGCTTGGACTGAATGGACTAAGAAACTTGGACCAAATTAGCTTAAAAATACCTGCAATTAATTAGACTGGATTAGTGTACTTAATAACACAGAATATATATAAACCAAAATTATAAATATATAATTATATAAATTATAACACAGAATGTTAAAAATAAAAATTATAAATGTATAAATCAAAATATAAAATAATATAAATAAGTATATTTATTCCACTTGACTATCTGGTTTGTGTTCCATTTAATAGACCCGTGTTCTATCAAATAGACAATCATCGAACCAAAATTAATCAAGTGGAGGATTTTTAGTAATTTATCATGTTTTTGGGTTTTTTAATACAAAATTACTAAAAATAACAATATTTTTGTGTTTTTCAATACCAGCTTATTATTTATACAGACTTGCATAAATCTGTTAAATTCAACTGCTTTCTTATTAAAATAAGACCGGAATACGATCAAATGTCCATGTTTAGACACGGAAATAGATTGAAAATAATGGTCAATTTTGGCCATTATCATAACCCTAGAACAACCATAATCAGTTCAAACAGTTCAAACATAAAACACTGAAACAATTCGTAACCCTAGAACAACTATAATCAGTTCAAAAAAGCATTAAAAACCATAAATCAGTTCAAAACAATTCCAACCAAAAGGTTCCTAAGCATACTCAGTTGTAATTTCAATAAGAAATACCTGTGTTTCAATAAGAATATCCTGATGCTTCTTCGGCACATACCCAGCGTTTAACATTTTTTCTATCAAATCATTCAGTCCGCGCGCATTGTCACACGTGGGATGTGTGTCCTTCATATAATTCCCGAACATCTCCCAGCATTGTGTGAACAAGTCGGATGTGCGACTGGAACTCTCTTCCGTGCATCTTCTTTTGGACGACATTTTTGAGAAATGAAGGTGATTCCGATTACGGTTTTGAGAAATTAGGGTTTTGAGAAACGGTTTAGAAATGAAGATTCGAGAAATGAATGTGATTCCTTTTATAAGGCTCACAATTTAAAAAATTTTCCGAGGCCCATTTAATTTTATTTAGGCCCATTTCATTTAGGCCACTCCATAAAAACGAAATATATTTCCTTCCATCGCTGAAAACAACATAGACCCATCGCTTAAAAGACTTACCAATCATCGCTGAAAACAATATAGAACCATAGCTTAAAAATGCTATATTCACATTTACAAACATTTTGTCGCTTAAATGAATGTATAAATATGAAATTTTCAGAAAACTCAGAAAAGAGAAAACATATCCCAAAATGCTTGATGTCCATCGCTCAACATAACTCAGAACTCAGAAACATACATACAAAATCAAAAAACGACGATCTATCACCATCGCTTAAAATGCTTGCTCTATGTCGCTGAAAAACATAGGAAACCATCGCTTAAAATGCCATTTACACATCGCTGAAAAAATTGCTCTTGACATCGCTGATAATCACATGTACAAACATAACTCAGAACTCACTTAAATGAATGTATAAATGTGAAATTTCAGAAAACTCATAAAAAGATAAACATATCACAACACATACATAAAATCGCATAAAATGCTCATATACAAATCGCTGAAAAATGCTATATACACATCACTGAAAAGAATACATTTATATCGCTGAAAAGAATATTCAACCATCGCTTAAAATGCTTACAACTAATCGCTGAAAAATTGATAATCACATCTACAAACGTTTTCACAAAACTGTTTTCTTCTACTTTTGGCCAAACTGTTTATCTACAAACCTCAAGTAATCTCTCACAAATTGTGGATTGGTGATCCTCACCAGCATCAGTTCCCATGCTCCTTTTATACGTTTGCAGATTAGACTTCTGAATTTGTAATCATAATGCATGATCTTCTTTTTATTTCCTGTGTTACAATAATCCAGGGCCTTCTGATCCATTTCCATGAGGAGTTCGAGATAAGAAATTCTGTAACGCTCCATCATGGCGGACACCATGTCTCTTTCCAGGGCTTCTTTTAAATAAGACATATCTTGTGCCAGATCATATTTCAGATACTCCTCTGCCTCAGCCTTGTTCATCAATCTGTACTGTCTTGCATTCTTTCTCAGCACTGGCCAGTTCTTACGCGTTATCTCATGTAGCACTTTTTCCCTTAGAAGTCTGATGTGCTCAGCATGTTCAGGATCCACATCAGTTCCTTTTTTAGCTATCCCAACCTCAGGATCCACACCAGTTCCTTTTTCAGCTATCCCAACCTGACCGAATCGCTCCAAATCAGCCAAATAGAGAATAATACTCCATAATTTACAATGCCCATGTAAGAATAAAGAGATGTACATTTAAGCGATCACAAAAAGTGCAATATATATAACCGATTAAACAATAGACATTTAATAGATGAAACAATGTACATTTCAGCAACGAAAAATTTACATATACATTTAAGCGATGTCATCCATCGCATAAAAAAAAACAGTTCATTCATTCATCAAAAACACTTCATTTCATCATTGTTTCTTTTTCCGACTCTTTTTTGGCTTAGGTGGTGCTGGTTTCTTTACCTCAAATGACTGACTATGCTGGGCAACCAACTGCATCTCTCTACTCACTTCTCCTAGCACAAAATCTTTCTTTTGATTGACATCTGACATCAATATTTCAGCGCAGACCTTGGCTCTTTTTGCCAGATTATACCTCTTGTTCTTCATTTCTGCCAACATGCCATCCATAATTAATCCTTCCCAATAATCCATATAAGACATGACAAAAACACCGCAGCTGTGCTCATCTTTCTGCTCTGCAAGCGGCGAGAAAAGCATGCGATATGATGCAAACCATTTTTCAGATTTCATCAGTGTATTTCCCAGCATCCTCAAGTTATACCATATCCTATTCAAAACATTATAATCAGCTGTCCACCCGCCTTCAGCATTCTTGCTGTTGAAGTAAAAAATTCTTCTCTTTCTCATATCAACAGAAAAAGCAACCCAGTGGTTTTGTCGACAATATGGGAAGAAGAACTGGAACATTGAGAAAACATATAATTAGAATCTAAAAATGATCAACAATATAAACAAAATTATCAAAACAAAAATGTATCTTACACTCTCTGCATTCAACACCACATCAATCATTTCTTCAGGAAGAAACTTGAAATCTTTCACGAATGCATCAACAAGTTCTGCACCATCTTTTAATGGTAAATCTGCATCCACCTCTGCCTCTGAAAATGTCTGTTTCAAAATATACAACATATCATGCATCAAAAAGAAGTTAAATATATATATATATATGTATGTATATATATATATCAGACTCACAGCAAATAATGATGAAAAACAATATTTCAGCATTGGTTTCCCATTGGCTCTTTCGAATTCACGACGGTTGATCACTTTCGCGTAACAGTTTATAACAATATCCGCAATATCACTATCAACCCTCAGTGTTTCGATGTCAAGCTTCGACAAGTTCATTTCTTTATCATCATAAACAATTGTGTTCTTCGCTTCAACCTTTCCTAGAATATTTGTAATGATTGCCCAAACAGCCACATTCAACTCTTCTGGAGTACAGGTATATGACGCCTTAAATTCTGGATATTCTTTAAATCGGGTATAAGTCATATCCATGAATGTAAACTTGTTGCATTTTTCAATAGGCTGGAGATCAATCATCATCACTCTAGGAGGCATATACTTCTCCTTCAATTTCTCAATTGTCTTAGCTCTATGAACTGTCTTAGCTTGTTCCTGAAAATTACAGATGATATATCAATCATCGCTGAAATATGAATAGGGTCATCGCTGAAAAACATATAAATTATCGCTGAAAACTATTGACATACCTCTGGATTCTCATCTCTTACAACATTCTCATTCTTGGATAAGCCCAAAGAAAAGGTTGGCACATCTTCTCCATGCATCTATACACATACTAGAGTAAATTAGAGAAAATACCTCTATTTACATCACAATTGATATAGCTAAAAACTATTAAAACCTAAAGTCACACAAGAAAATATATCAATCACCATATCCAAATCGCTGAAATGTGAAAGATTTAATCGCTGAAAAACACAGAAACCATCGCTGAAAACTATTAAAGTACCTCTGGATTCTCAGTGTAACACCCCGGTTTTGGTAACCCAGGCCGGGATGCCACCGCCACACCTCCCTAGCAAGACACGGTTTCTCCGAGCTCACTAAAGAGATGCAAGGCTATGGTTTTTCAGAATTTAATACGTTCAAACAGCCCATTCATAAGTAATTTAAAAATACTACATCAGAGTTGCATCGAGAATATAAAGTACGCAGCGGAAGTAAAGTGTATGCAGCGGAATTTAAAATATAGGGCCGACATGGCCAAACCACGGGTTAAACAGACCCGTTCATGCAAGTCACGTAAAATAAATAATTAAGTGTCCAAAATGACCCCCCAATGAGTGATCATGCTCCGTACTCTGTAACAGAAAAAAAATGAACAACGGTTTTTATCAGTATTATAAAATACTGAGTAAGTCAATCCTTACATATCAATAAAGGGGTTAGATTTTTAATAATTAAGATAAAACTTTTTGCCATGCATAAAAACATTTTATAAAAAAAATGTGATTATAATTGCATACTTTAAAGACACATTTAATTTCATAATTTAAAACTTAAGCATGGGCAATTATTTAAGACATGATTTAAAAACATGAATAATGCCGTAAGTAAGTAAATAAAAATTTGAGCTTTTAAAAATTCTCCCCGATACGCCTCCATCTCAACAATATTTAATTTAGCCGGCAATCCGGCGGTCGTAGCCAATTTCATAAAATCTGAGCTTTTTAATATATTTCCCGTTACGCCATCATCTCAACAATATATATCATTTAGCCGGTGATCCGGCGGCCGCAGCCAATATCAATAGTATCATTTAGCCGGTGCTCCGGCGGCCTCAGCCAATTTCATAAGTATCATCTCATTTAGCCGGTATTCCGGCGGCCGCAGCCGATTCGCCATACCCAGTACCACTCCGTCGAGCCTCGAATATCCCATACGGATACACTCGAGAGGGTAGGCCGTTGGTCTCTTGTGACCAAATACGCCATATCCAGTACCGCTCCGTCAAGCCTCGAGTAACCCATACGGATACACCCGAGAGGATAGGCCCAAAAATATAAGATGCCATTTTGGCAATCTTTCGCGCGTAATCATCATTGCCGTTTAGGCACAAAATGAATAATTAGGAGGGCACCCTGCAGAGCACTCACCCCCCAATGAAACCGATATCGTTTCAACTTTAGTGTAACGGGATTTCCAAAAATACAACTTTATCGTATCACAAGATTTCGATCGTTGTTTAGAGATTTCAAAATTTCACAAGTTTAAAACCGATCGATGTCACAGTTTACGCCTTTTCAGTTTAAAAATCCATTTCTTAGGCGATTAATCTGAAATTTTCACAGTAGCTCAAATACATCCCAATGAACAACTTTCATGTTTTGAGTTTTTGGGAAAAATGATGGGAAGCATGTCAAAAATCAAGTTTTCTACACAAACAAAAAGCTGTCAGGATTCAGGTTTGACATCTGTCAAAGATTTGACTTTTTAACATGTCAAATGAACTCCAAAAATTCTGAAAATTTACAGGCACTTAATAGACACCAAAATAAACAAGTTTTATTAGAGGCAAATTATGCAAATTCATCACGGATTAAGTCAGATTAATCTACTAAGTTCGGTCTTGAAATCTGTCTCAGTTTCCGAAAGGTTCATGCACCACAGAATATGTTCGACGCGGTTTGGGATAGCAAATCTTAATGAAAGTGCATGAAATTTTACAGAGGTATTCAAGACTCATAGATCTACAACTTTTGTTTAGATCATGAAGATTGGTTTGGACTAGAAATGATAGAAATAAGCTCATCAAGTTCGGTTATGAAATCTGTCAACTTTTGAAAATTTTTAAAAACGCAGAATATGTCCGACTTGATTTGGGGTATCAAAACTTGATAAAAATCTCTGAAATTTTTACACAATATAGCTTAAGATCTTAGGATCAAAATCTTAGTTTTGAGTTTTCAGGTTTGAACGCTCGAAGTAAGAGTTTTGGTCGGATTTCAGAAAATACGTAGATTGGGGTTTTTAGGTTTGATTTCAACGTTTCGTTTAAGATCCAATGTTTCGGATGTCTTTAAACCACCCATATTGATATGTAAGTTATTAACTTACAGTGAGTGAGTTCTTGAACGTTCTAGAGTTGATCGATTTGTCCAAAATCGCCACGAACGGATCTACGCAACACGTTCTTCTTCTCCTTTGGCTACGAACGTGTTTTGCAAGTAAAGATCCGTAAGTTAGAAGGTTGATTATGATCTTAAAGCAATAAGTAAACTTGATTTACACCTTACCAACAATCCAATGCTTGCAAATCCTTGATCTACACCCTACCTTGGTTGGATTTGATTGCCGGAAACTCGTCGGAAAGTCGCCGGAAGTTCGTCGGAAGAGTGTTTGGCTTTTGGGAGAGTTTTTGGAGAGTTTGGGGTGAATGATTGATGAAAATGGCTGAGAATGGGGATGGGATTGATTACATAACATCCAAAAAGATGCCACACCCGTGATAGATCAAGATTCCCACCTTTGGGACCCAAAATATGGCAAAAAGTCCCAAAAACACATAAATCCCGACTGCTACAGTAGCATGCTACAGTAACTTTTTTTTTTTTTTTTTTTTTTAAATTTTTTTTTTTTTTTTTTTTTTTTATATATATATATATTAAGATTCTTATCTTAAAAAAAATCATAATGTGGGAATTTTTGTGATCTTGTAAGTCATACATAGCTTCAAAAAGGAATATATTCTTTATTTGAAAATGACAAGATATGATTAATATTCCACCCTACAATTTCAAACCATAGTCAAATTATTCCCAATTATATTATGGCATTCTAGAATAATTCATAAAAAAAATATGGGTAGAATGATTAATCAAGGATATATAGAAAATAGATAATTCTCATTATAATTTAAACATGTAAATATATACATGTATATACATGTGTACATGTTTGGAAAGATTATTTCAAGACCAAGGTATATATGTGTATATAAACTTGTATATGGATTTAAAATATTCTATGAACCATATACTTATTACACTTGATATTGAAATCCATATATTTATTTGAAAAGACAAATATATATAATTTTTTTCAATGTATGTTTTGTAGAAAATAATATACTAATCTTTAAGCACATATTTGAACATATAAATATATATAGATTTGATTAAAAATCTACTTAGTGAATTGATCAAAATATATATATTCATACATATATATCGGGCAATTTCTATGGTATTACAATCTACCCTCCTTAAGAATCAACTTCGTCCCCGAAGTTGCGCGACTTATTGACCGATTGATTGATTGTGGTTGTGTCATTGTGTTTTGTTGTTTGATATTATTCGACTGAACCCAGAATTGAAATTTCCAAGTTGCCTACGTACCCTGTGAAGGGATCAAGTCATTACGTAGTTCAAAACAATTAGAATTTGTTCATTTGGGATACAAAATATTCGGGTCGTTACATCCTCTCCCCCTTAAGATTACAGTTATGTCCCCATAACTGCGGTTGCACCGTTTTGGAATAGGGTCGGGTAACGCTCCTTCATGTCGGATTCTAACTCCCATGTCGCCGTTTCACTTTCATGGTTCGACCAAAGAATCTTGACCATTCTCACGGCTTTGTTCCTTGTTACTCTCTCCTTAACATCGAGTATTCGTACCGGAATTTCCTCATAGCTCAAGTCATCATCCAATTCAATTCCTTCCGGTTGGAGTACATGGGTCGGATCGTGCACATACTTCTTCAATTGTGATATGTGGAACACGTTGTGAACTCTAGCCAATTGTGGCGGTAAGGCTAGACGATATGCTAAATTCCCGACTTTTTCTAGAATTTCATAAGGTCCTATATATCGAGGGCTTAACTTTCCTCGTTTGCCAAAACGCATAACCCCCTTCATCGGTGATATCTTTAACATGACCTTATCCCCAACTTGAAATTCTAGGTCTTGCCGTCTCACATCGGCATAACTTTTCTGTCGGTCTTGGGCCGCTTTCATCTTTCCTCGAATCACTTTGATTTGTTGGGTCATATCTTCTACGAGTTGTGGTCCTACTATCACTGTCTTATCATTCCCTTCCCAACTCAACGGACTTCGGCACCTTCGACCATACAATGCCTCGAATGGTGCCATGTCGATGCTAGCATGGTAGCTATTGTTGTAGGAAAATTCAATTAGGGGTAAATGATTTTCCCAGCTACCCTTAAACTCTAGGACGCAAGCTCTCAGCATGTCTTCCAACGTTTGGATTGTTCTCTCAGTTTGTCCATCCGTCATTGGGTGGAATGCGGTGCTCATCTTAATCTGCGTACCGAGGGCTTCTTGTAACTTGGTCCAAAAGTGAGAGACAAATCTACTGTCTCTATCGGAGATAATGTCATGTGGTACCCCGTGTCTTCGTACCACATTGTCAATATACGCTCTTGCTAATTGGTCCATGGTCCAAGTGTCCTTCATTGGAATAAAAATGGCCGTCTTCGTTAGCCTATCGACAATCACCCATATCTTATTCATTCCTCTTGGTGATCGTGGTAATCCCGAAACGAAATCCATAGAGATACTATCCCACTTCCAACTCGGGATTTCCAATGGTTGCATCAATCCTAAAGGTTTCTGTCGCACGGCTTTGACCTTTTGGCACGTGAGGCATCTCGCTACAAATTCTGCCACTTCATTCTTCATCCTCGGCCACCAGTAAATCTTCCTCAAATCCTTATATAATTTGTCGCCTCCAGGGTGAACCGAGTAAGGTGTGTTATGCCCTTCTTCCATCAATCTTTGTTTTATCTCCACGCATTTTTGTGGTACACACCATCTTCCCTTGAAACGAATGCTTCCGTCCTCATGGATAGCAAATCCTATTGCCTTCCCGTTGGCAATGTTCTCCTTAATCCTTTCCAACTTTGCGTCGCCCGGTTGGGCGAGTTTGATCTCGTCAAATATGGTTGATTCGACTACCATGGCGTTGACCATTTCATTTACAGTGCCCGAATGCACTAGTTCTAAGCTCAATCTTGCCAAGTCCATATATAATGCCGGCGGAATCACCAACGAATTCGCCACATGTTGGGTCTTCCGGCTTAAGGCATCGGCTACTACGTTGGCCTTCCCTTCGTGGTAAGAAATTTCGAGATCATAGTCCTTGATTAGTTCCAACCATCTCCGTTGTCTCAGATTTAGCTCTTTTTGAGTGAATATGTATTTGAGGCTTTTGTGGTCTGTGAACATCCGACACTTTCTCCCATAAAGGTAGTGTCTCCATATTTTCAGAGCGAACACGACTGCCGCCAACTCCAAGTCGTGCGTTGGGTAGTTCGCTTCATGAGGTTTCAATTGGCGCGAAGCATATGCAATGACTCTCGAGTCTTGCATCAAAACACATCCTAGACCTTCCTTTGAAGCATCACTGTAAACCTCGAAGTCACCATTCTCTGATGGTAGTGCTAGTACGGGTGTACTGGTGAGTCGCTTTTTCAGTTCTTGAAACGCGGACTCACACTCACTGGTCCAGTCATATTTTACCCCTTTCTTCAACAGCTGGGTCAACGGGCGTGCGATTTTTGAGAAGTCCTTCACAAATCGCCTATAATAACCAGCTAGCCCAAGGAAGCTCCGTATTTCAGTTGGACTCGTCGGCGATACCCATTCCGTCACCGCCGAAATTTTTGCCTGATCCACTGAAACTCCAGTGGCGGATACTATGTGCCCAAGGAATGCTACTTCCTTCAACCAAAAGTCGCATTTGGATAGTTTGCCATAGAGTTGGTTCTTGCGCAAAATCCCTAACACTTGGTGCAAATGTTGGGAATGCTCCTCCTCGCTTCTCGAGTAGATCAGGATGTCGTCGATGAACACCACGACGCTTTGATCTAACAATTCTCTAAATACATCGTTCATGAGGTTCATGAACATTGCAGGTGCATTTGTTAACCCAAAGGATAATACTGTGAACTCGTAGTGTCCATAACGAGTTCGGAATGCCGTCTTCGGGATATCCTTCTCCGCAATCCTCAGCTGGTGATAACCGGATCGCAAGTCGATCTTTGAGAACACCGACGCCCCCTTCAATTGATCAAATAAGTCCTCAATCCTTGGTAATGGATACTTGTTCTTGATGGTCACTTGATTGAGTCCTCTGTAATCGATGCAAAGGCGTAGTCCTCCGTCCTTCTTTTTAACAAATAAGACCGGTGCTCCCCACGGGGACGTACTTGGTCTTATGTATCCTTTCTCCAACAACTCTTCGAGTTGTTCCTTTAACTCCTTCATTTCCAGTGGTGCCATACGGTAAGGGGCCTTCGAGACAGGTTCCGTTCCCGGAATGAGATCTATGGTGAATTCAAGATCTCTCTCAGGTGGCATACCAGGGATGTCTTCAGGAAATACGTCCGGGTATTCTCTCACCACTGGGATGTCGTCAACCTTGCTCTCTTCCGCCTCCAGGTTGTGAACGTAGCATGCATACAACGCGTATCCCTTATGCATTAAGCTACGAAGCTTGAGAGCGTTAACAACCTTGTTGCTCCTCTTAGGGGGTTGAGAGTAAAAGATGACTCTCTTTCCCCTACCTTTCGACAAGGTGATCTTCTGCTTTTGACATTCTATTACCGCTTTATACCGGGTCAACCAATCCATTCCCAGTATAACGTCGAAGTCCCTTAAATTAAATTCTACCAAGTTTGCGAAAAATTCTATGTTCTTGATAACTATCGGAATCCCGTTATAACGTTTAGAGCATGGTACTACATCTCCTGATGGTAGTTGAATTTCTAAGTTAATCAGCTCGCACTTAGGTAGATCTAGTTCAGATAAGACTCTTGATGATATAATCGAACAACTAGCTCCTGAGTCAAACAGAACTTTAAGGGGTGTACTTAAAACATGGAATGTACCTGCCATCACGTCACCCTGCATAGGCACATCTGCTTGGTTGATAACATTCAATCTCCCCATGGGCCGTCCTTGGTTGCCCGGCTGATCCCGGTTCGGGTTCTGATTCTGTTGCTGATTTGGATTCTGTGGAGGGCGTTGATTCTGGTTCTGAGGGGGTCTGTACCCTTGATAGTTACCATTCCGTCCATTTTGGTTACGAGGCTGTGCTGGCCCCATAATCAAGTCCTCTCGCTTGGTGATGTTTTCAATTCGAGTCCGGCACTCATTCGCCCGATGACCAAATCGACCACACCTGAAGCATGTGCCCTGTTGGGGGCATCCCCTAATCAAGTGAGGTTTCCCACATCTTGGGCATGGTGGCACAGGGTTACCCTGGAAAAATGTTCTCCCACCATTTCCCTTATTGTTGTTCTGAGGGGGTCTGTTCAGGCCTACCCGAAAGTTGTTTCCTCCAGAATTGTTACCGGTGCGGTTATCCCTGTTCCTCTTATCTTGCCCCTGAGGTCCCCGGCTGGACTCTCCACTCATCCTCCTCTTCAGTTGTTGCACCCTCGCAACAGCAACTGCACGATCATACACTGCTTGCAGGTCCGGGTAATGGACACCAGTGATCACTTCCCGTATGGACAAGTTCAATCCCATCTCGAATTTTTGTGCCTTCTCTACGTCTGTCGGTACTAGTCTTGGTGCAAAGCGCACCAACTCCTTGAATCGAGTGTAATACTCTTGTACAGTCTGCCCGCCTTGTTTCAGTGCCAAAAACTCCTCGTACATGGCCGCCTTCGTACTCAGGGGGTAAAATCGGTCCCTGAGCAGTTCCATCATTTCAGTCCATGAATAGGGCACATCTTCCTCTTGTATCTTTCCCTGGGTGGCTTGCCACCAGTCGTCTGCTTCACCTCCCAAGTAGTATGAGGCCACATGCACCTTTTCCCCTTCTGGGCACTTAACTGCGCTTAACAACTTGTCGAAGGTCCTAATCCACTCCTCTAGTTTTGCAGGGTCTTCCTCGCCTGCATAGTGCGGCGGTTGGTATGGGTTCACCATGGCTAGGTAATTAATGCGAGCTTGTGGTGGAGGTGCCGCAGCCGCTTGGCCTTGGTTCACCTGCGCGTTCCCTATCGCAATGAGAACCTCTTCTAGAGTGCGCAGGCGATTACCTATGTTGTCTGGTATAGGGCCTGCTGGCTCTTCCTGAGCGTGTACACCCACGTTTGGTATCGGCATGTCAGGTTGCCTAGGTATTTCGTTGGTATTGGGAGGAATGGGTTGGACGCGCGGTCTCCCTCTCGGTGCCATTCTGTTACAAGAACAAGTGATTTAGATTTTAAGGAAAATATAATAAAGGGTTTATACAATGATTATCGAAACCCCAGGGTCTAGGGTTTCAGGGTCTTGGGTTTCAAGGTTAAATGAGCCGTGCGTTTGAGATGGATTTGTTGTTTGGGAATTCAATCATAATTTTTTTTTTTTTTTTTTTTTTGGAATAGAGAGTGTTCAAACAAAAACTTGATTTATTTATTTATTTATTTATTTATTTATTTATTTTTTTATTACAAGTGATAGGATATACCAAAATAGGATCCTTCTATCGTTTCTAGGCGTCCTCCGGCACAGTGGTGGGATCCTCCTCCGGATCTTCCACCGGGCTTGACGGTAGTAGGTCATCGAAAATGTGGTTCAAGTCATCCCCATGAGCATCAACAAGCTCCTTTAAACATAGATTTTGTGTAGTGAGGTTTTGGATTTGGTCTTCGAGCTGGTTTATGCGGTGGTGGTCCGCCTCTCTTAAGCTTCCCATATGATGCAGATTTGCCTCCAATTGGGCCATACGATGTTCCATTTGTTGTATGGTTTGTTGGTAATCAAAGTGAGCGTTCATCATTTTGACCATTAAGTTCATCATGTCTTGGTTAGCCATCTAGCGCAAGAAAAAGATCTAGGTTACAACATAACGCTTCTAGGTTCTCTAAGGTATAGAAATGCAGTATGCACATGCAGTCATGATTCCCCCTGATAAAAAAAATTTTATGCATGCATTTATTTATCCATGGGTTTTAAAATAAATTTATTCCATGGATATATTAAAATAAGGATAAAAGGTTCGGGCCACTATATTGGGCCGAAAGAAATAAATTATTTGGGCTTTAAATAAAAACAAGGCTATTGGGCCAAAATAATTTCTTGGGCTTCAAAAAAAAATTTTTGGACTAAAAATTTGGGCTTTAAGTTCAAAATAATAATTGGGCTCTTTAAAATATATTACTAGTTTAGAAATAATAACTTTAAAATAATAATATTCAAAAATAATAGTCTAAAAATATTCCGGGCTCTTTAAAATAGTAGTTTTAAAATATTCTGGGCTCTGATACCAACTTGTAACACCCCGGTTTTGGTAACCCAGGCCGGGATGCCACCGCCACACCTCCCTAGCAAGACACGGTTTCTCCGAGCTCACTAAAGAGATGCAAGGCTATGGTTTTTCAGAATTTAATACGTTCAAACAGCCCATTCATAAGTAATTTAAAAATACTACATCAGAGTTGCATCGAGAATATAAAGTACGCAGCGGAAGTAAAGTGTATGCAGCGGAATTTAAAATATAGGGCCGACATGGCCAAACCACGGGTTAAACAGACCCGTTCATGCAAGTCACGTAAAATAAATAATTAAGTGTCCAAAATGACCCCCCAATGAGTGATCATGCTCCGTACTCTGTAACAGAAAAAAAATGAACAACGGTTTTTATCAGTATTATAAAATACTGAGTAAGTCAATCCTTACATATCAATAAAGGGGTTAGATTTTTAATAATTAAGATAAAACTTTTTGCCATGCATAAAAACATTTTATAAAAAAAATGTGATTATAATTGCATACTTTAAAGACACATTTAATTTCATAATTTAAAACTTAAGCATGGGCAATTATTTAAGACATGATTTAAAAACATGAATAATGCCGTAAGTAAGTAAATAAAAATTTGAGCTTTTAAAAATTCTCCCCGATACGCCTCCATCTCAACAATATTTAATTTAGCCGGCAATCCGGCGGTCGTAGCCAATTTCATAAAATCTGAGCTTTTTAATATATTTCCCGTTACGCCATCATCTCAACAATATATATCATTTAGCCGGTGATCCGGCGGCCGCAGCCAATATCAATAGTATCATTTAGCCGGTGCTCCGGCGGCCTCAGCCAATTTCATAAGTATCATCTCATTTAGCCGGTATTCCGGCGGCCGCAGCCGATTCGCCATACCCAGTACCACTCCGTCGAGCCTCGAATATCCCATACGGATACACTCGAGAGGGTAGGCCGTTGGTCTCTTGTGACCAAATACGCCATATCCAGTACCGCTCCGTCAAGCCTCGAGTAACCCATACGGATACACCCGAGAGGATAGGCCCAAAAATATAAGATGCCATTTTGGCAATCTTTCGCGCGTAATCATCATTGCCGTTTAGGCACAAAATGAATAATTAGGAGGGCACCCTGCAGAGCACTCACCCCCCAATGAAACCGATATCGTTTCAACTTTAGTGTAACGGGATTTCCAAAAATACAACTTTATCGTATCACAAGATTTCGATCGTTGTTTAGAGATTTCAAAATTTCACAAGTTTAAAACCGATCGATGTCACAGTTTACGCCTTTTCAGTTTAAAAATCCATTTCTTAGGCGATTAATCTGAAATTTTCACAGTAGCTCAAATACATCCCAATGAACAACTTTCATGTTTTGAGTTTTTGGGAAAAATGATGGGAAGCATGTCAAAAATCAAGTTTTCTACACAAGCAAAAAGCTGTCAGGATTCAGGTTTGACATCTGTCAAAGATTTGACTTTTTAACATGTCAAATGAACTCCAAAAATTCTGAAACTTTACAGGCACTTAATAGACACCAAAATAAACAAGTTTTATTAGAGGCAAATTATGCAAATTCATCACGGATTAAGTCAGATTAATCTACTAAGTTCGGTCTTGAAATCTGTCTCAGTTTCCGAAAGGTTCATGCACCACAGAATATGTTCGACGCGGTTTGGGATAGCAAATCTTAATGAAAGTGCATGAAATTTTACAGAGGTATTCAAGACTCATAGATCTACAACTTTTGTTTAGATCATGAAGATTGGTTTGGACTAGAAATGATAGAAATAAGCTCATCAAGTTCGGTTATGAAATCTGTCAACTTTTGAAAATTTTTAAAAACGCAGAATATGTCCGACTTGATTTGGGGTATCAAAACTTGATAAAAATCTCTGAAATTTTTACACAATATAGCTTAAGATCTTAGGATCAAAATCTTAGTTTTGAGTTTTCAGGTTTGAACGCTCGAAGTAAGAGTTTTGGTCGGATTTCAGAAAATACGTAGATTGGGGTTTTTAGGTTTGATTTCAACGTTTCGTTTAAGATCCAATGTTTCGGATGTCTTTAAACCACCCATATTGATATGTAAGTTATTAACTTACAGTGAGTGAGTTCTTGAACGTTCTAGAGTTGATCGATTTGTCCAAAATCGCCACGAACGGATCTACGCAACACGTTCTTCTTCTCCTTTGGCTACGAACGTGTTTTGCAAGTAAAGATCCGTAAGTTAGAAGGTTGATTATGATCTTAAAGCAATAAGTAAACTTGATTTACACCTTACCAACAATCCAATGCTTGCAAATCCTTGATCTACACCCTACCTTGGTTGGATTTGATTGCCGGAAACTCGTCGGAAAGTCGCCGGAAGTTCGTCGGAAGAGTGTTTGGCTTTTGGGAGAGTTTTTGGAGAGTTTGGGGTGAATGATTGATGAAAATGGCTGAGAATGGGGATGGGATTGATTACATAACATCCAAAAAGATGCCACACCCGTGATAGATCAAGATTCCCACCTTTGGGACCCAAAATATGGCAAAAAGTCCCAAAAACACATAAATCCCGACTGCTACAGTAGCATGCTACAGTAGCGTGCTACAGTAGCATGCTACAGTAACTTTTTTTTTTTTTTTTTTTTTTTAAAATTTTTTTTTTTTTTTTTTTTATATATATATATATTAAGATTCTTATCTTAAAAAAAATCATAATGTGGGAATTTTTGTGATCTTGTAAGTCATACATAGCTTCAAAAAGGAATATATTCTTTATTTGAAAATG
This sequence comes from Hygrophila difformis, assembly GCA_030278955.1. NCBI lineage: Eukaryota > Viridiplantae > Streptophyta > Magnoliopsida > Lamiales > Acanthaceae > Hygrophila > Hygrophila difformis. Next base: position 443,642 of record JAOANR010000012.1, read on the forward strand.
ACAAGATATGATTAATATTCCACCCTACAATTTCAAACCATAGTCAAATTATTCCCAATTATATTATGGCATTCTAGAATAATTCATAAAAAAAATATGGGTAGAATGATTAATCAAGGATATATAGAAAATAGATAATTCTCATTATAATTTAAACATGTAAATATATACATGTATATACATGTGTACATGTTTGGAAAGATTATTTCAAGACCAAGGTATATATGTGTATATAAACTTGTATATGGATTTAAAATATTCTATGAACCATATACTTATTACACTTGATATTGAAATCCATATATTTATTTGAAAAGACAAATATATATAATTTTTTTCAATGTATGTTTTGTAGAAAATAATATACTAATCTTTAAGCACATATTTGAACATATAAATATATATAGATTTGATTAAAAATCTACTTAGTGAATTGATCAAAATATATATATTCATACATATATATCGGGCAATTTCTATGGTATTACACTCAGCCACATCATGTGCTGCATCTTTATCAGCCCCATCATGTCCTACATCTTTCTTAGCCCCATCATGTGCTAACTAAAAAATCACACAAGGAAAATATATCAAAACATTTTGTTACATCACAATTGATATAGCTAAAAACTATTAAAAACTAAAGTCACAAAAGAAAATATATCAATCATATCCAAATCGCTGAAATGTGGTCAATATCATCGCTGAAAAACACAGAGACCATCGCTGAAAACTAGTACAGTACCTCTGCATTCTCAGCCACATCATGTGAAGCATCTTTCTCAGCCCCGTCATGTGCTACATCTTTCTTTGCCCCATCATGTGCTAACTAAAAATCACACAAGAAAAATATATCAAAATAGTTTGTTACAGTAACCCCCTATAGCAAACATTTTGTCACTGTACATACATTCAAGGAATCGAAACTGAAAGGGATTCGGAATCGAAATAAAGATCTCTGCAATAAAAATAAACAACAGAGAAAAAGAAAAAAAGAAAAAAGAATGTCAGAAACTACCTTAAAAAAATATTATGAAGTACAAAATTTATAAAACTACCTTCGGTACATTTTCAGGTAAATTTTCAGTGTCCGGGGCAACTCTCTCTTCAGTTTTGTCTTTTACATTCCCAACATCTGCATCACCTCCTTCCAGCAAACTTGTCACCTCCGGACCCCCTTGACTCATCACAACATTTCCTGCTCCTGCTAATATACCCATCAAGATTTCTCCTTCGCTTGCAGTTATATCAAGATTATTTGACTGTTCTCCTTCACGACGTCGACCCACATTAATCAACAGTTCACCTGCATCTTGATCACAAGGGGGGTGTGGGGAAGGTTCAACATCATTTCTGGATGCTTCTATGAGAGGATCAACATTGCCTGAAGCATCAGCATCCATATATTGGCAAGCAATCTTCACAATAGAGTCCATTGTGTGATCAGAAAGATGAACAACTGGTTCAGAATCAGTTGTCTCATTTGCATTAGCTTCATGGACAACAGGTGAATGCATAGGCTGCAAGCTAGAAAGATTGGCAGCTTCTTCATTTCCACTAGCATTCAAATCCACATTTTCTCCTAACTGCTCATCTCCTCCTCCATCCACACTCCTAGAAAGATTGGCAGTTGGTTCATTTGCAGTAGAATTCAAACCCTCATCTTCCACTTCTTTCCCACCCCTCCTTTTCTTCTTTAGACCAGAAACAAAAGTGCTAAGTCGATCGTCATCTTCCTCCACAGTCCTTTTCGTAGCCCTCGATTTCTTCTTAAAGTCAATATCTGGATACTTTGCATTAGGGAAAACCTTCCAGATATCAACCATCTCCAAGTATCGATCCTTTTTACAAGTAAATCCAACCAAATGAAGCTCTTCACGCTCATAGAAATCAAAAAACATGTGCTGAAAAAAACAAAAACAAACAAGATACATAATCAACAAACAATGACCATAATCAACAATATATATCACATAACAAATATAAATTGCATAAAAAACACAAAATTAAAATTACCATTAAGCAAAACAGGTCTCCACAGGGGCGTGCTTGAGCACTGGTTCCCATATCCAATTTTGCCTTATACTCATTCAGAGATTTGATAAGAAATTGTCTAATATGAAGACACCAATTGTACCTTAAAGCTTCTTCCGGAGATCTAAGAAACTGAAGATACCTCTTGTTTACAACCCTCCCTGAGTTAGGAGTAAAGACTTTCTGCAGAGCAAACAAAACATACATCCTCCAGTAGTCATCCAATGGAATTTCATTATTCTCCGTATTCTCTAAAATAGCTCTAAGATCCTTAACAGGTATCCGATTAGGCTCCTTCTTATTCGTAATAAGAGAATACTTTTCACAAAATTCATCAGCAAAATCATAACCAATTTCATTATTCTTCAAATCTATTATAAACTTATCGACTCCCCATGGCAAACCATATACTTTATGAATGTCTTCATCTGTAAACCTCCATCGACGGTTTTTATCAATAATAAAGCATTCCTCCTGAATGCTCCACTGATTAATCAAAGTTATAACAGGATCAACCTTGAGCATGCACATTTTGAACATGAGCAGACAACTGAAGCAAGTATCGTGAATAAACTCTTTCTTCCCATCTCCGTCACTCTCGTTCAGGATATTATTTAAAAGACAAATGCTAGATGGAACGCAACAGACCTGAGTATGCACTTTTTCAGCCATTCTTGATAAACAAAAAGTAAAGTATCACCGTTCGCCGTTCGCCGTAGAAAAACAATCGCCGTTCGCCGTAGACGCAGAGAATCGCTAAATCGCTGAAAAGCCCTAGAGAAAGTATCGACAGTGATAAATTGAAAATTGGCGGTTAAATTGACATTAAATACTACACGGTGAAAACTCGACGGTTATTTCTTATTAATTACTTAGACGGTTATTTTTTATTAATTACGCGAATTCTGAAAAAACATTGTAAAATTTTTATTAACTACTACACTGTTATTTTTTATTAACTCATCTCCATCGCTGAATTGCACTATGACGATCGCTTTTTATCATTTGTAATCATCGCTGAATTGCATTCTTTACGCGATTTTCTGAGACATTGTAACATTTTCTTATTAAATACTACACGGTTATTTTTTTTATTAAAACTAACTTTCATCGCTGAATTGCATAACGATCATCGCTTTCATATATAAGTAATCATCGCTGAATTGCATTAGTTATCACTGAACTAAGTCGATCAATACAATATTAATGAACAATACACTTCATGTCATTTCTAAAAAAACAAAAAACTTCATTTCTGCATCCGTTTACGATGTTCTAACTCTTTCTTTTTCCGAACAGCTTCAGAAATAGAGACCATTCTCTTGTTCGATTTCTTCCGCCCTTTACAAGTTTCTCTTTCCCTTAAATGCAAATTTGAGTAATCTGATGTACTTCCAATCTCTGCAAAAAAAAAAAACAAAAACATTGAGAAACACTAATTTCAAAAAAAGCAAAAACATAAATATGTCTTTGATTAGAAATTACCCGACTCTTTGTTAATATCAATGTTGTCATACTTTGTTTTCATCAATGTCTCAAAGTCATACATAAACGATTCACAAGCATCCTCATTTCGTGACAACACAATTGCTGATTTCAAAAACAAGCCACACAATTTCCGGTATCTAGATGCTGCATTGACCACATTTGTTTCTTTTCCAACACCAACATCAACATAACTAAGATCACATTTTGCATTCCTTGACCACCGCCGCAAAATATATTTATCTGGAATAGTATGAAACACTTTTGCTCCACTTCCTGACAGAATATCCATCACCCTCAGAGCATGACAACATAAAATCCCCATATTCTCAAACATATTGCAACTGCATCCAATTGTACCATCATCAATGTTAACATTCACATGATCACCAATCAACTTTGAATCTGCATCTTCTCTCTTGCAAACACGATAAATTAATGCATCTGGTTGAAGCTCAACCACATACCCAAATGACAAATCATACTCATTGTTGAAAATATTGAACACATTTGGTGTATACTTCTCAGCTATATATTTCAATAGTGGATTCATAATAAACCTGGCAGAAACTTGTCTATCATCTGCCTTAAAATCTTCCATCCGTTCATTATCCCTCCTTGACTCCACAACCCTTTCAAAATGTGCAAAGAACTCAACATAGTTATCAACTGGCCTTAAGAACCTGTGAAATGTCAACACAATATGGGGATGTGAAAATCAAATTCTCAACTACATAAAGCAAACACACATCGCTGAAATAAATAGAACCCTCTCGCTGATCAAAACAGTATTGTCTCGCTGAAAATAACTATTCAACTATCGCTGAAAACGAAATTTATTCATACCGTTTCACAACTGAGTTAAAAGATTCACTTAGCTGAGTAGTCCTCATTCCTGCAGTAAAATGATTTTTAACCCAAGCAGCGGACCATTGACTTCTCAAATTATAAGTAGTCGACAACCACCTATGTTCAGATTGTGAGAAACAAGTTGATAGCATGTATTCCCATTCCACCTCAAATTCCATCTCTGTCCTCACATCATATACCAAATGATGAAATAGCTTATCAAACCTAAAAAAATGAGCTCAACATGTACATATCAATATCCAAATCGAAAAAACAATTGAAAGTAAAAATAACTAAATATTTACCTTGGTGTGTACAGTTGACTCAAATTTTTTTTCGCATTTTCTATAATGTGCCAACTGCATAAAGCATGATAGGTATTAGGCATAATTTTCCTAATTGCCGGTGCCATCGCACAATCTTGATCTGTGAAAATCGTTTGAGGTGCCTTATCCCCCATACACTTCAAAAATGTTTTAAATAGCCACTCAAATGATCTTTGAGTTTCATCAAGCATCAATGCAGCTCCAAAAATAGAAGTCTGTCGGTGATGATTGAATCCAACAAAAACAACTAATGGTCTGTAATTTTTATTTGTCCGATACGTTGTATCAAAGGTCACACTATCACCAAAAGCTTGATAATCCATCCTCATTTCAGCATCTGACCAAAAGATATTTGTAATTCTCTCATCATCATCCAGATCATACTCATGGAAGAAAAATGGATTACTGACACATTTCTCAGAGAAATACTTCAATACAACACCAGCATCCCCTACTTTTAAATTTCTTTGCCGCCTTCTAACAAGTGCATTCTTCAAATCGTCCTTTAAAAATCCTACAAGTCCACTACCTCCAGCACCCATACTCAACAAGTCATACGATGACTTCAATGACAATCCAACTTCTTCATGTATACCAGCAACAACACTGTGTAACTCATCAACTCTTCTATTCGATTTCAACATATGCTTCCTTGATGGTCCATGCAGATCATAATTATGATCACCACAGAAAAACACAACTCTATAAACTTTTTCATCAGTTTTATAATGTAACCTCACCTTTGCTTCACAACCAGTTTGGGTTTCATCACTCCTACGAAATTTCAGACTCTTAGAACGACAAGATGAATCACTATCCAACAAACAACCACGACGAAAACCTTCCTTATTGCACGCATATTGTAAATAGAACAATCTATCAACTTCATGTGGCTTTGGTCTCTCATACATTTTCCTTACCGAGAAACCTAAACTATGAGCATAATCACAATAAAACCTAAACGCATCATCAGCTGTAACAAAACTTAACTCACTCCAATTTATGTTGCCTGTGAAGAAATAAACAAAGAATTCCCATTAAAATAATAAATACACGTAGCTGACATAAACCATCGCTTAAAATGCTTAACGTCCATCGCTGAAAATGCTAGACAGTTCTCGCTGAAAAAGCTAGAAATGCATCGCTGAAAATGCTAGGCATGCATCGATGAAAATATAATGGTTCTATCCCTCATAATCACATGTACAAACGTTTTGACGCTTAAATGAACATATAGATATGAAACTTCAGAAAACACAAAAAAAAAGAAACATATCAAAGAAGAACTCAAAAACGCTAGACAGTTATCGCTGAAAATGCTAGTGATGCATCGCTGAAAATGCTAAGCTTACATCGATGAAAATATAATGGTTCTGTCCCTCATAATCACATGTGCAAACGTTTTGACGCTTAAATGAACATATAGATATGAAACTTCAGAAAACACAAAAAAAGAGAAACATATCAAAGAAGAACTCAAAACTCAAAAAACATACATAAAATCAAAAACGACGATCTGCGATAAAAATACTCAAAATTCGAAAATGCTAAAAAGTACCATTGGACGCAGAACTCGAATCTGAAAACGTTGCCGACGCATTCAACGACATGCTAATCGCATTCATAATTGCCAACAACTTCCTCACACCGCCGCAACACGTACAGAGCAAACAAAACACAGAAGAGAACTTGTCACCAAAAAAAAAAAAAACAGAAGAGAACTCGGAAATCCAAAGAAGACGACGTCCAACGGCGAACAATATGGCAAATATATGAAATTACTTTTCTACCCTTAGAGTTAATCTCAATCGTCGATTTTTAAAGACAATCAACGGCTGTAAATGCCCACAGCACATCAAGTCAAAAAGGGTGATTGCACCCTAACGAAATTGATATATATATATCTAAATAATAATAATAATAATAAATAAATAAATAAATAAAACTAACAAGGAATTTAGGAGCAAGGAGAACATTCTCAAGGGTAATATTTTGAGTAGGCGCCATCAGCAAGCCGAACAGCAGGAAGTGAGAGAGAAGAAAAAGAGGTGAATAAAGATTGTTACCAGTGATGTGGGCACTAGCACCAAAATACAATTTCCAAGAGTTAACATGAGACACAGACAAGGCAGTGGTGTAGGTGGGTGCAACAATAGTTGAGGGAATGTCGGAAGCATGTATCAAATAATCATGTCAACACTCGAAGAAGAATTTGGCTCAGCCAAAACGGTGTTGGCCTGAGAAGGTTTACCAAACTTCTTCCAGCATTTTTTAGAAACATAATTTGATCGTCCACAATGAACAAAATGACAATCATCTTTAGATGTATTAATTAATTAATTCCATGGCCATGGTGATGGAACACACCTATGAAGGTGGTCCATGCCCAAGATTGTTATTGGATGCCAACACATACATACATGGTATTATAATATATCTACTAGAATGGTTACGAAAATTACCTTTCCAAAGCAGATCTGCAACAACGTCTGATTGGAAACTTGGTTCTTTTCGTCTATGTCCGTAGATCTGCAATATGCAACCACGAACAATCTTCCTAGCACACGAACGGGCGAACGAACAGATCTACCACCTTGACACCAACGAATTCAACACCAGGGATCTTCCGGACTGTTCCAGACCCCGCGCGAACTCCGGATGGACAGAGATCTATCGAACGGATGGAGAGAAAATTGGATCTCCAAAAATCCCCTTATGGCCGCCCCCTCTCACTCTCTTGGAAGAGAATTATGATTGTGTTATTATGGAGGCCAGGGTTTCTGGAGACTTATTTATAGACTCTCCTAGTTGGTCCTTGGGCCAGACTGGGGATCCACTAGAAGGTATCAGGCACAGGCTCCTTTACAGGCTCAAATTCTCATGTTCAGTCCAGAACATAATTTGGCCGATAAAACATTAATTAATTCCACTAAATAATTAATGTTGCACTCCCGGCCTGATCCAGATTGAATCTGGGCTTCTATTAGACTCAATTTATTCCCTATGTTTAAGATATCGCACGTCCATTAATTAATTAAAACTTCTGACAATTTTAATTAATTAATCTCTTTTAATCCTTAAGTAGTACCACTCAAACTTCATCATTGTACGGAATAAATCTGTAACACCCCGAAATTCATCCTCATAAGGTTTCAGAATGTTACCGCCACACTTGTCAGTCAGGCTCGCCCTTTGGCTAACTTAATTGACAAGTGCTACGGCTAAATATAAATTTTTGTAGTATGAACTTTAAAAATAATTGCCAATTTTATAAAATATAGACATAAGAAAATTTAAAGTACTTAATACCAGAGTCATTGTTTTTTTCTCACGCGGAAGCATAAACTAAAGGCAATATATATATGACATTAATATTTAAAAGTACGTGGTTCCTTAAAGCAACAATCTTTTGATGAAAGGTAATCCCATCCCCAAATGCTCATGTCATGAGATGCAGTTCATATGTCAGCTCCAATATCTGTAAAAAGATAACACAACAACTTTTTATCAGTACAATGGTACTGAGTAAGTCAACCCGCTCCACTTCAAGAAGTGGGTTTTAAAATAGTGGTTGACACTCAAAAAAATAATAATAATAATTTTCACTTTTTCTTTTAAAATGATCACACACATTACCTTTAACAAAATAAATAACTTTCATTCTTACCATTGTAGCAACTATGCACAAGAGGACACCATTTTCCATATATCATATCATATCATATCGATCATAAGTCATGATCAGCATGCAGCGGACTCATATACAGACACACTCCGGAGCCTTGGGTAACCCATCACGGATACACCCAAGAGTATAGACTCATACATGCAACAACGCCGTTTTGGCACAATTTATCAACAATGCCGTCTTGGCATATTTAGAGGGGGAGGCCCCGCAAGACACATCCCTAGTGCATTAGCCCTTTATCAAGTATGTCATCTTACTCAAGTTAATAGTGCACAATGGATTTAAAAGAGTATTTCACAATTTTTCCACATAATATCCTCTTTAAAAGAGTTTTCAACAATTTCACGGGAGTAACCTCATAACAAGGGCATTCAATAATGCCAAATATCATTTCAACATTTAACTCCCATATCAATATCTCATAGATATGAAAATATCATTTCATGGATCTCAAAATCCAACAATTTCTCATTTGGACCAAATATCAAGTCCAATGTCGCAGTTTACGCCAATTCAGTTTAAAAATTCATATGAAAGGCGATTGCTTTGAAATTTAAACTGTAGATACTCAACACATAGTTGAACAAGTTTCATGTTTTACACTTTTCAAAATAAGGTATGGAAATAGTTCAAAAATTGAGTTCTTTTCAGAACATGTATTCTGTCATAAATTCAATGGTGACTCTATAATTTTCAACAGGTTTTAAAAATAGTAATTTGCGACCAAAAATTCTAAAATTTTACTACAAGGTAGATAACATATAGATAAATATTTTTTATGAATAAACCATTTAGGTTTGAAACACTTAAGACCTTCAAAAATGAGGATTTCAGAAACACTATCATTTCTTAGATTTCAACAAAAAGAGATTTCGACCTTTCGATAAAGCGGATCCCATAACATATTCATATGAGTTCTAAAAATTATAAAAGTTTCCAGAAATATACTCAACTCAATAAGGAACAAGTTTTATGAAGGAACCTTTGAGGTATAATGAACCAAAATATTTTAAAAAGATGGATCATTACGTAAACGAAAAACGGACAGATTTTGGTATAATGAGGGAATTCTAATTTTGTACTCTTAAAACATGGATGAGGATCTCCAAACTTAAAGAGAGAGTGTTAACTTACAGAATAGATGTATAAGACCAAGGAGATTCAAAGATAATGGCCGTTATAACACAAGATTCACACCACAAATTACGGGTTTCGCTGAAATTCGACAAATAGAGGGAAATCAATTTATAGTATAAAAATAAAAGATTTGGATCTCTAAGATACAAGTTTCAAGGATGATATCTTACTAACCAAGTGTTGAGAAGAATTAGAACTCTTAGAATGATGAAGGTTGCCAAGCCTACAAGACTCCACAATCCTTAAGATATGCTCACTATGTGGGAGAACTTTGAAGAATAAAATGGGTAGTGAATTTGGCTAATGAGATGGATGAGATTGGTGTGTTTGAAGGCTAGAAACTCCCTCTATTTATAGGCTAAGATTTGAACAATTGAACATGACACATTGTGAGAGTGATTACAACCTCACCAATCATCCAATTAAGTGTGTCTTGAGCAATAATGGTTAGAGTATTTGTATCCACTCATTTGGTCCTTATAGCCTAACAAAGAGGCTATTAATTTGGGAGGCTATTAATTTTGTCCATCATGTTGTCTAATAACATAATGGTTTGCCTATTATGGAGGCTATTAATCTTGGTGGGTTCAAGAGATAATTGATCACCTTTCTTTGCTAGCCATTCATCCAAGACACTTGTTAATCATGTTGATTTTTCATCTATTTGTTTAGGAAGAAAATTTCTTACAATTGCTTTTTAACCTTATATTTGTGTAAGTAGTGTATCATGAAAATGATTGAAGTATTAGCTTGTCTAGAAAAATCATTATTCTTGCCATTATTTAGTGGCATGCATTTATACTCAATGAGTTGGATATGATAATATAATATTTATTTATTTATTTCAAGTATTGTATTTATATTAATGTGCTTTCAAAAAGATAATAATAATATACTTGCATGGTTTTATTTTATTCATAACAATACTCAAACCACAGTCTTCATGTCATCATCAAATAAAAATTATAATCTATGAATATATTTTCTTATATATAAAAGTTAATTCTCATAGATTCACATAAAAACTCATACTTTTATTTTTATAAAAATTTATTGGTACTTAAAATATTCACATACTATCCTCATAAAAATTTTCAAGACCAATGTGTATATATATAAAAACTTATATATATAATTTAAACAATAGATTTAAAAACTATATAATTCTATTACCCTTGATATTGAAATTCATATTTCTTTTGGAAAAGACAAATTTACATATATAGTTTTTCAAGTGTTGTTTTGTAGGAAAAAACAATATACTAATTCTTTAAGCAAGTGATTAAATATTTAATAAAAGTCTCTTTAGTGAATTACAATTATTTCGGGTAATTTCTATAGTATTACAATCCACCCACCTTAAGAATCAACTTCGTCCTCGAAGTTTTAATGAAAACTACTATGGCAATCTAATATGCGGAATATAAGATAAAAGTTAATGGAAAAGAAAAAAATAGGAGATTTTGAACATACCCTATCAAGATTGTGTCGGGTGGTTACATCCTCCTCCCCTTAAGCCTACAGTTATGTCCCCATAACTGTTATTTGGTCGTTTAAAAAGAGATTGGGGTAGCGTTGCTTCGTATCATCCTCTAGTTCCCATGTTGCTTCTTCCGTACCATGATTGGACCAAAGTACTTTAACAATCCGGGTGGTCTTGTTCCTTGTCGTTCTTTCTTTGATATCGAGTATTTGGATTGGATACTCTTCATAAGTTAGATCTTCTTTGAGTTCAATTACTTCCTGTTGAAGTACATGGGTTGGGTCACGCACATATTTCTTTAACTGTGAAACATGGAACACATTGTGCACTCGAGATAGTTGTGGCGGTAGGGCTAGTCTGTATGCCAGGGTTCCGACTCGTTCCAGAATGTCATACGGTCCAATATATCGAGGACTTAACTTTCCTCGCTTTCCAAAACGCATCACTCCTTTCATAGGTGATATTTTCAGCATAACCTTATCTCCAACTTGAAATTCTAGGTCTTGTCGCCTAACATCGGCATAACTTTTCTGTCGATCTTGTGCTGCCTTCATTTTCCCTTGGATCATCTTGATCTTTTGGGTCATGTCTTCAATGAGTTGCGGCCCAACCACAATAGAATTCTTACATTTTTCCCAACATAATGGGCTTCGGCACTTGCGTCCATAGAGTGCCTCAAACGGTGCCATACCTATACTAGCATGATAGCTGTTATTGTAAGAGAACTCTATCAAAGGTAGATGCCTTTCCCAACTTCCTTTAAATTCAAGAACGCATGCTCTCAGCATGTCCTCCAGTGTTTGGATTGTCCTTTCTGTTTGTCCATCCGTCATCGGGTGAAAAGCGGTGCTCATTTTAATTTGGGTACCAAGAGCTTCTTGCAGCTTGGTCCAAAAATGAGAGACAAATCTGCTGTCTCTATCAGAGATTATATCATGTGGTACTCCATGTCGTCGAACCACGTTATTGATATATGCTCTTGCTAATTGATCCATAGACCATGTATCCTTCATTGGTATGAAGATCGCAATCTTTGTCAATCTATCAACAATTACCCAAATTTTATTCATTCCTTTTTGTGATCGTGGTAGTCCTGAAACAAAATCCATTGATATACTATCCCATTTCCAACTCGGGATTTCCAATGGTTTCATGAGTCCTAAGGGCTTCTGACGTACTGCTTTAACCTTTTGACAGGTTAAACATTTAGCCACAAACTCAACAACATCATTCTTCATCCTTGGCCACCAATAAACCTTCTTTAAATCCTCATAAAGCTTATCACCCCCTGGATGTACTGAATATGGGGTGTTGTGGCCTTCTTCCATTAATCTTCGTTTTAGCTCTACGCATTTATGCGG
>JAOANR010000012.1:1061857-1253611 GCA_030278955.1 Hygrophila difformis
GTTTTGGATATATTATGGGGTGTGTCTTGTTCCAATGGCTGCCTTGATGAGCCTTGGAAGTGTAGGAGGGGTTATGGCAGTCAATAGCTCGGATTTGGAGCCCCCATTTACTCCCCATTCACCCCACTTCCCAACATGGTTCAATGAATCTTCTTTGTTCATGTATCTATCCTTATCCAACTTTGTGGGGGTTTAATATACTCAAAACTCTTCCAAATGCATCCCAAAACATCCCTTAATGTCTGAGGGTCGGATTTGGATTGGTTGGAGTCGTCACATCTCGAAAATGGAGCCGAAAACGCGTGCAATGCATGAGAGCACCATCCTGCCGCCGCCGCCGCGTCGCCGCCGCGCGGCCACCTGGTCGCGTTTTTCTTTTTTTTTTTTTTTAAATATTATGATTTTAAATTCTAAAAATCATAATATGGAATTATCCGAGATCGTTGGATAATCCGATAACTCTCTTCGAGTTGCTATCGTCCGAAAATATTTAATTCCGCTCTCTCGGAATTATTTCGGTTTGCGATAATTAAATCCAATTCTTTAATTTTTGGATTTAAATTCTCGACGTCGATTTCTCGGGTATTACACATATTCAAGATTAATACCAGCTTTACCAGTTATCATCACGTACATGAAGTATTCATTGTGCAATTTTTTACCATATATAATTTTATTGTAAATAACATTTCTTATAGTATCTTAAGTCAATCCATCTTAATTACATATTAATACTTCGAGTCCCCTCTTTACAGTGACACGAGATATTGCAACATATCATTGACATGAGTATAAACTGGTTTTTGAAGATAGAGTCTAACCTTCTTTAAAAGTTGACATCTACTTTTTTTTTTATAGTCATAGTAAAACAAAATGGGAGTGGAATTTTTTCCTCTGAAATCGAATGGAGAATTTGGTTAATTCAGACGGGCTCATAATCATTCTAACCATCAAGAATTTTCATCCCAAATATTGAGCTTTGTTTTAATGGAAGAGAAGTTAAGTAATTTTCTAGAGAGGTTAAATAATTTTCTGAAGTAAGTTTTTTGCTGGTAGGATTATCGTCATAATCTAGTGGAATACAAATCTAGAATGTGCAGTTCAACCATTTGGAATGAGTAATGGTGCTATTCAATTGGATGCTACAGGCAGCAAAATATTACATCTACCATGAAGGGCTAAACTTAATATTTTCTAGATAAGTTATCGATAAATGTCTTGTCAGTTCCACCACGTAAAGAAAAATGAATCAACGCCCATCACTATCAACTACAGACATTATTTTATTATAAACATTCTTCTCATCATCAATCAACAAAAGTAATAACTTAGCATGATCCTCTTTCATTTCTTCCTTATTATAATATGTCTCTTCTAGTATCAATAGATTATTTGTTTCAGACGTTAAAACTCCATTCAGTACTGGCATTCCAGAGAAAAATTTCAAACTTATAGAATTTGCAACAATTAGCCTTCAATATGAACTTACTTTGATCATTCACAATCACAATTTCTAACAAAGCTATATTTATATTTGTTTTCATCAATTGCAAATCTGATAAAATATAAATTAATGAATTACATCATCCGTTTTTTAAGTGTTACACTTTTCTTTTTTGGGTGTTTGGAAATAAGTACTACTACTACATTACCATATTTGGCATGTTTTGAAGTTTAATAATTTTTACTAATTATACTTAAATTATTAATTTTTTATATTTATTAAAATAAAACTCAAAAGGAATTAAGTTAAATGTGACTTATGTTATTATGTAATTATTTCAACTAAATAAATTTTATTAACTTACCTTAAATCTTGTGTCATTTTTCTTAGTGTTACACTTATTATAAAACGGATGGAGTATTTCTTAAAAATTATTCCCTCCATCGCATTCAAAGCATCTCATTTTGACTTTTTAACACGGTTTATTGATCAATTTTGACCTAATATTATCATAATTATATACGAAAAATAGTCAAATTCGGTCTTCTTAGATTTGTCTAATCATGTAGTTTTAGAATATATATTTTACATAATTTTTACATATGTACATTTTAAGATATTACATGTTAAACAAATGTATTGAACGGCGTGTCCAAATATTTTGAGACAGAAATAATGGGACAGAGGGAATAGATTAAAAAAAATTAAATTTTCCTTCTTTATTTACTTTATTTACCGATGAATCTATTCGCAACTATATAATTGTATATTACTTTTAAGAGAAGTAATATATTTTTGTGGAAAACATGGTTTATATATACATTAATTAATATATACAAATATTTTTTTATATATTCATTAATGTATCTTTTAATAATATAAATTTCATATATACACTGCAAATTCCATTTAAATTTGAATTCAATTTTTTTAAAAAACTAAAAATTGTGGGACTCCATATAAATTGAAAATTAAATATCTTTTAAAAACTAAAAATGGAATTTTCATATACACATTAATATATCTTTAACATAAATAAATAAATCTGACGTGCAGTGCATATTTTGATTACATCATTCACCATACAAAAAAATATAATCAAAATTGAGATCAAACTTGCACAAAATTACTGCCATTACAATATGTTCACCATTTTGAAATATAAACGCAATATAATTTTTAGTTGCAGTGCAAAACATCGTCATAATAATCCTATAGTGTAAAAACTGAAAATCTATAAATAAATATTAAATGCAGCAATAAAATTTGAAATAAATAAAATAAAAAATACAAAATAATAAAATCTAAAATAGATAAAATAAAAAATGCAAATAAATAAAATCCAACATAGATAAAATAAAAAAATGCAAAATTTCCAATTTTATCTTTCAAATCTTTTTAATAGTGAATATATAGTGACACGATAAGATGATAGATTGGGAATTTATAAATAAATGATAGATTTTATACGATAGACTAAAATCTATAATGAATAAATAAATGTAAAAATCTAAAATTAGTAAATTAAAAAATACAAAATAATATAGATAAAATAAGATATGCAAAATTTCAAATTCAAATCTTTCAAATATTTTTAAAAGTGAATATTGTAGGGATTCCATATATTTCAAAAACTGAAAATCTATAATAAATAAATAAATAAATGTGAAAATTTGAAATTGATAAATTAAAAAATACAAAAATCTATAAAAATTAGAAATTTGAAATGAAGACACCACCTTAAATATAGGATGGGTTGTTCACTAATACTTTAATATATATATATATATATATATATGGGTTGTTCACTAATACTTTAATATATATATATATATATATATATATATATATATATATATAGATGAGAACGAAATATCATTCAAAACTAATGCACAGAATCATCAAGATTAAAAGGATGAACTTTTTCGCCCAAGCTCATTGAAGTACATGTGAAGCATAAAACAAACTTTTTTGTACTCTGTGGACACATCAGTTTGATAAGATAACCGATATAATTGAAATACTTTACTTACACATTGGGATTAGTTATTAACGGAATCAAAATTTTTAATAGAAGGGGGCCATTTTTTCTATGGACTACATGAGAAAAAAAAATAATAATATTAATATCATACATACAATAATGTGGAAAAAAAGTTGTATATTAAAAATTTGAAATATAAAAATCTTCAATTCATAGTAGTATAATTTTGAGGATAAGGGGACCGGTGCCTCTATCTCTTGCAACATGCAGTGCTGCCCCTGGCATTAATGATTCAGATTAAGATATACTACATATATAATTGTTGGATTAATAATCTACAACCAAGTACTAATCTCAAATGAAACAAGATTATATCGCTAATATAACGTTGAAATTTTGAAAATGGCATAATGAATTAGACATTTATTTGTAACACCCCGGATTTGATAACCCAGGCCGAGGTGTCACCGCCGCACCTCCCTAGCAAGACACGGTTTCTCCGAGCTTGCTAAAGAGATGCAAGGCTATGAGCGTTGGAAAATGTTTTAAAAGCAAGTCCGGAATTACTTAAAAATAATAATGTAATATCATCCATACATGATAAAAATAATAAGTTGCAGCGGAAATTAAAATACAGGGCCGACACGGCCAAAACTCGGGTTAACAAGCCCGTATGCACATCATGTAAAACAAATAATTAAATGCCCAAAGTAATCCCCCGATGCATGATCATGCTCCGTACTCTGTAATGGAAAAATGAACAACGGGTTTTATCAGTATATAAAATACTGAGTAAGTTAATCCCTAACTAACAATTTAAGGGGTTACATGTGTTTAATTGAAATTACACTTTTCATGCGTTACGAAATTAATTTAAAATTCATAGTTTACTTGCAGCGGAAAAGTATGATTAATTTATTCAAGACGAGAATACATAATTTAAGGACTTAATTTAAAAGCATAATTTAAAGCATAATTTCAGACGCGTAATTTGAATACATAATTTAAAAACATAGTAAATACGATTTAAGCATAAATAAACACTCACACAAGTCTTTTATATTTCATCCCGTAAACTAAGAAGAGGACACCACACAAGGGAGATCACTAACGAGGCAATCTCAAGAATCATAATCAGTTAGCCGGTGAACCGGCGGCCGCAGCCATATCAGTATTGACTGCCGTTTTGGCTAGCCATGTATCTCGATTGCCATTTCGGCAAGCCGTGTGTATCTACTGTCAATTTGACAGGCATGTATATCAACTGTCGTTTGACAGGCCTTTCAAACGGTTTCACTACCACTCGGGCAGGCCGTGTATTTCCCACTGCCGATCTGGCAGGCCATGTGCACAACTGCCGTTTTGGCATAGTAAGGAGACCACTAACGAGGCAGTCTCAATAATCGTAGGACCACTAACGAGGCAGTCCAAATAAAGGGAGACCACTAACGAGGCAGTCTCAAAAGATAGTAGGACCACTAACAAGGCAGTCCAAATAATTTGTATGAAGATCGGCTCAGCCTAGTGAACGGGATTTTTCGAAAGTTCGTATTTCAAAGTTATCAAATGAACGATATCGCGTTTTCATAGTTCGAGTTTTCTCAAGTTCGAAAAATCCTATTCGAGGCAGTTTACGCCTTTCTTAATTTAAAATTCGTCCTTTCTCCAAAAATTCTGAAATTTTTATAGTAATTCAAAAACACACATACGAACAACTTTCATGTTTTAAGTTTTTGGAAATAAGGTTCCGAAGTGAGTTGAAATTTGAGTTTATTGCAAAGAATAATTTACGTCTTAAAAACTGTTTTCGTCACAGGTTCGTGTAACGCCGATTAAAAATTCATTTCAAAACCAATCGAGGTGAAATTTTTACAGTAACTACACGACACATTAAGGAACAACTTTCATGTTTTAAGTTTTTGGAAATAATGAATTCTTGGTACTCAAAAATCGTGTGCAACACACTGCATACTCATGGCCCTTAAAACGAATTCAAAACAGTTCTAAAAACTTGGCCGATTGACATATCAAATGAACACCAAAGTTCGTGAAATTTTGTAGGCATAATCTAGACACAATTATCTACAACTTTTGTTTAGAAATGCAAAGTTAAATCATTCGAAAAATGGGTGAAAAACATGCATCAAGTTGAATGAAGGATTCTGTCACAGATTTAAATTGTTCGGTTTGAAACAGAAAGTTCATGGCGAAAATTGGGATAGCAAAACTTAATGTCAATGGCTGAAATTTGGACACAAGATAGATAAAGGTGTTAGGAACAACTTTTATGTTGAAAAGTTTTCGGTTTGAATTCCCGAAGGTCGAGTTTTTGGCGAGTCTTTAAAATTGGACGAAAATAGGGTTTTTGGAAACCGATTTTTGTTACAAGCCTATATCTCGAGATTTAAACAACAAACAACCGCAAAAATTTGTGAGTAAGGTGTTAACTTACAGATTTGAAGATTAGGATTACTGGGATGGGTATCCGGATGCTCTAGGGTCGCGACGAACGGCCAATCCTTCCGATCGCTTTTCGTTCGTTTTCCGGCGTGAAATCGTAGTAAAGGAAACGGGTTAGATTTCGAGTTTCTAAGTGTTATGGACGAATTAAAATGTTTAACCATGGCTTACCAAGAGTCTAGAGGGCAGGGCTTGGTTCCTCTCGCCTCGTCGTCGCCGGAATGCTTGCCGGAAAGTGTCGCCGGAAGAGTTTCGGCTTGGGGAGGAAGTTTGGGAGTAATGTGGGAGTAGTTTCTGTAAGTCTAGGGTTTGGAGGCACCCCCAGCCGCCCTTAAGTCTCCCTCACGTCTGGGATTTGGTTTCCCTCGAAGGGAGTTGTAATTTCGGCAAGAAAATCACCCCCGAATGGAAAGATTACACCTTCAGCCCCTCTGGCGCGGAGGTGGCGCGCACCCACCCTTATGGCCGCGCGGAGCACGCGTGCCAGGCCTGGCGTCGCGACGCCCTTGGCCGCGCGGTGGCCGCGCGGCGGCGCGCGGACAGCGCGGGCTGGCCGGACCGGCCGGTTCGGCTCCGCGTGTTCCGTCGGGTCTTCCCTCGTTTTCCCCTATCGGTTTTCTACGTGTTAGCTCGATTCCCTGGGTCGTCTTCTAATTCGTCGTCTTTTGACTCCCGTGCAACAATTTATCTAATTAATTTATTTCCAACTTCACGGGTTCCTCGAATTAAAATTCTTTTCTTTCTTGAATTTAGTTTCAATTCTTTTGACTCGATTTCATGGAATGTCTTCGGGCTTCCTTTCCCTCCTTTATTCCATTTTGAATTTTTGAATCTATCGGCGTTTCATTTCCGAGCAATAATTTATTGTGATAAATTATTTTCTTCTTCTCAGAGATATTTCAACCTTGATTTGATTAAGAAATAAATTTTATTCCTTTGGACGCCGATAAATATCCCGGGTATTACATTATTACTGAAGTGTCAAGATTATTAAATTGATGGATCACATACATTGGTAAATTTATTAAGATTTAACACATGTATGTTGTCGCGCAAAAAAACACATGTATGTTGACTTGTTGACAATTCATTATTGCAACACATTTTGACATTTACACTCCATCTTTCGGCCGCTCAGATGCATCCACATCACTGTAACCAACGGCGTGGATGAATCCGGAGCTGGGATCCCGGAGCCGCACAAGAATCACACTCCACAAACCTCCCTCACAAAACCAGGACCCGGCTCAACAAATTTATGAGTGTGAGTGTGATCAAGTATTCAAGTGAATCCACCAAGGTTATCAAAATCTAGATCTTATGTAGGATTGTTTTTCCATTTGCAAGATTGGGATCGTATTCATATTGCATATTAGTAAATTACAATAACCAATATCAATAGACAATAATTTGTTTAGCAAAAAATAAAGGACAATAATTGAGCATTTAAGACATGATGCTTGAGCTGTGCTGGATTTGTCATTAGTATTTTCCCCATTTTCGTCAGTCTCAACCACTGTTTCAACCACTGTTTCATTGGATTCATCATTATCCATCTGGGCAGGGAGTTTATGACTAAGATCTTCATCAGCAGGGGGTGCTGGAAGGGGATGCTACGGCAAGGGCGACAGTAGAAAAAGGAAGGGGATGTGAGGGCGACGATAGGAAGAGAAGGGGGATACGACGACAACGTCAACAACAGGAAGATGAAGGAGATACAACGGCGACTGTTGGAAGAGGAAGATGAAGGGGATGCGAGGAAGATAGAGATGCAAACAAAAATCCATAGATCTGGATTTTGGAAAAGAATGGAGGACTGAAAAACGAAAAAATTTGAGACGAAAAATAAGAGGGAGTGGGATCGGATCGTTCAAAGATTTTAAGATCTTGTATAGATCCTATAGATCTTATCCAGATCTCACCTTAATTTAGATCCTATATAGATCTTGATCGTTTTGGCTTTGTGGGATCGTAGGATCATAAAATCCCAAGATAAACGCAATATAATTCTTAGTTGCAGTGCAAAACATCGTCATAATAATCCTATAGTGTAAAAACAGAAAATCTATAAATAAATATTAAATGCAGCAATAAAATTTGAAATAAATAAAATAAAAAATACAAAATAATAAAATTTAAAATTGATAAAATAAAAAATGCAAATAAATAAAATCCAACATAGATAAAATAAAAAAATGCAAAATTTCCAATTTTATCTTTCAAATCTTTTTAATAGTGAATATATATTGACACGATAAGATGATAGATTGTGAATTTATAAATAAATAATAGATTTTATAAGATAGACTAAAATCTATAATGAATAAATAAATGTAAAAATCTAAAATTAGTAAATTAAAAAATACAAAATAATATAGATAAAATAAGATATGCAAAATTTCAAATTCAAATCTTTCAAATATTTTTAAAAGTGAATATTGTAGGGATTCCATATATTTCAAAAACTGAAAATCTATAATAAATAAATAAATAAATGTGAAAATTTGAAATTGATAAATTAAAAAATACAAAAATCTATAAAAATTAGAAATTTAAAATGGAGACACCACCTTAAATATATGATGGGTTGTGCACTAATGCTTTAATATATATATATATATATATATATATATAGATGAGAACGAAATATCATTCAAAACTAATGCGATAAAAATATAGTCAAATTCGGTCTTGTTAGATTTTTCTAATAATGTAGTTTAGAATATATATATATATATTACGTAATTTTTACATATGTACATTTTAATATATTAAATGTTAAACAAATGTATTGGACGGCGTGTCCAAAAGTTTTGAGACAGAAATAATGGAACAGATGGAGTAGATTAAAAAAAATTAAATTTTACTTCTTTATTTACTTTATTTACTGATGGATCTATTCGCAACTATATAATTGTATATTACTTTTAAGTAAAGTAACATATTTTTCTGAAAACATGGCATATATATACATTAATTAATATATACAACTATTTTTATATAAATTCCATATATACACAGCAAATTCCATTTAAATTTGAACTTCCATTTTTTTTAAACTGAAAATTGTGAAAACGCCATATAAATTGAAAATTAAATATCTTTTAAAAACTAAAAAATAGAATTTCCATATAAACATTAATATATATTTAACATGAATAAATAAATATGACTTGCAATGTACATTTTGATTACATTATTCACTATACAAAACCTTGTCATAATAATTCTATGGTGTAAAACTGAAAATCTATAAATAAATACAAAATGCAGCAATAAAATTTTAAAAAATAAAATGAAAAATGTAAATTAATAAAATCAAAAATAAATAAAATAAAAAAATACAAATAAATAAACTCCAACATAGATAAAATAAAAAATGAAAAATTTCATCTTTCAAATCTTTTTAAAAGTGAATATTTAGTGACACAATAGGATGATAGAGTGGGAATTTATAAGTAAATAATAGATTTTATACACGATAGACTAAAATCTATAATGAATAAATAAATAAATACGAAAACCTAATATTAGTAAATTAAAAAATACAAAATAATATAGATAAAATAAGATATGCAAAATTTCAAATTTTAAATCTTTCAAATCTTTTTAAAAGTGAATATTGTAGGAATTCCATATATTTCAAAAACTGAAAATCAATGATAAATAAATAAATAAATGTGAAAATCTTAAATTAATAAATTAAAAATGTAAAATTTTATAAAAATTAGAAATTTAAAATGGAGACATCACATTAAATGTAGGATGTGTTGTTCACTAATGCTTTAATATATATATATAGATTTGTGTTAAAAATTCCAAAAACATGATAAAAATATTAAAAATCCCACATTTGATAATTATGGTTTGGTGGTATTTGTTCGATAGAACACGGGTCCATTAAACGAAATACAAGCCAAATAATCAATTAGAAAAAATATCTATATTTATTTATACATTTATTTATATGCTAGTATCTATTTAAATTCGGTCTAATCCATCTGTAACGCCCCGAAAATTCAAACATGATTTTCGCAAGCATTACCCCTGTACTAACTATCCTAAACTAGTGGCCAGCTAATTTAAAACAGCTAGTACAAGACTGAGTAACCCTAAAGTGATCATCTGATTAATCCAGTTTAATGCGGAAACTAAAACAAGTAAAACACATAAGCACATAGGAGGTCCCACCATAATAATCAAATAAACATTCCAGCAGCTCATCCAGACTGCAAGCCTCTCAAACAGCATACCAACCACAGATAGTCTCATAGTATCACATAACCACGTAAAGATAGACATAAAAGTCCTATCTATGTGATCTCTCAATACTTTCAAACCCAGTCATGCTCCAGTACCTCCAGCAGGATCTATAAAACAGACAAAGCAAAGGGGTCAGCACAAGTACTGAGCAAGGGCATGCGTGCAGGGGTTTATAGGGGGATATAATCTAATAATAAACAGATAACAAAAGAAGCAGATAAAACATCACACCGTCCCATACCGGTGCTTCAACCACAAACATACAATTTATGCAAGTGATGCATGGCCTAACATACACCTATCTATCCTATATGCAAATACAATGAATATGCCTAGCCGGCACCTAAAAACCCGGGCGGTATGAACCCACGGGTGAGGATATCATAAACTCCAACCCGTTACAGGGTAACATACACCATCCCCACAGGGATCCGCAATCGCGCCAGCCGCAGCTGAATATCATATCGCAGGCATCACAGCCCAAATGTATATATGCCCAGGACGGATAGATTCCCTTGCATGCCCATCATAGCTCGAAAGCATGTCATACCGAGAATCCCCATATCCTTGAAAGCATAATCATATATACGCCCAGGACGGATAGATTCTCTTGCATGCCCAGCATAGCTCGAAAGCATGTCATACCGAGAATCCCCATATCCTCGAAAGCATAATAACCAATAATCCAGGCATAATAGCCAATCACAGGCATAACAGCCAAATATCCAGGCATAACAGCCAAAATCCACCCCGCAGGGCCATCGGGACTCAACAACACCTATGAAGGCTGCCCGACCAGACATTTCCAAAATGTCCATCCATTCATAATGCAATATCATGCATTATAATAACCACCCCAAAAGGGTAACAGACATAACAGTCAATAATACACCCCGCAGGGCCATCCAGACTCAACAACATCTGTGAAGGTTGCCCAATCAATCATAAACGTCATAATAACCCATCGGGTTAATAACCATCAATTTCAATGCAATAACATGCATATGAAAATAACATGATAATCAAGAATTACCTTCGCAAGGTTCGCCTGTTCCACAATACTATATAAACATCTCGCGTACCTTTCAAAGCTAAGACAGCATCCCGACACAACATAATGAGTGTCATTTCACCACATGAGTATGAACCTCATGTCCCAACAGGTTGTAACGTTATATTCACGACCTCCATGAGTTATATACACATTCCCAAATTTCAAAACACCGCAAGGAAATCATAATTCATTCATTATAGCGAGGAGTTCGACAAGAACACACGAATAGGCATTCATCACCATCTAATAAGCGATATGATAACCCGATAAGCATCTCATCATCTAAATTATCATACCATAAGCTTAAACCCTCATAAATATTGTGAATAATAAACCTGCGAATCAAACGGAAGAAAAATCGAGCAAAAACTCCAATATCATCCAAAAATCACCCCAACACACACAATAATGCAAGCATAACCCTTGCCTTAAATGAGTGATGATCCACAAGCTTCAATAACAGCTCCCAAGCCTTCCAATCACCAACAGTAAGCTACAATGCAAGAATTAATCTCAAAATCCAACAATTTCTCATTTGGACCAAAAATCATGTCCAACGTCGCAGATTACGCCAAATTAGTTTAAAAATTCATACGACAGGCAAAGGATGTGAAATTTAGCTGTAGGTTCCCAAGACATAGAGGAACAACTTTCATGTTTTGTAATTTTTAAAATAAGGCCTAGAAACTGTTCAAAATCCAAGTTCTTTACAGAACATGCATTCTGCCGGAAATTCAACAATAGACTTAAACGTTTCAACAGGTGTTAGAAATACTAAAACTCGTCCAAAAATTCTGAAATTTTAACACAAAGTAGATAACACATATATAAGTATTTTTCATGAAGAAGTAATGTGGGTTTGAGGACTCTAAATCATTCAAAAACTCAGATTTCAGAAAATAACATCTCTTAACTTTCAGTAAAAATGGATTTTGACCTTCCGATAAACCAGATCCCATATCTTTTTCGTACGACAGTTAAAAATCACGAAATTTGACAGAGAGATACTTCACACAATTATGAACATCTTTAATGAAGAAATGGTTGAGGGAAAACAACTATAAAGTGGTCAAAAATGCTCTACAAGTTCAGACTATGGTGCTGTCAGATTTCCAGCAAAAGTCTTAAGTAAACGAGGTTCAATTTGGGATAGCAAATGGAGTCCAAAATTCGTGAAATTTGGAGGACAAAAACTTTATGATGTTAGGAACATTTTTCATGAAGAAAGGTTTTTGGAATAAGTCTGGAAAAGGTTCAAAAATACAGATGCAAAAGGTTGCGCAACAATAGATCAAAGTTGACAGATTTAACAATTGATTGTTCTAAGTTTATAACTTCTAAATTTTTCAACCAAACACATCAAAACTTTAAATGGACAGAGATTCAACTTACATAAGCCTCCTCAATCAAGATCCAAACTCCAATTGAAGATTTACACTTTCATTTCAAGCCGGTCTACAAGAAGTTCATCACACAACACCCATTTTCGTCACCTCCAAAACACCCATTAAAAATCACTTCTATTTTCATAAAAACAAGGAATAGATGGGGGAAAACACTTACCTCAAGTTATAGTATGAATCCCTCACTTGATTTCGCACTAAAATCCTCAATTTCTCAAGAATTTCAAGATCCCCAATTTGCCTCTTGCATAGTGACGGGAATGGAGAAGTAATTGACAATGAAATGGGTTTCCTATCCCACAAATCTGATTTGTAGGCTCAAATAATTGCCTCGGGCCGGGCCAAGGGTTGCGGGTCGGGCCTAAAGGTAAGTAATTGGGCTGGGCTATCCAGTATTGGACCAAATACACCTTAATTCTTCAACTTGAGCACTTGAGCTCTTATTAATGTGTGGGTCTGCTACCCACTTATTCATCCACTTCAATATAATAACTCTTCTACAAAATAATATATATTACTTATCTCTATTAATTAAAAACAATTAATTAAATTAATTATGCGTTAATTAATCGGGATGTTACAATCTCTCCCCCTTAGGATCATTTCGTCCCCGAAATGCATAATAAATCACATGATCATCAATGATCAATCAAGGGGAGAATGTTACTTCATTATGAAGAAGTAAAAATCAAAGTCTGGCTACTTCAGTTTCATATGCTCCCCAGTTTTTCCAAATAACATCTTCAGCTCCGTGTCTAGACCACAACACCTTAACCATCAACATGGTTTTATCCCTCGGAACCTCATCATTTGTATCAATCACCCGATCTGGAACTCTTCGAACTTAAGACTAGCATCCAATTCAACTTTATCAAGCTGAATGATCTTATCTGGATCAGACAGAAACTTCCTAAGTTGGGAAGTATGGTATGGAATACATCATGGGCTCGACCCACTTCTGCTGGCAAAGCCAAGATATACGTCACTTTCCCAACCATCTCAACAATCTCATAGGATCCAATATATCTCGGAATCAGCTTGGCTTCTTACCAAATCGGCATACCCCTTTCATAGGCGATACCTGAAACAACACATAATCTCTAACCTCAAGATCTACAAGGCGACGAGCTAAATCAGCATAGTTCTTATGTCGGTCTTGAGCTTCTTTCATCCGATCCTTTGATTCTTATTAACTCGGTAGTCTGCTCAATTACCTCAGGACCTATATTTACCCGATCTGCTGGATCATTCCAGCACAAGGGACTCATGCACTTCCTCCCATACAGTGTCACTAGATTTTCAAAACATGAACTAACGCTTCCACCTCCAAATCATGCGTCGGGCAGTTCTATTGATCACCTTCGCATTCTGCATCAACACACCACCCAAACTTTTAAGTGAGGTGTTGGTGAAAACTTCGTACTCACCTAACTAATCAGGTAGAGTCAATACAAGTGTCTTTGTCATTTCATTATTCCAAAGTTTGAACGCTTGCTCACAATCATCATCCCACAGGAATCTGACATCGTTACACAACAATCTCATCTGAGGTCTAGCAATGCTAGAAAATCCCTCAATAACCTGATGTAGTAACCAACAAGATCCAATAAACTCCGGATCTTCCCCACATTCTTATTAACAGACAACACTAAAGCTCCCCAAAGCAACTAATCGACTAAATATGCCCTTTACTGGTTAGCTCATCCAACTGAGCCACTTATAAGGAGCCTTAGAAGTAGAAGCTGCATAAGGCATCAGCTCAATAGTAAAATCAATCTCCCGGACAGGTAGGAGACTAGGAATTTCATCAGGAAAGACATCCCAGAATCAGATACAACCGGGACATTCGAGGTAGCTGGAACCACTACTCGAAGATCCCTCATTTGCCACAGGGAGAAAACAACCCCTGGATATTAAATCACAAAATGAAGCAACAGAAACCACACTAATAACTGGTGGAATCAAATTAGGTCAATAAGAAACATACTTACCCAAAGGATTCCAAAAAGGATATTTGTGGAACTCCACAATCAATCACAACACGATGGCGAGAGCCAATCCATGCCAAGTATCACATCAAAATCAACCAGGCCAAAGACCACCAGTTCAGACCTGAATTCACAATCCTCAATGCACAACACAACATCTTGCCACATATGATCACTTTAAACAATATCGCCCAAAGGCAGAGACTAGCATGTGGTAGGGCACTAACAGTCCTACTCCAGGCTCACGAATGAAATTCAGATTCTCAAAAGAACGAGACTCAAGAGTCAAACACAGTAACCATAATACAAATTGCAACATTAATAATTCCCATAACAGGGAAACAAGCTTGCCTCTCAACCAGAGAGTCAAAGAGAAACACTCACGGTACAAGAATTTAAAACACTTATTAAAACGTTATCCGATCAACATAACGTTTCCATCACATACAGACAACATACTTGGCAAGTCCTCATAGGTCGACCTTGCCCTATATGCTATGACAGTCCCATATCGTACGAATCTCGTCGTGCAGAACAGCCACCCAGCCTCGTATACGATGCAAACACCCAACGATTCGAATAACAATCACACGTTCTATCGATTGACCCCATAGTCAATCATGTGTCTTGTCACACAATTATTCTGTCTGAATAACTCAACTATACTCTCACTGACATAGATTACAATGGGTTTCCATCGTATTTTATAACCCAATGATATGCTACTGTTAATCTCACCCAAGTTTGTTATCCCATTAGGGAGACTTGCAAGTTGCATCTCACTCTCTGGGGTACTTCAAACCCCTATGGATATCACCCACAAGATTGCTTTCTATTAGAACACCATTCAAATAGCTCGACTCCCAAGAGCCAACCTTTCATTTCAGACGTGGGTTGATCTTAATCACAACATTAACAAACAATGTTAGCAGAAATCACCAATCATATACAAAGCAGTACATATAAATGACAAAATTAAATAACCGATCAACAGCCATTCATAGTTCTCAATAACTGTGAGATAACAAGGATCCTGACTGGAGTACCACGGTTCCCTCACAGTTCCCCAACTGTGAATTAACCTGGTGTGCACAGAAATAATCAGATATAATAAAAATAAAATTCAATGCTATATGTACTCCGCACACAACTCACCACCTATGTCTACACAAATTTTAATAAGTTAATAGAGCACACAGGCTCTGATACCACTCTGTAATGCCCCGAAAATTCAAACATGATTTTCGCAAGCATTACCCCTGTACTAACTATCCTAAACTAGTGGCCAGCTAATTTAAAACAGCTAGTACAAGACTGAGGAACCCTAAAGTGATCATCTGATTAATCCAGTTTAATGCGGAAACTAAAACAAGTAAAACACATAAGCACATAGGAGGTCCCACCATAATAATCAAATAAACATTCCAGCAGCTCATCCAGACTGCAAGCCTCTCAAACAGCATACCAACCACAGATAGTCTCATAGTATCACATAACCATGTAAAGATAGACATAAAAGTCCTATCTATGTGATCTCTCAATACTTTCAAACCCAGTCATGCTCCAGTACCTCCAGCAGGATCTATAAAACAGACAAAGCAAAGGGGTCAGCACAAGTACTGAGCAAGGGCATGCGTGCAGGGGTTTATAGGGGGATATAATATAATAATAAACAGATAACAAAAGAAGCAGATAAAACATCACACCGTTCCATACCGGTGCTTCAACCACAAACATACAATTTATGCAAGTGATGCATGGCCTAACATACACCTATCTATCCTATATGCAAATACAATGAATATGCCTAGCCGGCACCTAAAAACCCGGGCGGTATGGACCCACGGGTGAGGATATCATCAACTCCAACCCGTTACAGGGTAACATACACCATCCCCGCAGGGATCCGCAATCGCGCCAGCCGCAGCTGAATATCATATCGCAGGCATCACAACCCAAATGTATATATGCCCAGGACGGATAGATTCTCTTGCATGCCCAGCATAGCTCGAAAGCATGTCATACCGAGAATCCCCATATCCTCGAAAGCATAATCATATATACGCCCAGGACGGATAGATTCTCTTGCATGCCCAGCATAGCTCGAAAGCATGTCATACCGAGAATCCCCATATCCTCGAAAGCATAATAACCAATAATCCAGGCATAACAGCCAATCACAGGCATAACAGCCAAATATCCAGGCATAACAGCCAAAATCCACCCCGCAGGGCCATCGGGACTCAACAACACCTATGAAGGCTGCCCGATCAGACATTTCCAAAATGTCCATCCATTCATAATGCAATATCATGCATTATAATAACCACCCCAAAAGGGTAACAGACATAACAGTCAATAATACACCCCGCAGGGCCATCCAGACTCAACAACATCTGTGAAGGTTGCCCGATCAATCATAAACGTCATAATAACCCATCGGGTTAATAACCATCAATTTCAATGCAATAACATGCATATGAAAATAACATGATAATCAAGAATTACCTTCGCAAGGTTCGCCTGTTCCACAATACCATATAAACATCTCGCGTACCTTTCAAAGCTAAGACAGCATCCCGACACAACATAATGAGTGTCATTTCACCACATGAGTATGAACCTCATGTCCCAACAGGTTGTAACGTTATATTCACGACCTCCATGAGTTATATACACATTCCCAAATTTCAAAACACCGCAAGGAAATCATAATTCATTCATTATAGCGAGGAGTTCGACAAGAACACACGAATAGGCATTCATCACCATCTAATAAGCGATATGATGACCCGATAAGCATCTCATCATCTAAATTATCATACCATAAGCTTAAACCCTCATAAATATTGTGAATAATAAACCTGCGAATCAAACGGAAGAAAAATCGAGCAAAAACTCCAATATCATCCAAAAATCACCCCAACACACACAATAATGCAAGCATAACCCTTGCCTTAAATGAGTGATGATCCACAAGCTTCAATAACAGCTCCCAAGCCTTCCAATCACCAACAGTAAGCTACAATGCAAGAATTAATCTCAAAATCCAACAATTTCTCATTTGGACCAAAAATCATGTCCAACGTCGCAGATTACGCCAAATTAGTTTAAAAATTCATACGACAGGCAAAGGATGTGAAATTTAGACTGTAGGTTCCCAAGACATATAGGAACAACTTTCATGTTTTGTAATTTTTAAAATAAGGCCTAGAAACTGTTCAAAATCCAAGTTCTTTACAGAACATGCATTCTGCCGGAAATTCAACAATAGACTTAAACGTTTCAACAGGTGTTAGAAATACTAAAACTCGTCCAAAAATTCTGAAATTTTAACACAAAGTAGATAACACATATATAAGTATTTTTCATGAAGAAGTAATGTGGGTTTGAGGACTCTAAATCATTCAAAAACTCAAATTTCAGAAAATAACATCTCTTAACTTTCAGTAAAAATGGATTTTGACCTTCCGATAAACCAGATCTCATATCTTTTTCATACGACAGTTAAAAATCACGAAATTTGACAGAGAGATACTTCACAAAATTATGAACATCTTTAATTAAGAAATGGTTGAGGGAAAACATCTATAAAGTGGTCAAAAATGCTCTACAATTTCAGACTATGGTGCTGTCAGATTTCCAGCAAAAGTCTTAAGTAAACCAGATTCAATTTGGGATAGCAAATGGAGTCCAAAATTTGTGAAATTTGGAGGACAAAAAACTTTATGATGTTAGGAACATTTTTCATGAAGAAAGGTTTCCGGAATAAGGTCTGGAAAAGGTTCGAAAATACAGATGCAAAAGGTTGCGCAACAATTGATCAAAGTTGACAGATTTAACAATTGATTGTTCTAAGTTTATAACTTCTAAATTTTTCAACCAAACACATCAAAACTTGAAATGGACAGAGATTCAACTTACATAAGCCTCCTCAATCAAGATCCAAACTCCAATTGAAGATTTACACTTTCATTTCAAGCCGGTCTACAAGAAGTTCATCACACAACACCCATTTTCGTCACCTCCAAAACACCCATTAAAAATCACTTCTATTTTCATAAAAACAAGGAATAGATGGGGGAAAACACTTACCTCAAGTTATAGTATGAACCCCCCACTTGATTTCGCACTAAAATCCTCAATTTCTCAAGAATTTCAAGATCCCCAATTTGCCTCTTGCATAGTGACGGGAATGGAGAAGTAATTGACAATGAAATGGGTTTCCTAACC
This sequence comes from Hygrophila difformis, assembly GCA_030278955.1. Lineage (NCBI taxonomy): Eukaryota > Viridiplantae > Streptophyta > Magnoliopsida > Lamiales > Acanthaceae > Hygrophila > Hygrophila difformis. The sequence goes on from JAOANR010000012.1 coordinate 1,080,687, forward strand.
CAAAAATCTGATTTGTAGGCTCAAATAATTGCCTCGGTGTAATACCCGTAAATTTTAGAATATAAAAATAGGAATTAATCCAATAGGAAAGAAAGTTTTGTTTCCGAGAACCCATAAACTCGGAAATGCTCGGAAATCAAAAGACGACGATTTAGAACCCGACGGACCTAAACCTAAGATTTCAGACGTGAAATCGAATTAAGTCGGAATAAATTTATGATGAGAAGCATAATCCGAAAATGACCCGGAGAATCGAGCGCGAAAACGTGGAAGGATAGAAGTCCGAAAGAGAGGAGAAAAAGACCCGACGGATCGGATCGCACGGACCCGCCCGGACCGCAGTCCAGGCGGGGACCGCGCGCTGGCCGGGCGGGGTTTGGCCAAAAGGCGCGCCAACCCCACGTGGCTCTACAGGTTTTGGCAACTTGCGCGTTTTCGGCGATTTCTTACCATAATTCGACCCCCCGACTTTGGAAAGTGGATTTTGAGCGGGGCAAGGAGTATTAGGTCGTGGGAGGGTTGTCTCCACCCCATTTTGCAGCCTCCAAAACCCTCCCAATTGACTCTCAAACTCTCCCAAGCCGAAACACTTTCCGACGACTTCCCGACGACTTTCCGATCACTTCCCGGCGACAAAAACCGACGGAGGAGGCGTGGAATACAAGGTCCCTAGTGTTCTAATCTGTGGTAAGTCGTTCATAGATTTCCATTTAAGTTTTTGAACCCGAAAACTCGATCTAACATTGGATTTCTTCGTCCGATTTGAAATCGTGGCCAAAGTCGGAAGCTTGACGTTGAGGAGATCCGTTCGTAGCAATTTAGACGAGCCAGCGACCTTAGGACGACCAAAACTCCCTATCACTGTAAGTTGAGCCTTCCATATCAATACGGGTGATTTAGGGGCGTCCGGTATAGGCGTAATGTAACGAAACGTAAAAATCAAAATTAAAAACCCTAACGTGCACAGTTTCTATAATCGGCCTAAAACTCATATTTCGGGGATTCAATCCGAGAAACTCAAAACTAGACTTTTAATCCTAACACATAAATCTAGGTTGTGTAAAAATTTCAGACATTTTCGTTAACGTTTGCTATTTTAAATCGCATCGAAAAGAAACTGTTTTGACAAAACGTGTTGAAATCTGCCTATGAACATGTTCGAACTTAGTGAGTTTGTTTCTATATTTTGTATCCGATTTGATCTTTACAATCTAAATGAAAGTTGTAGATAATCATGTCTAGTATATGTGGTTAAAATTTCAGAATTTTTGGAGTCCATTTGATATGTCAAAAAGCCAATTTTCCGAACTGTGTCAAACCTGAGTCCGGACAGATTTCTGTTTGCATAATGAAATCGATTTTTGACATGTTTCCTCAACTTATTTCGAAAAAGTTAAAAGTTAAAACACGAAAGTTGTTCGTTAGGGTGTTTTGCATAAACTGTGAAGTTTTCAGATTTTTCGGACTTAAACCAAATTTTTAAATTGAAAAGGCGCAAACTGTGACGCCAAGATACTTTTAAATCGAAGGATTTTGAAATTTTGAAACGAACGATCAAAGATTTGAAATACGATACATCTATACTTTTGAAAAACCCCGATACATTAAATCTAAACGATACATGAGATACTTGGTGGAGGGTGAGTGCTCTGCAGGGTGCCCCTCTAGCCTTTCTCTTCGGGCCTATAATGGACGAGAGAATTTGATGAGATATTGCGCCAATCGGCGGGAGAAACATGGCCTACTCTCTCGGGTTGTCCGTATGGATTTCTCGAGGCTCCGGAGTGGTACTGGGTATGGCAGATACGGCTGCGGCCGCCGGATCACCGGCTAAACGAGATACTTACGAAACGGCTGTGGCCGCCGGATCACCGGCTATACAAAACATTGAGAAATGGTTACGTAACGGGGGAAAATAAAAGATTTAATATTTTTGAGTATTTATTTATTTATGCATGCCTTTAAATTATGCATTTAAATTATGTCTTTAAATTTCATATCATGACTAAATGGTTATTGTGGATTAAATGCATGTTCAAGTACACAATTAAAATTATTATTTCCTTTAATTTTGTGAATGCATGATAGGAGTGGAATTTTAAATTATCTAATTAAATCCCTTTATTGCTATGTTAGGATCGACTTACTCAGTATTTTATATACTGATAAAATTGTTGTTTTCTCTTTTCCTTTCAGAGTATGAAGATAATGCATGAGCATATGCATTGGGGGATGGAAAAACTTAAACATTGCTTTTATTGCTTTTATGATACTTGCATAACGGGCATCTAAATCCCGAGTTTTGGCCATGTCGGCCCACTTTACATTTTTTTCCGCTGCGATATATTATTACTACTATGTGTGTGGATGATACTTAATATTATTTTTAAATAGATTCCGGACTTGTTTTTAAACCTTTTTGCAATACCTATAGCCTTGCATCTCTTTGGCAAGCTCGGAGAATCCGTGTCTTGCTAGAGAGATGTGGCGGTGACATCCCGGCCTGAGTTATCAAATCCGGGGTGTTACAAGTTGGTATCTGAGCCCGGAATATTTTAAAGCTACTATTATTATTATTTTAAAATATTTTGAGCTAAGTATTATTTTTAAATTTATTATTATCATTATTAATTTTTTTTTTAAGACTACTAGTGTTATTTATTTTAGCCCAAAATTTGAGCCCAAAAATTTTCCTATCCAATTAGTATAATATTTTGAGCCCAAAGGGGGTTAAACTATTTTGACCCAATAATTATTTATTATAAGCCCAACTATTTCGGCCCAAATACCTATGCTTTTATTTCTTAAGTCCAAATTATTTTTGGCCAGTATAGAGGCCCAACTTTTTAAATCCACGATTAAATCTAAAAATACATTAAAACTTATTTTTGGGGGGATTGCATATGCATATTCATGTAGATTTAAATTCCTGCATCTCTTGACTTTTATTCGAAACATGACCTGACTCTAACCTTCTTGCTGACATTAGATGGCCGCCCCAAACGCGAACATGATCAACCTACTAATGAGGTTGATTGAGGCGTACCTCGAATCTCCTCAAAACGTGAACAACTTGGGAGCTAACCTGGGTCACCTAACTAATCTGGGCCAAGCAGGACATCAAGATATAACCCAACTCCAAATCCAAATCAATGAACTCCAGACCCGCGAGACTGAACTTCGGACCCAGATGGACGACGTAGAGACCGAAGTAGGGGTCGTGGGACATCAACTGCATCATCTGAAGGACGATCTACTTCCACCTGCCCCTCTCGACCTGGGGACTCCTCCCGCAGCTAGCCCCGTAGTTGATCCTGACGCTGTCCCTACAGCCGCCCAACCTTCAGTTGTCGTCGTTGATCCTGCCCCGGCCGCTGGGCCCAATTGGCCAGCAAGCCCAGTATTCCATGGACCCCTTGGCTGGGGTACCGTTGAGGAGTCGAGTGATGAGGATGATCCCATGGAGGACCCAACCACCTACACTCCCTCAGCTTAGAGACCTTTTATCGCATTCTTTCTACTATTACCGTTCCTATTTTCCGAGCTATTCCTATCCTTGTGATCCCTACAGCTTGTATCAAATAACGTTTTCTATTGAGCAATAAAAATACAAGCATTTATGTTATATTCTATTTCCATTATCCATAGGGCCCACATACATATATATATGCACATATTTCAAACCCGCCTTCCATATCCAAACGTATGGTGAGGGACTCAACAGAATAAAGGAACAAGGTATTAATAAGCAAACAACACATATAAATGTCAATCAAACGGGAGTACCTCGAACCCTAAACCCTGAAATCCCAAGTCATCAATTAACCGCAATCCTAGAGTTAACAACCGAAATAGATAATCATGGAGTAACACCACAAAAGCACAAACTACAAAACACAGAAATGGAAACCATCGTCTTACAGTCTCATAAGGAAACTACTTCTACTACGCACCCCAAGAGTACCGTAAAAATGAAGGGTCACTGATCAGGAGGCGGGAACTGGCGACGCATGTAGTCGTCCATCTGACGCATGTAGCCATACATGTCAGTCATGGTGGCCTGCTGCTCCGCCTGTCTCATAGTGAGCGTGTCCATACGATCCTGATAGAGATCCATCCTAGCATCCAAGGCATCGTAACGAGCCTGCCCAGCTGTAAACCCGGCATCTATACTGACACGCATCTCCTGCATCATCTGGAGCATCTGCGTCATGTCCTGACCCTGCGGTGGAACCCCACCCTGCTGTGGAACCACAGGAGGAGGAGGTGGCCGCTCTGGAGGAACAACTAAGATCAAACCACCATCCTCAGGCTGCGGGTGCAGTATAGCCCGAGGCGCTCCACGACGCAAAGTGCTGCGCCGGGCGGCATAAGACGGAATACGGTAGTGCTCACCTGGAGCTAAAGGATAGGGGTCCGTCTCGGGAGACGTGCGGATCCCCTGGGCAGCGCATAGCCCACAAATGAGGTGTGCATGAGTGATCACCCTACTCCCTTGCCCCCGTCGTAAACCCCTCAAGTTGTCCGCAATGCACGCGCCCACATTTATCCGACCGCCTCGTGCGATAAAGCAGATAGTCTCAAAGACATGATCTATGACGATATGACTCCGGGTGATCGGCCGAATGCGTCCTAACCAAAGCTGAGCAAGTACACGCCAAGGAGCATCCAAAGACGTCAGTCGTAGCTCGTGAGGGTATCCAGTCCGCGGGGGTACCTCGGTACACAAGACACCCCAGGCAGGAGCATAAACCCGTCCCTCTGGCTGTGGTTGGAACGCGCCATCATCTGGAAGGCCGAAATAGATGTTGATCGCCCGAGCACTGAAGTCTAGGTAGTGACCACGAACCCAGACTCGAGAAAGGTCGTCGTCTACCCCAAGGCCGCTGATGTTGGCGATAACCTCCATAGCTAGATAGCCGGAGGCAACGCCGTCGGGATGACGTGCAAGACCGGTCCACTGGAGATGCCCCAAAAGTGCACTGATCCGGTCATCGCCCATATGATCGGGGAACAAGCCTCGCTCGGGAACGTAAGCCCTCTTTCGACGAAGCTCGTCGAAGTAGAAGTCCTGGGCGGCCATCGTCGAAAAACGGAACCTATCATGCCGGCGAGGACGCACCTCGTCAGGGAGATCTCTGAGCCTCGACACCCGCTCCTCGTCCTCCTCGGACTCACTGTCGTCACTGTCGTCAATATCCGGCATCACCGGAGCGGCAGTGCTAGGGCCGGCTGCATCACGTCGGGTAGCTCGTCTCTTGGCCCCCGGAAGGACCATAAGGAACGCCAAGATGAACCATAGGAAAAGCAACATCCTGCGAACACCCAATATCAAGGGTAAGGCTAATTTTCAACACATTAATTCACAAGCAAAAATACATAAAGACATCATAAATATAAAGTTCCAACAGGGAAAATCTAGGAGGGATTCAGACCCAAAAGTTTATCAATACATATTGGGAGAGAATCAAACCAAGGAATGTGCCCAGATAAATTCAAAAACCCATTGTGGCGTTCCGTCGAACACCTTATGTGCGCAATAAATTAAGTTCAAAAATTTGTTTGTAAACACGTGGCAATTAACCACAAAACCAGACAATTGCTTGAACAACAAATCATAATCACAGGTGTCAACAAACAACACTAACGAAACCACTTTCACACCAATAACACCAACAAAATCGAAAATTTCATGGTTCCCCTAAAAATCCAAGTCCTAGCAGGAAGTTCCACAACTTAGGCATATATATTCATACCAATACTTCCTAAACAATAGAAATGGCACCAAAGTACTACATAAACTCACTAATTCGCAAGAATTAAGCCGGAAATTTCAAAACCCCAATTTGCATGCCAAAACCCTAATTTCACAATTCAACCAAATTCTAACAAATCAAGGCATAAAACTTGAAATTGGCAAGTGAAATTAGAAGATACATACCTCACAAAGAGAAATCGAAGTCGGAACTAGGAGAATCTGAGCACGATAGGACGGGTTTGAGAGGAAGATGAGAGGAATTTCGGAAGGGGAGAGGAAGAACCGGCTCGCGTGGGGCGCGAGCCCTATTTCTTCACCCTGGGGGCGCCGCGCGGTGGCCGCGCGCTAAACCCCCAAAACCCGCCCGGACCCCGCGCGGGTCACCAAAAAAAAATATATTTATTTCTCCTTTCCTACGTATTTACCCCTCCTCTGCCCTACGAAATACGAGTGGACGCAAATGTCGAAGCCCATTGAGCTGGGAAGAGGGCGAGAGGACTATGGTGATTGGACCGCAACCTGTTAAGGACGTGGCTCAACAAGTCAAAATAATCCAAGGAAAGATGAGAGCCGCGCAAGACCGGCAAAAGAGCTATGCCGACGTGAGACGGCAAGATTTGGAATTCCAAATAGGTGATAAGGTCATGTTAAAGGTATCACCGATGAAGGGTGTGATGCGCTTTGGCAAGCGGGGAAAATTGAGCCCACGGTACATAGGACCATACGAGATCCTAGAAAGAGTGGGGAATCTTGCATACCGACTAGCATTACCGCCACAATTTGCTCGTGTCCACGACGTGTTCCACGTCTCGCAACTGAAGAAATACGTCCATGATCCGACCCACATACTCCAACCGGAGGAAATTGAGTTGGACGATGACTTAAGCTACGAAGAAATTCCGGTGCGAATACTCGACAAGAAGGAGAGGGTAACAAGGAATAAGACCGTGAGAATGGTCTAGGTTCTTTGGTCTAACCACAAAGCCGAGACGGCAACGTGGGAGCTAGAAGCAGACATGAAGGATCGTTACCCAACCCTATTCCAAGACGGTGCGACAACAGTTATGGGGACATAACTGTAATCTTAAGAGGGGGAGGATGTGACAACCCGAGTATTTCTGAATATGTTGTACGAATACTTTGTACCCCAAATAAAAAAATTTAAATTGTTTTGAACTACGTAATGACTTGATCCCTTCACGGGGTACGTAGGCAACTCGGAAATTTCAATTCTGGGTTCAGTCAAATAATAACAAACAACGACACACAATAATACAATCGCCTAATCAAACAATGCCCGAACTCGCGAGAGGATGAAGTGCAACTTCGAGGATGAAGTTGGTTCTTAAGGGGGGTAGACTGTAATACCCGTAAATTTTAGAATATAAAAATAGGAATTAATCCAATAGGAAAGAAAGTTTTGTTTCCGAGAACCCATAAACTCGGAAATGCTCGGAAATCAAAAGACGACGATTTAGAACCCGACGGACCTAAACTTAAGATTTCAGACGTGAAATCGAATTAAGTCGGAATAAATTTATGATGAGAAGCATAATCCGAAAATGACCCGGAGAATCGAGCGCGAAAACGTGGAAGGATAGAAGTCCGAAAGAGAGGAGAAAAAGACCCGACGGATCGGATCGCACGGACCCGCCCGGACCGCAGTCCAGGCGGGGACCGCGCGCTGGCCGGGCGGGGTTTGGCCAAAAGGCGCGCCAACCCCGCGTGGCTCTACAGGTTTTGGCAACTTGCGCGTTTTCGGCGATTTCTTACCATAATTCGACCCCCCGACTTTGGAAAGTGGATTTTGAGCGGGGGAAGGAGTATTAGGTCGTGGGAGGGTTGTCTCCACCCCATTTTGCAGCCTCCAAAACCCTCCCAATTGACTCTCAAACTCTCCCAAGCCGAAACACTTTCCGACGACTTCCCGACGACTTTCCGATCACTTCCCGGCGACGAAAACCGATGGAGAAGGCGTGGAATACAAGGTCCCTAGTGTTCTAATCTGTGGTAAGTCGTTCATAGATTTCCATTTAAGTTTTTGAACCCGAAAACTCGATCTAACATTGGATTTCTTCGTCCGATTAGAAATCGTGGCCAAAGTCGGAAGCTTGACGTTGAGGAGATCCGTTCGTAGCAATTTAGACGAGCCAGCGACCTTAGGACGACCAAAACTCCCTATCACTTTAAGTTGAGCCTTCCATATCAATACGGGTGATTTAGGGGCGTCCGGTATAGGCGTAATGTAACGAAACGTAAAAATCGAAATTAAAAACCCCAACGTGCGCAGTTTCTGTAATCGGCCTAAAACTCATATTTCGGGGATTCAATCTGAGAAACTCAAAACTAGACTTTTAATCCTAACACATAAATCTAGGTTGTGTAAAAATTTCAGACATTTTCGTTAACGTTTGCTATTTTAAATCGCATCAAAAAGAAACTGTTTTGACAAAACGTGTTGAAATCTGCCTATGAACATGTTCGAACTTAGTGAGTTTGTTTCTATATTTTGTAGTCCGATTTGATCTTTACAATCTAAATGAAAGTTGTAGATAATCATGTCTAGTATATGTGGTTAAAAGTTCAGAATTTTTGGAGTCCATTTGATATGTCAAAAAGCCAATTTTCCGAACTGTGTCAAACCTGAGTCCGGACAGATTTCTGTTTGCATAATAAAATCGATTTTTGACATGTTTCCTCAACTTATTTCGAAAAAGTTAAAACACGAAAGTTGTTCGTTAGGGTGTTTTGCATAAACTGTGAAGTTTTCAGATTTTTTGGACTTAAACCGAATTTTTAAATTGAAAAGGCGCAAACTGTGACGCCAAGATACTTTTAAATCGAAGGATTTTGAAATTTTGAAACGAACGATCAAATATTTGAAATACGATACATCTATACTTTTGAAAAACCCCGATACATTAAATCTAAACGATACATGAGATACTTGGTGGAGGGTGAGTGCTCTGCAGGGTGCCCCTCTAGCCTTTCTCTTCGGGCCTATAATGGACGAGAGAATTTGATGAGATATTGCGCCAATCGGCGGGAGAAACATGGCCTACTCTCTCGGGTTGTCCGTATGGATTTCTCGAGGCTCCGGAGTGGTACTGGGTATGGCAGATACGGCTGCGGCCGCCGGATCACCGGCTAAACGAGATACTTACGAAACGGCTGCGGCCGCCGGATCACCGGCTATACAAAACACTGAGAAATGGTTACGTAACGGGGGAAAATAAAAGATTTAATATTTTTGAGTATTTATTTATTTATGCATGCCTTTAAATTATGCATTTAAATTATGTCTTTAAATTTCATATCATGACTAAATGGTTATTGTGGATTAAATGCATGTTCAAGTACACAATTAAAATTATTATTTCCTTTAATTTTGTGAATGCATGATAGGAGTGGAATTTTAAATTATCTAATTAAATCCCTTTATTGCTATGTTAGGATCGACTTACTCAGTATTTTATATACTGATAAAATTGTTGTTTTCTCTTTTCCTTTCAGAGTATGAAGATAATGCATGAGCATATGCATTTGGAGATGGAAAAACTTAAACATTGCTTTTATTGCTTTTATGATACTTGCATAACGGGCATGTAAATCCCGAGTTTTGGCCATGTCGGCCCACTTTACATTTTTTTTTCCGCTGCGATATATTATTACTACTATGTGTGTGGATGATACTTAATATTATTTTTAAATAGATTCCGGACTTGTTTTTAAACCTTTTTGCAATACCTATAGCCTTGCATCTCTTTGGCAAGCTCGGAGAATCCGTGTCTTGCTAGAGAGATGTGGCGGTGACATCCCGGCCTGGGTTATCAAATCCGGGGTGTTACACTCGGGCCGGGCCAAGGGTTGCGGGTCGGGCCTAAAGGTAAGTAATTGGGCTGGGCTATCAAGTATTGGACCAAATACACCTTAATTCTTCAACTTGAGCACTTGAGCTCTTATTAATTTGTGGGTCTGCTACCCACTTATTCATCCACTTCAATATAATAACTCTTCTACAAAATAATATATATTACTTATCTCTATTAATTAAAAACAATTAATTAAATTAATTATGCGTTAATTAATCGGGATGTTACACCATCTCAGATGTATCAAACCGAATTGGCAAACTCATCTTAGATATTCTGTTTATATTAAATAAATAAATAAATAAAGGGGAAAACTAATCAAATTAAATTAATGTAATTAAATTGCAGGCGGGCCCCACCCCTATTCATCTTCTTCCCAAATTGGAGGGAATTGCAACAATTGAAAATGAGAAACAGCAGAAAAAATCGGAAACAGACTTCATCAAATCCGGCCACCGCTTCCGGCACCGTCGATTCCATCATCTCCTCCGACGAAGACTGCAGTCTCATCCTCAATCACCGCCTGTCGCCGCCCATCTCCCTCATCCCCTCTCCGGCCATGAAATCTGTCCACAACCACCACCATCTGCTCTCAAATTCCGATCCAGCAGCCCCAAATTAACTCCGGCAGCCCCACCACCATCACTTTCGTTGCCACAGCCCTCATTTTGCCAACCCAACTCCGGCCAACTCTCTCCTTTTCAGATTTGTTTCCGGCATCCTTCAACAGCGTCGCATCCTTCTCCGGTCATATTCGTAGTCTCCGGCCTGCCCTTATCTGGATCCTTCCTTGATCACTACCGCCGGGCCTACTCCGACCAGCTCACTCTCATTCCCCACAAACGAGTCTAGCGCAAGATTTAAAAATGAAGTGTTCCCAACATATGTCATATGATGATGCATATTCTTCAGTTCTGAAGGAAAAAGAAAGTAATGATTGCTGAGTAAGTTAACACATACAGGATTATGGGGTTTCAAAGCCATTAGTTAAATTTAAAGAAAACATGTACACAATACCCATAATTTAATACATTTATCTAACAATAATTTAATTTCATAATTAAATAGACAGAGATTCCATAAAATCACAATATAGCTTCCACGGTAAATAATTGCATAACATAATTTAAAAGCATAATTTAAATAAGCAAACGAAAGTATTCAAGTCTTTTAAATTTTCCCGTTAATCCCTAGCAGAGTATCAAGATTTTGTTTGTAGTTAAATTTCTCTTGCCGTTTTGGCACAGTTTCTCAGTTTCAACACCATCGTCCAATCAGGCACGATGTGCAAAGCTAGGAGGGCACCCTGCAGAGCACTCACCCCCTACATAGATTACTCTCGTCCGTTTAGGCACGAAGCAAAAAGCTAGATGGCACCCTATGGAGCACTCACCCCCTACATAGGTCACTCTCGTCCGTTAAGGCACGAAGCAAAAAGCTAGAGGGGCACCCGATGGAGCACTCACCCCCTACATAGGTCACTCTCGTCCGTTAAGGCACGAAGCAAAAAGCTAGAGGGGCACCCGATGGAGCACTCACCCTCTACGTAGAAAGCTCAAACTAGCTATAACGGGATTTCGAAAATGTTTGTTCATGTATTTTATCTCAAAGGAGTTTCCACTCATTTAAGCCTTAAAGGCCAATTCCTCAAATTTAGTAAGTTTCTCAAAATATACTATTTCGGGACGCCACTCGCTCCGATATCATTTAAAATCCTTTTCAACAAGATTTTTCAAGATTTGACTCGGTCAACCACCGTTTACTTCAAAATTCATTAAAAATCGAGTTTAAGTTTAAAAATTCTGAAATTTTACCAGTGACTTAGAAACATCGAGATGAACAACTTTCGTATTTTAACTTTTTCAATCCGAATTTTACCATTAAAAATAGGACAAATACAACAATTTTCGTCATATCATTAATTTGTCCGAATTTCGTGTACAACAGTTCAAGATTTTCAAGATCTACCATAGCAAATCAACTCCAAACTCAACAAAATTTTACAGAGACCTTCTTAAGACATTTGTCTACAACTTTCATGTTCGGCTAAAGATCTAAATCGGCCTAGAACCCTAGTAAAAACGTTGTCAAGTTCTGACCTAAGTTCTGTCAAGAATTCCGAGATCCACATCCTAGCAGTTCAGTTTCGGGTGGATTTCATATATCAAATCATCACGAAAAATTCTGAAAATTTACGGAGGTGTTCTGAACGTATAGATCTACAACTCTTATGTTTAGCACCAATCCTGAATCGGTCTAGATCTAAGTCAAAAATTAACCTCAAGTTCGGACTAAAAATCTACTGCCGTTTCAAGATCTAAACCAAAGGCAGGTCTGTTCGTGGTCGTTTTTGGATATCAAAACACAATGAAAAATTATGAAATTTTTACAGTAGATAGATCTATGTCTTAGAAACGTTTTTCGTGTTTTAAGTTTTTCCGTTTGAAGACGTTTTAAGGTTCGGAAAAATTCGTCAAAACTGTTGCGCCGGTAGAAAACATACGTTGACAGATTTACGAAAGATTTGTTAAACTTTTAGGTTTGAATGTTTTAGTTACTCCCAAAACCATGTAAGTATTAACTTACAGATTCGTAGTCGTCCGGGAACGTCGATTTCGGAGGCGTGGCTTCCAGTCCACCGTTTATCCTCTCCGTTCGACGGGTTCTATGTTCTAGATCCGGATCGGGGGTTTAGAATAGGAAAAGATCGAATTAGGATTCGTTTTGAATCAAGAACGGGAAAAGAATGGACAAGAATAGATCGGATCTTACCCCGATGATCAAAGGCTCCCAATTTTCGTCCAAGTCAGTCCCCTTGTTCGGTTTTGTGCCTCCGACGACTTCCGGATCTAGGGTTTTGTGTATAGAGAGTATCGTAGGGTTTTGAAAAATGTTCGGGGCTTCCAAGAGGTGTTATATATAGATAGACATGACCTAGGGACGTCCAAGGTCAGCCTAGTCTTGAGCCGCAAGGTGTTCAACCGAAGTCGGAAAATCCGGATTCGGGCGAGTGAATCTCGCAACGGCCAAATCTGTAGGCTGGCGCGGCCGTGGCGCGCCTTCTAGCCATTGACCGCGCGGATGCCGCCTGGACTTCGGTCCGGGCGGGTCGTGCGATCCGTCGTGCTTTTTGTAATACCCCAGATTTTTATCAACGTCCAAAGGAATAAAATTTATTTCGATTAATGTCGAAATATCTCCGAGAAGAAGAAAATAATTTATCACAATAAATTATTGCTCGGAAATGAAACTGTAACACCCCGGATTTGATAACCCAGGCCGGGATGTCACCGCCACATCTCTCTAGCAAGACACGGATTCTCCGAACTTGCCAAAGAGATGCAAGGCTATAGGTATTGCAAAAAGGTTTAAAAACAAGTCCGGAATCTATTTAAAAATAATATTAAGTATCATCCACACACATAGTAGTAATAATATATCGCAGCGGAAAAAAAATGAAAAGTGGGCCGACATGGCCAAAACTCGGGATTTACATGCCCGTTGTGCAAGTATCATAAAAGCAATGTTTAAGTTTTTCCATCCCCCAATGCATATGCTCATGCATTATCTTCATACTCTGAAAGGAAAAGAGAAAACAACAATTTTATCAGTATATAAAATACTGAGTAAGTCGATCCTAACATAGCAATAAAGGGATTTAATTAGATAATTTAAAATTCCACTCCTAACATGCATTCACGAAATTAAAGGAAATAATAATTTTAATTGTGTACTTGAACATGCATTTAATCCACAATAACAATTTAGTCATGATATGAAATTTAAAGACATAATTTAAATGCGTAATTTAAAGGCATGCATAAATAAATAAATACTCAAAAATATTAAATCTTTTATTTTCCCCCGTTACGTAACCATTTCTCAGTGTTTTGTATAGCCGGTGATCCGGCGGCCGCAGCCGTTTCGTAAGTATCTCGTTTAGCCGGAGATCCGGCGGCCGCAGCCGTATCTGCCATACCCAGTACCACTCCGGAGCCTCGAGAAATCCATACGGACAACCCGAGAGAGTAGGCCATGTTTCTCCCGTCGATTGGCGTAATATCTCATCAAATTCTCTCGTCCATTATAGGCCCGAAGAGAAAGGCTAGAGGGGCACCCTGCAGAGCACTCACCCTCCACCAAGTATCTCATGTATCGTTTAGATTTAATGTATCGGGGTTTTTCAAAAGTATAGATGTATCGTATTTCAAATCTTTGATCGTTCGTTTCAAAATTTCAAAATCCTTCGATTTAAAAGTATCTTGGCGTCACAGTTTGCGCCTTTTCAATTTAAAAATTCGGTTTAAGTCCGAAAAATCGGAAAACTTCACAGTTTATGTAAAACACCCTAACGAACAACTTTCGTGTTTTAACTTTTTCGAAATAAGTTGAGGAAACATGTCAAAAATCGATTTTATTATGCAAACAGAAATCTGTCCGGACTCAGGTTTGACACAGTTCGGAAAATTGGCTTTTTGACATATCAAATGGACTCCAAAAATTCTGAAATTTTAACCACATATACTAGACATGATTATCTACAACTTTATTTAGATTGTAAAGATCAAATCGGACTAAAAAATATAGAAACAAACTCACTAAGTTCGAACATGTTCATAGGCAGATTTCAACACGTTTTGTCAAAACAGTTTCTTTTCTATGCGATTTAAAATAGCAAACGTTAACGAAAATGTCTGAAATTTTTACACAACCTAGATTTATGTGTTAGGATTAAAAGTCTAGTTTTGAGTTTCTCGGATTGAATCCCCGAAATATGAGTTTTAGGCCGATTACAGAAACTGCGCACGTTGGGGTTTTTAATTTCGATTTTTACGTTTCGTTACATTACGTGTAACACCCCGGTTTTTGGTCACCCAGGTCGGGGTGTCACCGCCACACCTCTCTAGCAAGACACGGTTTCTCCGAGCTCACTAAAGAGATGCAAGGCTATGGTTTTTCAGAATTTAAAATATTCAAACAGCCCATTCATATATAGTTTAAAAATAATACATCGAAGTTGCAGCGGAAAATAATATTTACATATATAACGCAGCGGAATTTAAAAATACGGCCCACATGGCCAAACCACGGGTTAAACAGGCCCGTTCATGCAAGATCTAGTCTAATAAAAAGATTCAAAATAATATATCATCCCAAGCTTCCCGTGTATGCATATGACGATGCATAATTCTCAACTCTGGAAGAAAAAGAAATAAAAATGGTTTGGTCAGCACTACGTGCTGAGTAAGTTAACACGTACAAGGTTATGAGGTTTCAAAGCCTTTATTTAATGAAAACATGTACATAATTTAAACAATTCATGTAATCGCATAATTTAGAAGACATGGATTCATAAGATCATCAATATAGCTTGCAACGTAACTAAATAAGTTGCCATAAATTTAAAAACACAAATTTACAAGGATTTAATTGGATTCCCTTATCGATGTCTCGTTTCGTTTCTTTTACAGATCACCACCGCTAGGGCTCTTATGTCCGCCAGCCTTACGCCTGGGCTCTTATGTCCACAGGTATCATGGTCAATACAGATCTTTTAGTTAGAGTTAATCCGTCCGCTAGCCATACGATCAGTGTTTCGCTAGGGCTCTTACGTCAACCTAGACATACACTTGGGCTCTTATGTCCCAAGCCGCAGAGAACATTGACAGTATCTAGCTTAGTCATAACCCACAATATTTTAATCTTCTTGTTTCGTGTATCGTATTTCAAGTATTTCTATCCGTTTCAACCTCAAAGGTTAATTTCACCGTTTCCACAAGATTTCAAGTTTTGACTCGGTCAACCACAGTTTACTCTAAAAATTCGTTAAAAATCAGATTTAATTTCAAAAATTCCGAAATTACACGACTGATTCCAAAACGTCGAGATCTACAACTTTAGTGTTTTAACTTTTTCAACTCGAGATACCTAAATAGGTCAAAAACACCAATTTTCACAGAAGTATAAATCTGTCCGAATTTAATGTATCACAGTTTAAAGATTTCGAATTCTACCATAGCAATTCAACTCCAAATTTAATGAAATTTTACAGAGATCATCTTAAGACATTTATCTACAACTTTCATGTTCGGCTAAAGATCTAATTCGGCCTAGAACTCTAGTCAAAAACGTCAACAAGTTCGAATCTATGTTGTGTCCGGTTTTCAAGATCCGATTTTAACCAGTTCGGTTTGGGTGGAATTTCTTATATCAAATCATCACGAAAATTTCTGAAATTTTACGGAAGTGTTCATAACGTATAGATCTACAACTCTTATGTTCAACGCCAAGCCTAGATCGGTCTAGATCTAAGGTAGAAATCACCAACAAGTTCGAATAAAGAATCTATCATCGTTTCAAGATCTAAATATAAAGCAGGCTCGTTTCCGATCAGTTTCGGATATCAAAACACGATGAAAAATTATGAAATTTTTACAGGAGCTAGATCAGTGTCTTAGGGATGTTTTTCGTGTTTTAAGTTTCCTCGTTTGAATGCTTTAAGGGGTTCGAATAAATTCAACAAAAACGCTGCGCCGGTGTGGACAGATTTTAGATAGAGTTCAATTAGATCTATATGTTCGAATCTTTAAACAACCCAAAACCAAAGTAAGCGTTAACTTACAGATTGTTGAGCGTCCGGGATCTTCGATTCGGAGGCGTGGCTTCCCGTCCTCCGTTTATCCTCTCCGTTTGTCGGGTTCTTCGCTCTCGATTCGGATCGGAGGTTTAGAATAGAAAAAGATCGAATTTAGGATTCGTTTTCGAATCACATATGAAAAAGAATGGATCAAGGCTTACCACAGCGACGGGGGTCTCCAAATTTCGTCTAAGTCAGTTCCTCCTCTCGGTGTTGTGCCTCCGACGACTCCGGGATTAGGGTTTCGACGTATAGAAAGATTTCGTAGGGTTTCAAATGTATTCGGAGCTCTTAGGAGGTCTTATTTATAGATATCTAAGACCTAGGGCGTCCAAAATCTGACCCCAAGGGTCTTGGGTCGAGAGACGTTCAACCGAAAGTCGAAAAATCCGCGTTCGGGCGAGAGATTCACGCAACGGGCGAATCTGTCAAGTGGCGCGGTCGTGGCGCGGTCTTCCCTCTTCACCGCGCGGCCACCGCGCGACTCTCGCCTGGACTTCGGTCCGGGCGGGTCGTGCGATCCGTCGTGCTTTTCCGCCTCTCTTTCGGGTTTCTATCCCTCTATGCTCCCGAATTCCGATTCCCGGGGTATATTCGGGCTCCGATTTCCTATCCTAATTTTATTCGGACCTAAATTTATGTTTGGACTCGAGTTATTGAGTCCATCGATGTCGGGTCCCCGTGTAACCATTTATTTGATTAAATTGTCTTTGGCTTCCCGGGTTCTCGGAATTTTGATTCCTTTTAAATTTAAATTCCATTTCTCATCTTTTATGATTCTTTATCCATTTATCATATTTATTATATTTATTTATTTATTTTATTTATTTATTTTATGTTGCAAAATTCTCGGGTATTACAGTCTACCCTCCTTAAGAATCAACTTCGTCCTCGAAGTTGTGTTTCGACTTTTCTCGTGCTAAAGTCTTTTTGTTTGTTTTATTATTTTGTGACTGAACTTAGAATTAAAACTTCTAAGCTGCCTACGTACCCGGTGAAGGGATCAAGCCATAACGTAGTTCAAAACAAGTTGAATTTGCTTATTTATGATTTGGGGATACATGATATCGAGTCGAACTCCAAAAATAAATTGTTACGGGGTATCACATCCCCTCCCCCTTAGGACTTCAGTTATGTCCCCATAACTGCCTATTCATTATTCTCAAGAGGGTTCGGGTTTTGGTCTTGTTCCTCGTCACTCTCCCCTTGCTGAAGGTTCACCAAATCTACTCTCTTTTCGATCGCCTCCTCTGGCGTTCGACATCCACTAGCCTTGTGACCAAGCTTGCCGCACCTACGGCAGGTTCCAGGCTTCGGGCATTGGCGCACCAGATGTGCATGGTTGCATCTTGGGCAACGTGGTATAAACGCACCACGGTTGTCATCTCCCCCGTTGTTGAGACCTTTATTTCCTTTCCTTCGGGATCCATTGTCTTTCCTAGAGTTGTTATTGTTGTCCTTCCGATCCTTTTTCTCAAGTCCTTTCGAGTCCTTGCTCGACTCACCATGTTCCTTACGCTTCAATTGCTGGATTCGAGCAATTGATACGGCGCGATCATATATCGTCTGCAGGTTCGTGAATTGTCCTACTGCAAGTATCTCTCGGATACTAAGGTTCAGACCCATCTCGAATTTCTGAGCCTTGTCAGAGTCGGTTGGTACTATCCTCGCAGCGAATCGTACTAGCTCCTTGAATTTGCTGTAGTACTCTTGCACTGTTTGCGCACCTTGCTTTAGGTTGATGAATTCCTCGTACTTCGCAGTCTTGGTGCTCAGTGGGTAGAATCTTTCCCTCAAAGCTTCCTTAAGTTCCTCCCAGGTGTAAGCTTCTTCGTCTTCCACTGAATTCGCTTGGAGATTTTGCCACCACTCATCGGCTTCGCCTCCTAGGTAGTAGGTCACTACGTGTATCTTCTCCTCATCAGGGCACTTGATAGCATTCAAGAGCTTGTCAAAGGTACGGATCCATCCTTCCAACTTGGCTGGATCCTGTTGGCCGTCATAATGGGGTGGGTGGTAAGGGTTTACTAATGCCAAGTAGTTGACTTGGGCTACTGGCGGAGGTATTGTTTGTGTCCTATGCACCTCGGCATTTCCCAATGCTACAAGGAGTTCCTCTACAGATTTTAAACGTGCTTCCATATTATTGGGCGCTTGAGGCACTTGCTCTCCTAGGTTCTGAGGACTTCCACCGTTGTTGGGCGTGTTGGAAATGTTAGCGTCAGTGCCGTTTGGACTCACCTTCCTTGGTTTCCTCCTAGGCGCCATTTTCTGTTACACGTGTATAGATTAGCTTATCTTGGTTTAGGTAGATCGCTCGAATGAGACGTTTCGTAAATTTCTAATCTCAAATTTTCGGGTCTGTTGTTTGGAAATCCAAACAAGATTTTTGGAATAAAGAGTGTTTTAATAAAACTTGATTTTCTCATTGTTCCCCATGAGGAAGTTTTCTAATTTGTACAAGGGTAGGAATGGCTAAGGTCGAGGATTGTTATGATTAGGCGAACGCATAGATGAACGCGATCTGGAACTAAGGCAAGATCAGTCTCTAGTTAGCTTCCTTAATTTGATGTCAAGCGTCTAAGTTATCTAGTGAAAGCAAAAGATCTAAGTTAATATTCGCCAAGATTCTAGGTTCAACTTCGCCAAGATTCTAAGTTCAAATTCGCAAAGATTCTAAGTTCTCTACATAAAAGAGATGCAATGTGCAAATGCAATGATGATTTCCCCCCAAAAATATTTTATGCACTATATATATATTTTTCCCATGGGTTTTAAAATAAAAATTTCTCCATGGATATAATACTTTAAAATTTAAAATAATAGCCAAAATATTAATAATAGTTTAAAAATAATAATGGTTTAAAAATAATAGTTTAAAAGTAGCCGGGCTCTGATACCAACTTGTAACACCCCGGTTTTTGGTCACCCAGGTCGGGGTGTCACCGCCACACCTCTCTAGCAAGACACGGTTTCTCCGAGCTCACTAAAGAGATGCAAGGCTATGGTTTTTCAGAATTTAAAATATTCAAACAGCCCATTCATATATAGTTTAAAAATAATACATCGAAGTTGCAGCGGAAAATAATATTTACATATATAACGCAGCGGAATTTAAAAATACGGCCCACATGGCCAAACCACGGGTTAAACAGGCCCGTTCATGCAAGATCTAGTCTAATAAAAAGATTCAAAATAATATATCATCCCAAGCTTCCCGTGTATGCATATGACGATGCATAATTCTCAACTCTGGAAGAAAAAGAAATAAAAATGGTTTGGTCAGCACTACGTGCTGAGTAAGTTAACACGTACTCCCTCCGTCCCACTCCAAGTGTCTTATTACTGTTGGGCACGGGAATTAAGGTAGAGTTGGTTTGTGAGTATATGGTGGGGTCCACATAGTTGTTGGAGGGGAAAATTATTTCTATTTATAGAAAGAAGACATTTGTAATGGGACATCCAAAAATAGTAAGTAGGACATTTGGAATGGGACGGAGGGAGTACAAGGTTATGAGGTTTCAAAGCCTTTATTTAATGAAAACATGTACATAATTTAAACAATTCATGTAATCGCATAAATTAGAAGACATGGATTCATAAGATCATCAATATAGCTTGCAACGTAACTAAATAAGTTGCCATAAATTTAAAAACACAAATTTACAAGAATTTAATTGGATTCCCTTATCGATGTCTCGTTTCGTTTCTTTTACAGATCACCACCGCTAGGGCTCTTATGTCCGCCAGCCTTACGCCTGGGCTCTTATGTCCACAGGTATCATGGTCAATACAGATCTTTTAGTTAGAGTTAATCCGTCCGCTAGCCATACGATCAGTGTTTCGCTAGGGCTCTTACGTCAACCTAGACATACACTTGGGCTCTTATGTCCCAAGCCGCAGAGAACATTGACAGTATCTAGCTTAGTCATAACCCGCAATATTTTAATCTTCTTGTTTCGTGTATCGTATTTCAAGTATTTCTATCCGTTTCAACCTCAAAGGTTAATTTCACCGTTTCCACAAGATTTCAAGTTTTGACTCGGTCAACCACAGTTTACTCTAAAAATTCGTTAAAAATCAGATTTAATTTCAAAAATTCCGAAATTACACGACTGACTCCAAAACGTCGAGATCTACAACTTTAGTGTTTTAACTTTTTCAACCCGAGATACCTAAATAGGTCAAAAACACCAATTTTCACAGAAGTATAAATCTGTCCGAATTTAATGTATCACAGTTTAAAGATTTCGAATTCTACCATAGCAATTCAACTCCAAATTTAATGAAATTTTACAGAGATCATCTTAAGACATTTATCTACAACTTTCATGTTCGGCTAAAGATCTAATTCGGCCTAGAACTCTAGTCAAAAACGTCAACAAGTTCGAATCTATGTTCTGTCCGGTTTTCAAGATCCGATTTTAACCAGTTCGGTTTGGGTGGAATTTATTATATCAAATCATCACGAAAATTTCTGAAATTTTACGGAGGTGTTCAAAACGTATAGATCTACAACTCTTATGTTCAACGCCAAGCCTAGATCGGTCTAGATCTAAGGTAGAAATCACCAACAAGTTCGAATAAAGAATCTATCATCGTTTCAAGATCTAAATATAAAGCAGGCTCGTTTCCGATCAGTTTCGGATATCAAAACACGATGAAAAATTATGAAATTTTTACAGGAGCTAGATCAGTGTCTTAGGGATGTTTTTTGTGTTTTAAGTTTCCTCGTTTGAATGCTTTAAGGGGTTCGAATAAATTCAACAAAAACGCTGCGCCGGTGTGGACAGATTTTAGATAGAGTTCAATTAGATCTATATGTTCGAATCTTTTAACAACCCAAAACCAAAGTAAGCGTTAACTTACAGATTGTTGAGCGTCCGGGATCTTCGATTCGGAGGCGTGGCTTCCCGTCCTCCGTTTATCCTCTCCGTTTGTCGGGTTCTTCGCTCTCGATTCGGATCGGAGGTTTAGAATAGAAAAAGATCGAATTTAGGATTCGTTTTCGAATCACATATGAAAAAGAATGGATCAAGGCTTACCACAGCGACGGGGGTCTCCAAATTTCGTCTAAGTCAGTTCCTCCTCTCGGTGTTGTGCCTCCGACGACTCCGGGATTAGGGTTTCGACGTATAGAAAGATTTCGTAGGGTTTCAAATGTATTCAGAGCTCTTAGGAGGTCTTATTTATAGATATCTAAGACCTAGGGCGTCCAAAATCTGACCCCAAGGGTCTTGGGTCGAGAGACGTTCAACCGAAAGTCGAAAAATCCGCGTTCGGGCGAGAGATTCACGCAACGGGCGAATCTGTCAAGTGGCGCGGTCGTGGCGCGGTCTTCCCTCTTCACCGCGCGGCCACCGCGCGACTCTCGCCTGGACTTCGGTCCGGGCGGGTCGTGCGATCCGTCGTGCTTTTCCACCTCTCTTTCGGGTTTCTATCCCTCTATGCTCCCGAATTCCGATTCCCGGGGTATATTCGGGCTCCGATTTCCTATCCTAATTTTATTCGGACCTAAATTTATGTTTGGACTCGAGTTATTGAGTCCATCGATGTCGGGTCCCCGTGTAACCATTTATTTGATTAAATTGTCTTTGGCTTCCCGGGTTCTCGGAATTTTGATTCCTTTTAAATTTAAATTCCATTTCTCATCTTTTATGATTCTTTATCCATTTATCATGTTTATTATATTTATTTATTTATTTTATTTATTTATTTTATGTTGCAAAATTCTCGGGTATTACATTACGCCTATACCGGACGCCCCTAAATCACCCGTATTGATATGGAAGGCTCAACTTACAGTGATAGGGAGTTTTGGTCGTCCTAAGGTCGCTGGCTCGTCTAAATTGCTACGAACAGATCTCCTCAACGTCAAGCATCCGACTTTGGCCACGATTTCAAATCGGACGAAGAAATCCAATGTTAGATCGAGTTTTCGGGTTCAGAAACTTAAATGGAAATCTATGAACGACTTACCACAGATTAGAACACTAGGGACCTTGTATTCCACGCCTCCTCCGTCGGTTTTCGTCGTCGGGAAGTGATCGGAAAGTCGTCGGGAAGTCGTCGGAAAGTGTTTCGGCTTGGGAGAGTTTGAGAGTCAATTGGGAGGGTTTTGGAGGCTGCAAAATGGGGTGGAGACAACCCTCCCACGACCTAATACTCCTTCCCCCGCTCAAAATCCACTTTCCAAAGTCGGGGGGTCGAATTATGGTAAGAAATCGCCGAAAACGCGCAAGTTGCCAAAACCTGTAGAGCCACGCGGGGTTGGCGCGCCTTTTGGCCAAACCCCGCCCGGCCAGCGCGCGGTCCCCGCCTGGACTGCGGTCCGGGCGGGTCCGTGCGATCCGATCCGTCGGGTCTTTTTCTCCTCTCTTTCGGACTTCTATCCTTCCACGTTTTCGCGCTCGATTCTCCGGGTCATTTTCGGATTATGCTTCTCATCATAAATTTATTCCGACTTAATTCGATTTCACGTCTGAAATCTTAGGTTTAGGTCCGTCGGGTTCTAAGTCGTCGTCTTTTGATTTCCGAGCATTTCCGAGTTTATGGGTTCTCGGAAACAAAACTTTCTTTCCTATTGGATTAATTCCTATTTTTATATTCTAAAATTTACGAGTATTACAGTCTACCCCCCTTAAGAACCAACTTCGTCCTCGAAGTTGCACTTCATCCTCTCGCGAGTTCGGGCATTGTTTGATTAGGCGATTGTATTATTGTGTGTCGTTGTTTGTTATTATTTGACTGAACCCAGAATTGAAATTTTCGAGTTGCCTACGTACCCCGTGAAGGGATCAAGTCATTACGTAGTTCAAAACAATTTGAATTTGTTTCTTTGGGGTACAAAGTATTCGTATAAAATATCCGGAAATATTCGGGTCGTCACATCCTCCCCTTCTTAAGATTACAGTTATGCCCCCATAACTGTTGTTGCATTGTCTTTGAATAGGGTTGGGTAACGATCCTTCATGTCTGCCTCTAGCTCCCACGTTGCCGTCTCGGCTTCGTGGTTAGACCAAAGAACCTTAACCATCCTCACGGTCTTATTCCTTGTTACCCTCTCCTTCTTGTCGAGTATTCGCACCGGAATTTCTTCGTAGCTTAAGTCATCGTCCAGCTCAATTTCCTCCGGTTGGAGTACGTGGGTCGGATCATGGATGTATTTCTTCAGTTGCGAGACGTGGAACACGTCGTGGACACGAGCAAATTGTGGCGGTAATGCTAGTCGGTATGCAAGATTCCCCACTCTTTCTAGGATCTCGTATGGTCCTATGTACCGTGGGCTCAATTTTCCCCGCTTGCCAAAGCGCATCACACCCTTCATCGGTGATACCTTTAACATGACCTTATCACCTATTTGGAATTCCAAATCTTGCCGTCTCACGTCGGCATAGCTCTTTTGCCGGTCTTGCGCGGCTCTCATCTTTCCTTGGATTATTTTGACTTGTTGAGCCATGTCCTCAACAAGTTGCGGTCCAATTACCATAGTCCTCTCGCCCTCTTCCCAGCTTAATAGTTCGGCCACCAATAGTTCTTCTTTATGTCCTTGTATAGCTTCTCGCCTCCGGGATGGACCGAGTATGGGGTATTATGGCCTTCCTCCATCACTCTTTGCTTCAGGTCCTCGCATTTTCGCGGTATGCACCACCTTCCCTTGAAGCGGATGCTTCCGTCCTCATGGATTTTAAAATCCATTGCCTTTCCTTCAGCAATGCTCTTCCTAATTTCCTCCAGCTTTTCATCACCCTGTTGTGCCAGTCGTATCTCATCGAGTATGGTAGATTCTACTACCATCGTGTTGACGACCTCACTTACTTCGCCAGAGTGTACCAACTCCAGACTTAATTTTGCCAAGTCTCTGTACAACTCGGCCGGTACCACAAGTGAATTCACCACGTGTTGAGTCTTTCGACTCAAGGCATCGGCCACGACGTTGGCTTTTTCTTCGTGGTACGCGATTTCCAGGTCGTAATCCTTAATCAGTTCCAACCATCCTCTTTGCCTCAAATTTAGCTCTTTTTGCGTGAATATATACTTGAGGCTCTTATGGTCGGTGAACATCCGACACTTTCGCCCATAGAGGTAATGCCTCCATATCTTTAGAGCGAACACGACTACGGCTAGCTCCAAGTCGTGCGTCGGATAGTTCTCTTCGTGTGGCTTTAGTTGACGTGATGCGTATGCTATAACCCTTTGATCTTGCATTAGCACGCATCCCAATCCTTCCTTCGAGGCGTCGCTGTACACCTCGAAATCTCCATCCTCCGATGGTAATGCCAACACCGGCGCTGTAGTAAGCCGTTTCTTCAATTCTTGGAATGCGGAATCACACTCACTGGTCCAGTCGTATTTCATCCCTTTCTTTAGCAGCTGTGTCAATGGGCGAGCGATCCTTGAGAAATCCTTTACGAACCTTCGGTAGTACCCTGCCAATCCGAGAAAACTTCTTATCTCGGTTGGATTCTTCGGTGGCACCCATTCGGTCACTGCCGAGATCTTTGCTGGGTCCACTGCCACTCCGTTGGCGGATACGATATGTCCCAGAAATGCCACTTCTCTTAGCCAGAAGTCGCATTTGGACAGTTTGCCATACAGCTGATTTGCTCGTAAGATCCCTAACACTCTGTGTAAGTGTTCGGAATGCTCTTCTTCGCTTTTCGAGTAGATCAGGATGTCATCTATGAACACCACTACGCATTGATCTAATAATTCCCGAAACACGTTGTTCATGAGATTCATGAACATCGCTGGGGCGTTCGTCAGCCCGAATGATAGCACCGTGAATTCGTAGTGCCCGTAGCGAGTTCTGAATGCCGTCTTTGGGATATCCTTTTCGGCGATCCTTAATTGGTGATATCCAGATCGTAGGTCGATCTTTGAAAATACTGAAGCTCCCTTCAGTTGGTCGAACAAATCCTCGATTCTGGGCAAAGGGTACTTGTTCTTGACCGTGACTTGGTTAAGTCCTCTATAATCGATGCATAATCGTAGACCTCCATCTTTCTTCTTAACGAATAAGATCGGGGCTCCCCATGGGGACGTGCTCGGCCTTATGTAGCCCTTTTCTAGCAACTCCTCGAGTTGTTCTTTTAGTTCCTTCATTTCCAGCGGCGCCATACGGTAAGGAGCCTTGGAGACAGGCTCCGTTCCGGGGATGAGATCTATGGTGAATTCCAGATCTCTCTCAGGCGGCATGCCGGGAACGTCTTCCGGAAATACATCCGGGTATTCTCTCACCACCGGAATGTTATCCACCTTGACCTCTTCGGCCTCAAGGTTATTGTAACACCCGAGAAATTTAATTCACGTTCAAAGGAATGGAATAAATTTCTTGTGGAAGACGTTTATCCTTAAGAAAAGTAGATGGAAATACCCCAACATTAAATTGAGCCCAAAAGAAAGCGAGGGCGCAACTTCGGGGACGAAGTTGATTCTTAAGGGGGGTAGACTGTAATACCCGGGGTTTTTACAATGCCCAAAGAAACAAAATAAAAATTTATTTCCAAGAAGAAAATAATTTATTACAATAAATTATTGCTCGGAAATGGCGTGACCGATAAATTCAAAGAATTCGAACCCAAATTTTGGTCAAGTCGAAATGGAATGAAAGAGGGAAAGGAAGCCCGAAGATATTCCATATATTAATCCCAAAAGAATTGGAATTAAATTCAAGAAGGAAAAGAATTTTAATTCCAAGAACCTGTGAAGTCGGAAATAATTTAATTAGATAAATTATTGCACGGGAGCCACAGGACGACGAATTCAAGCCGACGGATTCGAACTCGACGAATTCTTGATTTCAAATATGAAATTCATTGGAGTCAAAATAAAATTTAGAAAGGAATCGTAACCCCAGAAATGACCCGAAAAGTCGAACCGGAAACGTAGGGGATAGAAACCCGATCGAGAAAAGAAGAAAAGACCCGACGGACCACGCGGACCGCCGAACCGGCCGGTCCGGCCGGCCCGCGCCCTCCGCGCGCCGCCGCGCGGCCACCGCGCGGACAGAGGAGTCGCGACTCCAGGGCAGACCACGCGTGCTCCGCGCGGACAAAAGCTTAGGTGCGCGTCACCAGCGCGCCAGAGGTGCAGGAGGTGTAAACTTTCCTTCCATGGCGATTTTCTTGCCTAAATTAACATTCTCTTCGATGGTAAACGGATCCCAGCAGTAGGGAAGTGCATAAACTCGGTATTGGGCGCCCCCTACCCCTTATTTTCAGTAAACAAACCCTAGACACTCCATCTTCCCTCTCCAAGTTCAAAACTCCTTCGACACCACTTTCCGGCGAGTATTCCGGCGACGACGGGACGACCGGGACAAGCCCCTGCCCTCTAGACTCTTGGTAAGCTATTATACAAAGTTTCAATTCATCCATAGATCTCAGAAACTCATATTCTAACCCTTTTTCCTTACTACGATTTCCCGCCGGAAAACGAACAAAAAGCGATCGGAGAAGTTGGCCGTTCGTCGTGACCCTAGGACGTCCGGAAACCCAATCCAGCGACCCTATTCTCTAACTAAGTAAGTTAACACCTTACTCACAAATTTTTGCGGTTGTTTGTTGTTTAAATCTCGAGATATAGGCTTGTAACAAAAATCGGTTTTCAAAAACCCTATTTTCGTCCAATTTTAAAGACTCGCCAAAAACTCGACCTTCGCGAATTCAAACCGAAAACTTTTCAACATAGAAGTTGTTCCTAACACCTTTATCTATCTTGTGTCCAAATTTCAGCCATTGACATTGAGTTTTGCTATCCCAATTTTCGCCATGAACTTTCTGTATTGAACCGAACCGTTTAAAACTGTGACAGATTCCTTCATTCAACTTGATGCATGTTTTTCACCCATTTTTCGAATGATTTAACTTTGCATTCCTAAACAAAAGTTGTAGATAATTGTGTCTAGATTATGCCTACAAAATTTCACGAATTTTGGTGTTCATTTGATATGTCAAACGGCCATGTTTTTAGAACTGTTTTGAATTCGTTTTAAAGGCCATGAGTATGCAGTGAGTTGCACTCGATTTTTGAGTACCAAGAATTCATTATTTCCAAAAACTTAAAACATGAAAGTTGTTCCTTAATGTGTCGTGTAGTTACTGTAAAAATTTCACATCGATTGGTTTTGAAATGAATTTTTAATCGGCGTTACACGAACCTGTGACGAGAACAGTTTTTAAGACATGAATTATTCTTTGCAATAAACTCAAATTTCAACTCACTTCGGAATCTTATTTCCAAAAACTTAAAACATGAAAGTTGTTCGTGTGTGTGTTTTTGAATTACTGGCCAAGTTTCAGAATTTTTGGAGAAAAGACGAATTTTAAATTAAGAAAGGCGCGAACTGCCTCGAATAGGATTTTTCGAACTTGAGAAAACTCGAACTATGAAAACGCGATATCGATCATTTGATAACTTTGAAATATGAAATTTCGAAAAATCCCGTTCACTAGGCTGAGCCGATCTTCATACAAATTATTTGGACTGCCTCGTTAGTGGTCCTACTATCTTTTGAGACTGCCTCGTTAGTGGTCTCCCTTTATTTGGACTGCCTCGTTAGTGGTCCTACTACCTTTTGAGACTGCCTCGTTAGTGGTCTCCTTACTATGCCAAAACGGCAGTTGTGCACATGGCCTGCCAAATCGGCAGTGGGAAATACACGGCCTGCCCGAGTGGTAGTGAAACCGTTTGAAAGGCCTGTCAAACGACAGTTGATATACATGCCTGTCAATTTGACAGTAGATACACACGGCTTGCCGAAATGGCAATCGAGATACATGGCTAGCCAAAACGGCAGTCAATACTGATATGGCTGCGGCCGCCGGTTCACCGGCTAACTGATTATGATTTTTTTTGAGATTGCCTCGTTAGTGATCTCTCTTGTGTGGTGTCCTCTTCTTAGTTGCGGGATAAAATATAAAAGACTTGTGTGAGTGTTGATTACGCTTAAATCCTTTGTATCATGTTTTTAAATTACGCATTTAAATTACGTCATTAAATTATGCCTTTAAATTCCGCCTTTAAAATTTAGTCTTTTAAATTATGCATTGTCATCTTGAATAAATTAAACATGTTTTCCGCTGCGAATAGAATATGGATTTTAAAAAGTAATGTATGACAAGTGAATCTTTGGCTTTAAACACATGTAACCCCTTAAATTGCTTTGTAAGGGCTTAACTTACTCAGTATTTCATATACTGATAAACCCCGTTGTTCATTTTCCCATTACAGAGTACGGAGCATGATCATGCATCGGGGATCACTTTGGGTATTTAATTATTTGTTCTACATGACTTGCATACGGGCTTGTTAACCCGAGTTTTGGCCATGTCGGCCCTGTATTTAATTTCCGCTGCAACCTATTATTTTTATTATAATGTATGGATGATATTACATTATCATTTTTAAGTAATTCCGGACTTGCTTTCAAACTTTTTCCAACACCTATAGCCTTGCATCTCTTTAGCAAGCTCGGAGGAACCGTGTCTTGCTAGGGAGGTGTGGCGGTGGCACCCCGGCCTGAGTTATCAAATCCGGGGTGTTACAGAGTGGTATCAGAGCCCGGAAATATTTTTAAATTATTATTATTATTTTGGCCAATATAGAGGCCCAAGATTTTTAAACAAATATTAATATTATTTTAAAATTTTTAAGTACCATTATTATTATTTAAATTTTAAGTTTTGTTTCCATGGAACAAAATTTATTTGAAACCCATGGGAAATATTTACATACGCATAGAAATTTTTCCAACAAATTTTTAAATTCACGAAAATATTTTTCGGGGTTGGGATAACATTGCACTGCATTGCATACATCCATTAATATTTGCGCTAATTTTTTTTTTATGAATTATCAATGCTAAATAATACTCTTATCTTAGAATCCGACATGACCTTTATTTAGGAGCGCTTGCTTAAGACTAATTGTGCCCTAGTCCTAGAATTTGATCACCTAACTTTAGCATTCTTCCATACATTACCTCTTGCCAATCCTATCTTACAGATTTTCTTGAACGCTAACGTGCCTTAGATTAGAAGCTTACTTTCACGTGCGTTGATAACAGAAAATGGCACCTAAGGGAAAGTCGAGAAAGGAAATACCAAACAACACTAACGCTGACCTCCCCAACGCACCGAACAATAATGAGATCCCTCATAACGTAGGAGGGCGAGTGCCTCATGTTCCCAACAATATGGATGAGCGTCTAAGGACTGTCGAGGAAGTTCTCGTAGTATTAGGAAATGCTGAAGTGCAACGTGCACAAGCGGGTGTACCACCACCGGTAACCCGGGTCAACTACTTAGCCTTCGTAAACCCTTACCAACCACCCCACTACGCCGGCGAAGAGGACCCGGCTCAGCTAGAGGAATGGATACGGACGTTCGACAAGCTATTGAACGCCGTAAGGTGTCCCGACGGGGAAAAGGTTCACGTAGCTTCATACTACCTAGGAGGCGAGGCGGATGATTGGTGGCAAGCCACCCAGTGGAAACGTGCGGAGTACGACGAGCCCTACACATGGTCAGAATTCACGAATCTGCTTAGGGATCATTTTTATCCCTTGAGCACGAAGGCTGCTATGTATGAGGAATTTCTGACACTGAGGCAAGGAGGAAAAACGGTCCAAGAATACTATAATCGTTTCAAGGAGTTGGTGCGGTTCGCGCCGAGACTGGTGCCAACTGATGTAGAGAAGGCACAGAAGTTCGAGATGGGATTGAACCTATCTATTAGAGAGGTGATCACGGGCGAGCACTATCTTGACCTACAAGCTGTGTATGATCGTGCAGTAGCGGTTGCACGAGTTCAAGGACTGAAACAGAAACCGGTAGGTGGGACTAAGCAAGGACCACAAGGACGATACAGGAGGAATAAGGACCATTCCCGTAGAAACTTGGACCGACCACATCAAAACGACAATGGACGAAACAAGGGGATAGTCTTCAACCATGGCGACTATGCGCCACCATGTCCAAAGTGTGGTAAACCACACTATGCGAGAGGATGCACTCAGCCTGGAGCATGCCTTCGGTGCGGTCGACATGGTCATCGGCTGCGTGACTGCCGGACGCGAATAGAAAATATAAACAAGAGGGAGGACGTGACCACTCGGCCCAAGTAACCGTAAGAAGTTTTCAAGCATCGACAAACTACATTTATTTTTGAGTACGACTCTAAGAATTGTATCCAATCAAAAATAAATGAATTCAAATTGTTTTGAACTACGTTATGACTTGATCCCTTCACGGGGTACGTAGGCAGCTTGGAAATCTAAATTCCGGGTTCAGTCAAATAATAGCAAACAACAACACACACTAATACAATCACGCAACCAAACAATGTCCGAGCTCGTGAGGAGCTAACGCCCAACTTCGAGGACGAAGTTGATTCCTAAGGGGGAGAGGATGTAACACCCGAGAAATTTAATTCACGTTCAAAGGAATGGAATAAATTTCTTGTGGAAGACGTTTATCCTTAAGAAAAGTAGATGGAAATACCCCAACATTAAATTGAGCCCAAAAGAAAGCGAGGGCGCAACTTCGGGGACGAAGTTGATTCTTAAGGGGGGTAGACTGTAATACCCGGGGTTTTTACAATGCCCAAAGAAACAAAATAAAAATTTATTTCCAAGAAGAAAATAATTTATTACAATAAATTATTGCTCGGAAATGGCGTGACCGATAAATTCAAAGAATTCGAACCCAAATTTTGGTCAAGTCGAAATGGAATGAAAGAGGGAAAGGAAGCCCGAAGATATTCCATATATTAATCCCAAAAGAATTGGAATTAAATTCAAGAAGGAAAAGAATTTTAATTCCAAGAACCTGTGAAGTCGGAAATAATTTAATTAGATAAATTATTGCACGGGAGCCACAGGACGACGAATTCAAGCCGACGGATTCGAACTCGACGAATTCTTGATTTCAAATATGAAATTCATTGGAGTCAAAATAAAATTTAGAAAGGAATCGTAACCCCAGAAATGACCCGAAAAGTCGAACCGGAAACGTAGGGGATAGAAACCCGATCGAGAAAAGAAGAAAAGACCCGACGGACCACGCGGACCGCCGAACCGGCCGGTCCGGCCGGCCCGCGCCCTCCGCGCGCCGCCGCGCGGCCACCGCGCGGACAGAGGAGTCGCGACTCCAGGGCAGACCACGCGTGCTCCGCGCGGACAAAAGCTTAGGTGCGCGTCACCAGCGCGCCAGAGGTGCAGGAGGTGTAAACTTTCCTTCCATGGCGATTTTCTTGCCTAAATTAACATTCTCTTCGATGGTAAACGGATCCCAGCAGTAGGGAAGTGCATAAACTCGGTATTGGGCGCCCCCTACCCCTTATTTTCAGTAAACAAACCCTAGACACTCCATCTTCCCTCTCCAAGTTCAAAACTCCTTCGACACCACTTTCCGGCGAGTATTCCGGCGACGACGGGACGACCGGGACAAGCCCCTGCCCTCTAGACTCTTGGTAAGCTATTATACAAAGTTTCAATTCATCCATAGATCTCAGAAACTCATATTCTAACCCTTTTTCCTTACTACGATTTCCCGCCGGAAAACGAACAAAAAGCGATCGGAGAAGTTGGCCGTTCGTCGTGACCCTAGGACGTCCGGAAACCCAATCCAGCGACCCTATTCTCTAACTAAGTAAGTTAACACCTTACTCACAAATTTTTGCGGTTGTTTGTTGTTTAAATCTCGAGATATAGGCTTGTAACAAAAATCGGTTTTCAAAAACCCTATTTTCGTCCAATTTTAAAGACTCGCCAAAAACTCGACCTTCGGGAATTCAAACCGAAAACTTTTCAACATAGAAGTTGTTCCTAACACCTTTATCTATCTTGTGTCCAAATTTCAGCCATTGACATTGAGTTTTGCTATCCCAATTTTCGCCATGAACTTTCTGTATTGAACCGAACCGTTTAAAACTGTGACAGATTCCTTCATTCAACTTGATGCATGTTTTTCACCCATTTTTCGAATGATTTAACTTTGCATTCCTAAACAAAAGTTGTAGATAATTGTGTCTAGATTATGCCTACAAAATTTCACGAATTTTGGTGTTCATTTGATATGTCAAACGGCCATGTTTTTAGAACTGTTTTGAATTCGTTTTAAAGGCCATGAGTATGCAGTGAGTTGCACTCGATTTTTGAGTACCAAGAATTCATTATTTCCAAAAACTTAAAACATGAAAGTTGTTCCTTAATGTGTCGTGTAGTTACTGTAAAAATTTCACATCGATTGGTTTTGAAATGAATTTTTAATCGGCGTTACACGAACCTGTGACGAGAACAGTTTTTAAGACATGAATTATTCTTTGCAATAAACTCAAATTTCAACTCACTTCGGAATCTTATTTCCAAAAACTTAAAACATGAAAGTTGTTCGTGTGTGTGTTTTTGAATTACTGGCCAAGTTTCAGAATTTTTGGAGAAAAGACGAATTTTAAATTAAGAAAGGCGCGAACTGCCTCGAATAGGATTTTTCGAACTTGAGAAAACTCGAACTATGAAAACGCGATATCGATCATTTGATAACTTTGAAATATGAAATTTCGAAAAATCCCGTTCACTAGGCTGAGCCGATCTTCATACAAATTATTTGGACTGCCTCGTTAGTGGTCCTACTATCTTTTGAGACTGCCTCGTTAGTGGTCTCCCTTTATTTGGACTGCCTCGTTAGTGGTCCTACTACCTTTTGAGACTGCCTCGTTAGTGGTCTCCTTACTATGCCAAAACGGCAGTTGTGCACATGGCCTGCCAAATCGGCAGTGGGAAATACACGGCCTGCCCGAGTGGTAGTGAAACCGTTTGAAAGGCCTGTCAAACGACAGTTGATATACATGCCTGTCAATTTGACAGTAGATACACACGGCTTGCCGAAATGGCAATCGAGATACATGGCTAGCCAAAACGGCAGTCAATACTGATATGGCTGCGGCCGCCGGTTCACCGGCTAACTGATTATGATTTTTTTTGAGATTGCCTCGTTAGTGATCTCTCTTGTGTGGTGTCCTCTTCTTAGTTGCGGGATAAAATATAAAAGACTTGTGTGAGTGTTGATTACGCTTAAATCCTTTGTATCATGTTTTTAAATTACGCATTTAAATTACGTCATTAAATTATGCCTTTAAATTCCGCCTTTAAAATTTAGTCTTTTAAATTATGCATTGTCATCTTGAATAAATTAAACATGTTTTCCGCTGCGAATAAAATATGGATTTTAAAAAGTAATGTATGACAAGTGAATCTTTGGATTTAAACACATGTAACCCCTTAAATTGCTTTGTAAGGGCTTAACTTACTCAGTATTTTATATACTGATAAACCCCGTTGTTCATTTTCCCATTACAGAGTACGGAGCATGATCATGCATCGGGGATCACTTTGGGTATTTAATTATTTGTTCTACATGACTTGCATACGGGCTTGTTAACCCGAGTTTTGGCCATGTCGGCCCTGTATTTAATTTCCGCTGCAACCTATTATTTTTATTATAATGTATGGATGATATTACATTATCATTTTTAAGTAATTCCGGACTTGCTTTCAAACTTTTTCCAACACCTATAGCCTTGCATCTCTTTAGCAAGCTCGGAGGAACCGTGTCTTGCTAGGGAGGTGTGGCGGTGGCACCCCGGCCTGAGTTATCAAATCCGGGGTGTTACAGTTATGAATGTAGCATGCATATAACGCGTAACCCTTACGCATTAAGCTACATAGCTTAATGGCGTTAACTATCTTGGTAGACTTCTTAGGGGGTTGGGAGTAAAAGATGACTCTCCTTCCCCGACTCTTTGACAACGTGATCTTTTGTTTTTGGCAGTCGATCACGGCTTTATATTGGGTTAGTCAATCCATCCCTAGTATGACGTCAAAATCCTGTAGTTCGAATTCACCAAGTTCGCGAAAAACTCCACGTTCTTTATAACTATCGGAATCCCGTTATAACGCTTAGAGCATGATACTACCTCTCCCGATGGAAGTTGAATCCCTAAGTTAATCAATTCGCACTTAGGTAGATCTAGTTCAGGTAAGACTCTAGATGATATTATCGAACAACTAGCTCCTGAGTCAAACAGAACTCTAAGGGGTGTACTTAAGACATGGAACGTACCTCCCATTACGTCCCCCTGCATAGGCATATCTGCCTCATTGATGACATTCAATCGCCCCATTGGACGTCCCGGGTTGCCTTGCTGATCTCGGTTCGGGTTCTGATTCTGTTGCTGATTTGGATTCTGTGGGGGACGTTGATTCTGATTGAGATTCTGGTTTTGAGGGGGTCTATACCCCTGGTTGTTTCCATTCCGTCCATCCTGGTTGCGAGGCTGAGTTGGCCCCGTGCCTAAGTCCTCCCTCTTGGTGATGTTTTCCAGTCGAGTGCGGCACTCGTTCGCCATGTGGCCGATGCGACCACACCTGTAGCAGGCGCCCTGTTGGGGGCACCCTCTGGCCAAATGAGGCCTGCCGCATCTCGGGCAAGGTGGTACCGGGTTACCCCGGAAAAGGGTTCTATCGTCATATCCTCTGTTGTTGTTTTGAGCGGGTCTGTTCAGATCTCCCCGAAAGTTGTTCCCTACAGCATTGTTACCGGAACGGTTGTCTCTACTCCTCTTATCATGTCCCTGAGATCCTCGACTGGGTTCTCCGCTCACTTTCCTTTTTAGTTGTTGCACCCTTGCAACAGCTACCGCACGATCATACACCGATTGCAGGTCTGGGTATGGGACGCCAGTGATCACCTCTCGTATAGCCAAGTTTAGCCCCATTTCAAATTTCTGTGCCTTCTCCGCATCTGTCGGCACGAGTCTTGGTGCGAAACGCACCAACTCCTTGAAACGGGTGTAGTATTCCTGGACCGTCTGCCCTCCTTGTTTCAGAGATAGGAACTCCTCGTACATGGCTGACTTTGTGCTCATGGGATAAAAGCGATCCCTGATCAGACCCATGAATTCTTCCCAAGAATAGGGTTCCTCGTCCTCGGCTAACTTGTCTTGCATGGCACGCCACCAGTCATCCGCCTCCCCTCCGAGATAGTACGATGCCACAGGCACCTTCTCGCCAGTTGGGCACTTCACCGCGTTTAGTAGCTTGTCGAATGTTCGGATCCATTCTTCAAGTTTAGCCGGGTCCTCTTCTCCGGCGTAGTTCGGCGGACGATATGAGTTCACCATAGCTAAGTAGTTAATGCGGGCCTCGGGTGGAGGTACCGCAGCGGCCTGGCCTTGGTTCACATGCGCGTTCCCTATCGCAATGAGAACCTCTTCTAGAGTGCGTAGGCGCGCGTCCATGTTGTTTGGCATAGGGTTTGCCGGCTCCTCTTGAGCGTGTACCCCTTCGCCGGGTATAGGCATTTCTGGTTGCATACGGGTTTCGTTGGTGTTTGGAGTAGTGGGCTGAGCACGTGGTCTTCCTCTCGGTGCCATGCTGTTGCAAGAACAAGAGAGTTTAGATTCTTTTTGTTGAAGTATTATGTAATGCTTATGAAATAATTTGACTAAATAAATGACGATATTAACAGGTATCAGTCTGTTGGAATCTGTTAGTATAGGTTGTTGGAGTTTAGCGTATTGTTTGTTGTTATTTGGGGTTGGTTCTACTTACTGCTTTGTTTTTGTTTTGTTTTGTTTTGTTTTGTTTTGTTTTTTTTTTCGTGAACAGTAACCTGTTCAGGTTTTTTTTTTGAGACCCTAGGGTTCAGGGTGTTGGGGTTTAGGGTTTTATGGTTTAGGGTTTAGGGTTTAGGGTTGGAGATACCCTTGTTCGATAATTATCTCCATATAATGTATATGTATATATATTTACTACTTGTATTTTTGTTTAGTTGTTATCTATAGGTCATTGATTATTATTACCTTGTTCATTTGTTTGATCGGGTTTTAGCAGGGTATTCGAAGAGAAATAATTTAATTAAAATGTAAGGAATACTTTAAATATAATTGTATAAAATACATGCTTGTAGATTTATTACTCAAGAGAAAATTTTTTTTCAGTTGATTACAAGCATTCGTAACAGGAATGAAATAGTAGTGCTGGTACTAGTTTGGAAAAAAAGAACATAGATAATAGTGCATCAGTATGGGCTCCTAAGTCTAGGGTGACTAGGCAGGTACATCCTCGATGGGATCGTCCTCGTCGCTGGATACGTCAATCGGTGCTGCAGCATTAGGGTGAGGTCCCGGGTTCTGAAGGACCCCTCCGTCAATCTCGTTGGCTAAGGTAGTCAACTCCCAGGCTACGTTCCCTATTTGTTCCTCCAAGTCATCGCCCTTGTCTTGGAGTTGGGCCACTTGGGCTTGGAGCTGCGTGACTTGATTTTGCAGCTGGGTTATGTTATGATGATCGGTCTCCCTAAGATGCCCCAGATGGGCCACTTGGCCCTCTAGTTGTCCTACTCGAGTCTTGAAATAGTTGATATGTTGTTGGGACTCTAAATATGCGTTAGTCAGTTTCACAATCAGGTTGACCATGTTCGTGTTGGGTTCGGCCATCTAATGTCAACAAGAGTATGTTTCGAATATAAGTCATGATATGCAGGAATTTAAATCTACATGAATATGCACATGCAATCCCCCCAAAAATTAATTTTAATGTATTTTTAAATTTAATCATGGATTTAAAAAGTTGGGCCTCTATATTGGCCAAAAATAATAATTTGGACTTAAGAAATAAAAACATGGGTATTTGGGCCGAAATGGTTGGGCTTAAAATAAATATTTATAATTATTGGGTCAAAATAATTTAAACCCCTCTGGGCTCAAAATATTATACTAATTGGGTAAGAAACTTTTTGGGCTCAAATTTTGGGCTAAAATACTAGTAGTCTTAAAAATAATAATGATAATAATAAATTTAAAAGTAATACTTAGTTCAAAATATTTTGAAATAATAATAGTAGCT
This sequence comes from Hygrophila difformis, assembly GCA_030278955.1. NCBI lineage: Eukaryota > Viridiplantae > Streptophyta > Magnoliopsida > Lamiales > Acanthaceae > Hygrophila > Hygrophila difformis. Next base: position 1,117,865 of record JAOANR010000012.1, read on the forward strand.
TAAAAATATTCCGGGCTCTGATACCAACTTGTAACACCCCGGATTTGATAACCCAGGCCGGGATGTCACCGCCACATCTCTCTAGCAAGACACGGATTCTCCGAGCTTGCCAAAGAGATGCAAGGCTATAGGTATTGCAAAAAGGTTTAAAAACAAGTCCGGAATCTATTTAAAAATAATATTAAGTATCATCCACACACATAGTAGTAATAATATATCGCAGCGGAAAAAAATAAAAAGTGGGCCGACATGGCCAAAACTCGGGATTTACATGCCCGTTGTGCAAGTATCATAAAAGCAATAAAAGCAATGTTTAAGTTTTTCCATCCCCCAATGCATATGCTCATGCATTATCTTCATACACTGAAAGGAAAAGAGAAAACAACAATTTTATCAGTATATAAAATACTGAGTAAGTCGATCCTAACATAGCAATAAAGGGATTTAATTAGATAATTTAAAATTCCACTCCTAACATGCATTCACGAAATTAAAGGAAATAATAATTTTAATTGTGTACTTGAACATGCATTTAATCCACAATAACAATTTAGTCATGATATGAAATTTAAAGACATAATTTAAATGCGTAATTTAAAGGCATGCATAAATAAATAAATACTCAAAAATATTAAATCTTTTATTTTCCCCCGTTACGTAACCATTTCTCAGTGTTTTGTATAGCCGGTGATCCGGCGGCCGCAACCGTTTCGTAAGTATCTCGTTTAGCCGGTGATCCGGCGGCCGCAGCCGTATCTGCCATACCCAGTACCGCTCCGGAACCTCGAGAAATCCATACGGACAACCCGAGAGAGTAGGCCATGTTTCTCCCGCCGATTGGCGCAATATCTCATCAAATTCTCTCGTCCATTATAGGCCCGAAGAGAAAGGCTAGAGGGGCACCCTGCAGAGCACTCACCCTCCACCAAGTATCTCATGTATCGTTTAGATTTAATGTATCGTGGTTTTTCAAAAGTATAGATGTATCGTATTTCAAATCTTTGATCGTCCGTTTCAAAATTTCAAAATCCTTCGATTTAAAAGTATCTTGGCGTCACAGTTTGCGCCTTTTCAATTTAAAAATTCGGTTTAAGTCCGAAAAATCTGAAAACTTCACAGTTTATGCAAAACACCCTAACGAACAACTTTCGTGTTTTAACTTTTAACTTTTTCGAAATAAGTTGAGGAAACATGTCAAAAATCGATTTTATTATGCAAACAGAAATCTGTCCGGACTCAGGTTTGACACAGTTCGGAAAATTGGCTTTTTGACATATCAAATGGACTCCAAAAATTCTGAAATTTTAACCACATATACTAGACATGATTATCTACAACTTTTATTTAGATTGTAAAGATCAAATCGGACTACAAAATATAGAAACAAACTCACTAAGTTCGAACATGTTCATAGGCAGATTTCAACACGTTTTGTCAAAACAGTTTCTTTTCGATGCGATTTAAAATAGCAAACGTTAACGAAAATGTCTGAAATTTTTACACAACCTAGATTTATGTGTTAGAATTAAAATTCTAGTTTTGAGTTTCTCGGATTGAATCCCCGAAATATGAGTTTTAGGCCGATTACAGAAACTGCGCACGTTGGGGTTTTTAATTTCGATTTTTACGTTTCGTTACATTACGCCTATACCGGACGCCCCTAAATCACACGTATTGATATGGAAGGCTCAACTTATCGTGATAGGGAGTTTTGGTCGTCCTAAGATCGCTGGCTCGTCTAAATTGCTACGAACGGATCTCCTCAACGTCAAGCTTCCGACTTTGGCCACGATTTCAAATCGGACGAAGAAATCCAATGTTAGATCGAGTTTTCGGGTTCAAAAACTTAAATGGAAATCTATGAACGACTTACCACAGATTAGAACACTAGGGACCTTGTATTCCACGCCTCCTCCGTCGGTTTTCGTCGCCGGGAAGTGATCGGAAAGTCGTCGGGAATTCGTCGGAAAGTGTTTCGGCTTGGGAGAGTTTGAGAGTCAATTGGGAGGGTTTTGGAGGCTGCAAAATGGGGTGGAGACAACCCTCCCACGACCTAATACTCCTTCCCCCGCTCAAAATCCACTTTCCAAAGTCGGGGGGTCGAATTATGGTAAGAAATCGCCGAAAACGCGCAAGTTGCCAAAACCTGTAGAGCCACGCGGGGTTGGCGCGCCTTTTGGCCAAACCCCGCCCGGCCAGCGCGCGGCCCTCGCCTGGACTGCGGTCCGGGCGGGTCCGTGCGATCCGATCCGTCGGGTCTTTTTCTCCTCTCTTTCGGACTTCTATCCTTCCCCGTTTTCGCGCTCGATTTTCCGGGTCATTTCCGGATTATGCTTCTCATCATAAATTTATTCCGTCTCAATTCGATTTCATGCTTGAAATCCTAAGACCATCGGTTTTGGTCCGTCGGGTTCTAATTCGTCGTCCTTTGACTTCCGTGCATTTCCGCGTCTACGGGTTCTCGGAAACAAAACCTTCTCTCCTATTGGATTAATTCCTATTTTTATATTCTAAAATTTACGGGTATTACAGAAACGCCGATAGATTCAAAATTCAAAATGGAATAAAAGAGGGAAAGGAAGCCCGAAGACATTCCATGAATCGAGTCAAAATAATTGGAATTAAATTTAAGAAGGAAAAGAATTTTAATTCCAAGAACCCGTGAAGTCGGAAGAAATTTAATTACACAAGTTATTGCACGGGAGTCAAAAGACGACGAATTGGAAGCCGACGAACCCGAGACCGACGGACTTAAGATTTCAAACATGAAATTCATTTGAGTCGAGATAGATAAATTTAAGATAAGAATTGATGATCCAAGAATGACCCGAAAAATCGAGCCCGAAAACGTAGGAGGACAGAAGTCCGAAAGAGAGGAGAAAAGGCCCGACGGGATCGCACGGCCCAGTCCGGACGCACGGCCCAGACCAGGCCGCGCGCCCTCCGGGCGGTTTTTGGCTAGAAACCGCGCCAACCCCGCGCCACCAAGACAGCAGCTGCGGCATGATGCGTTTTGGCGATTTTCTTACCATATTTTCGTGTCCCGACTTTGGAAACTCAATCCCGGTTGATGGAAGGTGTATATGGTCGGTTTTGGAGGTCATATGGCTGATCATTTTCGAGACTCTAACCCTAGCAACCCCAAAAACACTCTCCAACTCTCTATGTTCTTCCAACACCCGAAAACCACCAACTTCGAACTTTCCGATCACTTTCCGGCGACGAAAACCGACGGAGGAGGCGTAGAACACAAGGTCTCTAGTACTCCAGACTTGGGTAAGTCATTTATAGATTTTCATTTAAGTTTTCGAACCCGAAAACTCGATCTAACATTGGATTTATTCTTCCGAGTTGAAATCGTGGCCAAAGTTGGAAGCTTGACGTTGAGGAGATCCGTTCGTAGTGGATTTGGACGAGCCAAGCGACCCGAGGACGACCAAACACCTTACCACTGTAAGTTAATACTTACTTGGTTTTGGGTGACTTAAAATGCAACCAAACATATGGATTTAATAACTCTAAAATCTGTCAACACGAAAAACCCTCGGCGCAATAATTTTGTGTGAATTGTTCGAACCCTTAAAACTGCTCAAACGGAAAAACTTAAAACATGAAAAACGTTCCTAAGACATAGATCTAGTTTGTGTAAAATTTTAATAATTTTTCATTGCGTTTTGATATCCAGAAACGGCTGAGAACCAACCTGCCTTGAGATTCGAACTTGAAACTGTGACAGGTTTGAAATCGAACCAAAACCCCTATTTCGAGAGTTCAAACCGAAAAACTCAAAACTAGACTTTTAATCCTAACACATAAATCTAGTGTGTAAAAAGTTCAGATATTTTCGTCGATGTTTGCTATTTCAAATCGCATCAAACATAAACTGCCTTGATAAGACTTTTCGAAATCTGACTGTGAACATATCCGAACTTGATGAGAATGTTTCTATATTTTCTATTCCGATTTGATCTTTGCAATCTAAATGAAAGTTATAGATAATCATGTCTAGTATGTGCATGTATAATTTCAGAATTTTTGGAGTCCATTTGATATGTTAAAAAGTCGAAACTTTGAACTGTGACAAACCTGAGTCCGGACAGAATTCTGCTTGCGTAATCAACTCGATTTTTGACATGTCTCCTCAACTTATTTCAAAAACGTTAAAACACGAAAGTTGTTCGTTAGGACGTTTTTGTTTTACTGTAAAAATTTCAGATTTTTTTCCGACTTGAAATGAATTTTTGAATTAAAAAGGCGTAAACTGTGACGTCAAATGATTTTAAATCGAAGAGATTTTGAAATATCGAAACAAACGGTCGAGACCTTGAAATACGATATATCTATACTTTTGAAAAATCCCGTTACACTAAATTAAAACCTATGAGATACTTGGCTATGTAGGGGGTGAGTGCTCGATAGAGTGCCCCTCTAGCTTTTCGCATCGTGCCTAGACGGACGAGTGTGACCTATGTAGGGGGGTGAGTGCTCGATGGAGTGCCCCTCTAGCTTTTCGCTTCGTGCCAAAACGGCCGAGAGTGACCGACGTAGGGGAAATGCTCAATAGAACGCCCCCTAGCTTTTCGCTTCGTGCCAAAACGGCCGAGGGTGAATGTTATGAGAAACTGTGCCAAAACGGCCAATGAAATACTTGAAATACGACACGGCTGCGGCCGCCGGATCACCGGCTATACAAGATACTTACGACACGGCTGCGGCCGCCGGATCACCGGCTATACAAAATATTGAGAAATGGTTACGTAACGGGGAAATAAAAGATTTAATATTTTTAAGTATTTATTTATTTATGCCCGTCTTTAAATTATGCATTTAAAATTATGTCTTTAAATTTGCATATCTTATTAAATTGTTATTATGGATTAAATGCATGTTCAAGTACACAATTAAATTATTAATTTTAAATTAATAGATGAGTTGTTTGTATGCATGCCTCGGAGTAAAAATTTAATTATTTAATTAAGCCTCTTTATACGTGTGTTAAATTATGATCGTGTGGAAATCCTTGTCTTTTCAAATATGTGATTAAAATTATTATTAGATGAATAAAATTTAAATCATGTCTTGTATGCACATGTTTTCTTAAATCTAATTAAAGATTTTGAAACCCCTTGATCATAGTAGGTGTTGACCAAACCATATTTCTTTTTCCTTTTTCTTTCAGAGTATGAGGATTATGCATCATCATATGCATACATGGGAACATTCGGGGAAACTCTATTTTTAAATTCCTGCATTTAATTACAACTTGCATGAACGGGCCTGTTTAACCCGTGTTTTGGCCATGTCGGCCCTATACTTAAATTCCGTTGCATTATACGTATGTAAATATTACTTTCCGCTGCGACTTTGATATTATGATTTTTTTAAATCATATTATAATGGGCTGTTTGAATATTTTAAATTCTGAAATCCGGGGTTATCAAATCCGGGTGTTACACTTTTCCTCCTCTCTTTCGGACTTCTATCCCTCTATGCTCCCGGATTCGGATTTCCGGGGTATTTTCGGGCTCCGATTTCCTATCTTAATTTTATTCGAATCTAAATTTACATTTGGACTCGAGTTATGGAGCCCATCGGTGTTGGGTTTCCGTGTACCCATTTATTCGATTAAATTGTCTTCGGCTTCCTGGGTTCTCGGAATTTGATTCCTTTTTAATTTAAATTCCATTTCTCATCTTTTATGATTCTTTATCCACTTATCATGTTTATTACATTTATTTATTTATTTATTTATTTTATGTTGCAAAATTCTCGGGTATTACAGTCTACCCTCCTTAAGAATCAACTTCGTCCTCGAAGTTGTGTTTCGGATTTTCTCGTACTAAGGTCTTTTGTTTGTTTTATTATTTTGTGACTGAACTTAGAATTAAAACTTCTAAGCTGCCTACGTACCCTGTGAAGGGATCAAGCCATAACGTATTTCAAAACAATTTGAATTTGTTTGCTTATTTGTTTGGAATACATATTGTTGAAGCAAACTCAAAAATAAATGCATCTACTTTATTACGGGGTATCACATCCTCTCCCCCTTAAGACTTCTGTTATGTCCCCATAACTGCCTATACGTTATTCTCAAGAGGGTTCGGGTTTTGGTCTTGTTCCTTCCTTGGGTTTCTCCTAGGTGCCATTTTCTGTTATAACGTATATAGATTAGTTTATCAGTGTTTAGATAGATCGCTTGAACAACAAATTTGCTAAGTCATATATGAGATCTAGTGTTAAACGCGCGCCCATAAGGCCACGTTTAGAGCATCGTGAGTTTCAAATTTCGAATTTCGAATTTTCGGATTTGTTGTTTGGGAAACCAAACAAGATTTTTGGAATAGAGAGTGTTTTAATAAAAACTTGATTTTTTTATTGTTCCACATAAGGAAATTTTCTAATTCGTACAAGAGTAGGAATGGCTAAGGCCGGGGATTCGTAGGTGTGCGCTTAGATGAACGCGATCTAGAACTAAGGCAAGATCAGTCTCTAGTGAGCGTTTCTAATTTGATGTCAAGCGTCTAAGTCATCTAGTGCAAGCAAAAAGGTCTAAGTTAATATTCGCCAAGATTCTAGGTTAACTTCGCCAAGATTCTAAGTTAAAATTCGCCAAGATTCCAAGTTCGAATTCGCCAAGATTCTAAGTTCATAGAAGAGATGCAATATGCAAATGCAATTAATGATTTCCCCCCAAAAATAATTTAATGCACTATATATATATATATATTTTTTCATGGGTTTTAAAATAAAATTCTCCATGGAAATAATACTTTAAAATTTAGAATAATAGTCAAAATATTAATAATAGTTTAAAAATAATAATGGTTTTAAAAATAATAGTTTAAAAATAGCCTGGCTCTGATACCAACTTGTAACACCCCGGTTTTTGGTCACCCAGGTCGGGATGTCACCGCCACACCTCCCTAGCAAGACACGGTTTCTCCGAGCTTGCTAAAGAGATGCAAGGCTATGGTTTTCAGAATTTAAAACATTCAAACAGCCCATTCATATAGTTTAAAAATAATACATCAAAGTTGCAGCGGAAAATAATATTTACATATATGTATTGCAGCGGAATTTAAGTATAGGACCAACATGGCCTAATCACGGGTTAAACAGGCTCGTTCATGAAATTTCTAGTCTAGCGCAAGATTTAAAAATGAAGTGTTCCGCAACATTCCCATGAATGCATATGATGATGCATATTCTTCAGTTCTGAAGGAAAAAGAAAGTAATGGTTTTGGTCAGCACAACGTGCTGAGTAAGTTAACACATACAGGATTATAGGGTTTCAAAGCCATTAGTTAAATTTAAAGAAAAAATGTACACAATACCCCATAATTTAATACATTTATCTAACAATAATTTAATTTCATAATTAAATAGACAGAGATTCCATAAAATCACAATATAGCTTCCACGGTAAATAATTGCATAACATAATTTAAAAGCATAATTTAAATAAGCAAAGGAAAGTTTAAATTTTCCCGTTAATCCCTAGCCGAGTATCAAGATTTTGTTTGTAGTTAAATTTCTCTCGCTGTTTTGGCACATTTTCTCATGTTCAACACCATTGTCCAATCAGGCACGATGTGCAAAGCTAGGAGGGCACCCTGCAGAGCACTCACCCCCTACATAGATTACTCTCGTCCGTTTAGGCACGAAGCAAAAAGCTAGATGGCACCCTATGGAGCACTCACCCCCTACATAGGTCACTCTCGTCCGTTAAGGCACGAAGCAAAAAGCTAGAGGGGCACCCGATGGAGCACTCACCCCCTACATAGGACACTCTCGTCCGTTAAGGCACGAAGCAAAAAGCTAGAGGGGCACCCGATGGAGCACTCACCCTCTACGTAGAAAGCTCAAACTAGCTATAACGGGATTTCGAAAATGTTTGTTCATGTATTTTATCTCAAAGGAGTTTCCACTCATTTAAGCCTTAAAGGCCAATTCCACAAATTTAGTAAGTTTCTCAAAATATACTATTTCGGGACGCCACTCGCTCCGATATCATTTAAAATCCTTTTCAACAAGATTTTTCAAGATTTGACTCGGTCAACCACCGTTTACTTCAAAATTCATTAAAAATCTAGTTTAAGTCCAAAAATTCTGAAATTTTACCACTGACTCAGAAACATTGAGATGAACAACTTTCATGTTTTAACTTTTTCAATCTGAGATACCGAAATAGGTCAAATACAACAATTTTTGTCATATCATTAATCTGTCCGAATTTCATATACAACAGTTCAAGATTTTCAAGATCTACCATAGCAAATCAACTCCAAACTCAACGAAATTTTACAGAGACCTTCTTAAGACATTTTTCTACAACTTTCATGTTCGGCTAAAGATCTAAATCGGCCTAGAACCCTAGTCAAAAACGTCGTCAAGTTCTGACCTAAGTTCTGTCAAGAATTCCAAGATCCACATCCTAGCAGTTCGGTTTCGGGTGGATTTCATATATCAAATCATCACGAAAAATTCTGAAAATTTACGGAGGTGTTCCTAACGTATAGATCTACAACTCCTATGTTTAGCACCAATCCTGAATCGGTCTAGATCTAAGTCAAAAATCAACCTCAAGTTCGGACTAAGAATCTACCGCCGTTTCAAGATCTAAACCAAAGGCAGGTCTGTTCGTGGTCGTTTTCGCATATCAAAACACAATGAACAATTATGAAATTTTTATAGTAAATAGATCTATGTCTTAGAAACTTTTTTCGTGTTTTAAGTTTTTCCGTTTGAAGACGTTTTAAGGTTCGGAAAAATTCGTCAAAACTGTTGCGCCGGTAGAAAACATTCGTTGACAGATTTACGAAAGATTTGTTAAACTTTTAGGTTTGAATGTTTTAGTTACTCCCAAAACCATGTAAGTATTAACTTACAGATTTGTAGTCGTCCGGGAACGTCGATTTCGGAGGCGTGGCTTCCAGTCCACCGTTTATCCTCTCCGTTCGTCGGGTTCTACGTTCTAGATCCGGATCGGGGGTTTAGAATAGGAAAAGATCGAATTAGGATTCGTTTTGAATCAAGAACGGGAAAAGAATGGACAAGAATAGATCGGATCTTACCCCGACAATCAAAGGCTCCCAATTTTCGTCCAAGTCAATCCCCTTGTTCGGTTTTGTGCCTCCGACGACTTCCGGATCTAGGGTTTTGTGTATAGAGAATATCTTAGGGTTTTGAAAAATATTCGGGGCTTCAAAGAGGTGTTATATATAGATAGACATGACCTAGGGACGTCCAAGGTCAGCCTTGGTGAGTCTTGAGCCGCAAGGTGTTCAACCAAAGTCGGAAAATCCGGATTCGGGCGAGTGAATCTCGCAACGGCCAAATCTGTAGGCTGGCGCGGCCGTGGCGCGCCTTCTAGCCATTGACCGCGTGGCCACCGCGCGGATACCGCCTGGACTTCGGTCCGGGCGGGTCGTGCGATCCGTCGTGCTTTTCCTCCTCTCTTTCGGACTTCTATCCCTCTATGCTCCCGGATTCGGATTTCCGGGGTATTTTCGGGCTCCGATTTCCTATCTTAATTTTATTCGAATCTAAATTTACATTTGGACTCGAGTTATTGAGCCCATCGGTTTTGGGTTTCCGTGTACCCATTTATTCGATTAAATTATCTTCGGCTTCCCGGGTTCTCGGAATTTGATTCCTTTTTAATTTAAATTCCATTTCTCATCTTTTATGATTCTTTATCCACTTATCATGTTTATTACATTTATTTATTTATTTTATGTTGCAAAATTCTCGGGTATTACAGTCTCCGTCCGCCCCTGTTCCTCCTGGCGCTAGTTCACCTCTCTCGCATTCGGCTGTCGCTACTGGTGACGGATTGCTAATGTTGGACCCTGAGACCAATGCTCCCCTTCACTCGGGCACTGCTCAGCAAGTCCCTTTTGGTGGGTCTCCTACTGAGGATGTTCCGATGACCCAGGAACAACCATCCAACATTGATCCTGATGATATTCCCCTGGATGATCTTCGGAGAAAGGTTCGTGAGAAAGGGAAGCGCAAGGCTGTTCCCACTACGCCCAAACAACCTGCGAAGAAAAAGTCTAAGAAGGCTGCTCCTAAGAAAAAGTCTACCCCTGTTCTCAAGGAGTCTGACACCCATTCTCCTCTATACTTCTATGCTGATGGAGAAAGGTATGCTTTGGAAACCTTGAACTCTCGTGGTTTCATATCTGAGGAATGCTATGTGCACCCGTATTATGATCAAATTGGTTTTTCTGAGTATTTAGAGAAGAAGCATCTTTCTGTTTGGGCCACTACTCTTAAGCGATATTCTCCCAATGTTGTTCGTGAATTTTATGCCGACTTGCATCCTGATATCTTTGATCATGTCTCCCCTTGGTACTGTAAGATTTATCTTCGTGGTGAACTGATTGATCTTACACCCTCTGTTTTCAATGAGTTGTTGGAACTTCCTACCAACACTGATATGAACAATCCTTTTGATTTGCTTAATGCTGAGCTAGCGACCATAGCCTATACTATCTCTGCCTCTATGAAATCTGCCTTTGGTAGACGTGCTATGAGTCCATCTGATTTGTCTATGAAGTACAACTGCCTTTTTAGGATTGTTGCTTCAAATTTTCTGCCTACTTCCAATGCTAGCCAGCTTAGTTCTCTCATGGGTAAATTTTTGTATTCCATTGATGAATGTCCTGAGATACTTAACTATGGTTACCTGATCATTAAGCATATGTTGAGGTTCTCTCGTGACAAGATTGAAAAGAATACCCAATTGCCCTATCCTGCTCTTATCACTTTGTTAGCTCATTCTTGCCATCTGCTTGCACCTGATGAAACCTTCATCAAGGTTAAGAAACACTTGCCTTCTTATAGGCTTAAGGGTCTCCACAATGACTTCAAGCTTGGTCCCCAAAAGCTTGGGTCAGCCTTGGTTGATCATATTCGAAGTGAGCTGCAGCAGGTTGAGAAGGAGCTGGGCACTCTGAATGACAAGCAAATGGGGCTCAAAATGAAGGTTCGAAAGCTGGTTGCCTTACTTCCACACTCTTTTGATGATCCAGTTGAGGGGGAGGATGACTCTGAAGGTACCCCTTGATCTGCCAAGTAAGGGGGAGTTCCAGTGAGAAAGGATAGCAGGGCTTGATCATTGTACTGATGTTGGAACAACTTTTGTTTTTCTGGTTTCAGACTATGGATATTCTGGTTTTCTGTTCTGTAATTGGTTGATATTTTTGGATATTTCTCTGGTCTGTTATTGCTGAATACTCTCATGGATATTTCCTGGATATTTGGTATGAGATTATCTTTTATGAATGGATGTTTTGTCTATGCCTGCTCTTCTTCAGCTCATATCTTTTGTGGCATGATTATTTGTTGAGATTTTGATGCTCTCTGATCTTATTATGACTCTCTGTGCTTTCTCCACTGTTTTTACTACTTGGCCCGATCATCTCCACAAAAGGGGGAGATTGTTAGGGATATTTCTTGTATTGTGAAGATGTTCGTTATATTTGCCGTTGTTGCAACATCATGACAACAACGCTCTTTTCTCTTCACTGGAAAAAGCACAGAATAGTACAGTGACGTGGCATTTCCCCTAGCAGGCCTTAGAGGGCTTTAGATGGGCCTTAAAACCCATATAAATACCTGTCTTCGTCCTTGAGGGATTGTGTGTGTTTACAGCCGCAATCACAGCTCCTTTTACAGAGTATTAACAGATTCCAAGTTGTGTTTATGGTGGATTGAGAGCTGAAGCAGAAACCCCCTGGTTTTCGTTGTTTGCAGAAGGCACCAACAACTATCCTGCTACTGGTATATCTTTAGCTGTTGAGTCTTCTACATTTTCATGGGGTAATTGGGATTGTGTTTAGGCATTTCTGAGTTTATTGTTTTGTAAACACAATCCGTGTGTATTGTAGGTGTTTTAGCACCATTGAGCTTAACCTGTTTGATTAGCTAGATTCCTCAAACACCATCTTAATACCTGCCGGTGAATTGCTTGCATTTGGGTAGATAGTTGATGCTCCCATGTGTTCTTCTAGTCTATTTGGGTAGATAGAAGAGTTCATTGGAATGTAAGGGTATGTAAGGTGTGGTTGACTCTTGTTCAATCGGTTTTGTGGAGATCTAGTGAATCCCTGGCTTGACGGACTTAAGATTTTAACATAAAGTTCATTTGAGTCAAGATAAACTTAAGATAAGGATTTATGACCGAGAATGACCCGAAAAATCGAGGCCGAAAACGTAGGAGGATAGAAGTCCGAAAGAGAGGAGAAAAGGCCCGACGGATCGCACGGCCCGGCACGGACCGCAGCCCAGCCGGGGCCGGCGCGCACCCCGCGCGCTTTTCCCATGTTTAGCGCGCCAACAGCGCGCCGTTGCAGCAGCAGCTGCGTTTGTCGCGTTTTGGCGACTTTCTCGCCAATTTTCGGGGCCCAAGTGAGGAATCTCGATCTATCACGGGTGTAGCATCTTTTTGGACGTTATGTAATCAATCCCATCTCATTTGTCAGCCATTTCATCAATCATTCACCCCAAACTCTCCAAAAACTCTCCCAAAAGCCAAACACTCTTCCGACGAACTTCCGGCGACTTTCCGACGAGTTTCCGGCAACCAAATCCAACCAAGGAAGTGTGTAGATCAAGGATTGCAGGCTTTGGATTGTTGGTAAGATGTTAATCAAGTTTCCATATGGTTTTAAGATCATAAACATCATCCTAACTTACGAATCTTCATATCCGAACACAAATCGGAGCCAAGGGAAGAATAAATCGGGTGGAAGAGATTCGTTCGTGACATTCCGTGGATTCCGGACGACCCCGTGACTTCCTAGACATCATCCCCACTGTAAGTTAACATTACTATGGTTTTGGGTGACTTAAAATACAACCAAACATAGAGATTCAACTCAAGAAAATTTATAAAAATCTGTCAACAAGAAAAACCCTCAACGCAGCGTTTTCGTATGAATTTTTCGAACCTCTAAAGCTGCTCAAACAAAAAAACTCAAAACATGAAAAGTGTTCCTAAGACTTTGATTTAGCTTCTGTAAAAATTTTAGAATTTTTCATATTGTTTTGAAACCTGAAACCAACCCAAAACCGAAGAGCATCAAATCTAAATCTTAGAACTTTGGCAGATTTTACTCTCAATCTTGTTGGTTATTTTGACCATGGATCTAGGCCGATCTAGGATTGGTGTTGAACATAAGAATTGTAGATCTATGAGTTTAGAACACTACTGTAAGTTTTTAGAATTTTTCGTTGAGATTTGAACCTCCAAACTCGAGCCGATCCGATCTGCGTTAGAACCAATGTCAAGAACCTTGATAGATTTCTTAATCAAACTCGACGAGCAAAACTCTTACTTCGAGTGTTCAAACCTGAAAACTCAAAACTAAGTTTTTGATCCAAAGATCATAAGCTATATTGTGTAAAAATTTCAAAGATTTTCATCAAGTTTTGATACCCCAAATCGTATCGAACATATTCTGCGTTCTTAAGAACTGTCAAAGGATGACAGTTTTCATGACCGAACTTGAGGAGCTTATTCCTATCACTTCTAGCCTGAACCAATCTTTGAGATCTAAACAAAAGTTGTTGGAAATCATGTCTAGTATGTCTCTGTAAAATTTTAGGATTTTTGAAGTTCATTTGATATGATAAAAAGTCGAATCTTTTAACGTTGTCAAACCTGAATCCTGACAGCTTTTTGTTTCTGAAGAAAACTTGATTTTTGACATGCTTCCCATCGTTTTTCCGAAAAACTTAAAACACGAAAGTTGTTCGTTGGGATGTTTTTGAGCTAATGTACAAATTTCAGAACAATCGCCTAAGAAATGGATTTTTAAACTGAAAAGGCGCAAACTGTGACATCGATCGGTTTTAAACTTGAGAGATCTTGAAATCTTGTCGAAACATGAAATTAGCCTTTAAGGTTTAAATGATTGGGAATCCCTTTGAGATAAAATATAATTGAAATATCTTGCTTGCCGAAAGGCAATTGAAATATCTTGCTTGCCGAAAGGCAATTGAAATATCTTGCTTGCCGAAAGGCAATTGAAATATCTTGCTTGCCGAAAGGCAATTGAAATATCTTGCTTGCCGAAAGGCAATTGAAATATCTTGCTTGCCGAAAGGCAATTGAAATATAATGCTTGCCGAATGGAGATTGAAATATAAACTTGAAACATGAGACATGAGAAACTGTGCCAAGACGGCCAATGAAGTACTTGAAATGCGATATGGCTGCGGCCGCCGGATCACCGGCTAAATGATATATTGTTGAGATGATGGCGTAACGGGAAATATATTAAAAAGCTTAGATTTTATGAAATTGGCTGCGGCCGCCGGATTGCCGGCTAAACTAAACATTGTTGAGCAAGAAATGTTTTTATTAAATTTAATTAAAGGCTTTGAAACCCCTAACCCATGCTATGTGTTAACTTACTCAGCGCGTTTTTGCTGACCCAAACCATATATCTCCTTTTTCTTACAGAGTACGAAGAATATGCATCGTCATATGCATACATGGGAACATTAGGGAAAATCTTTATTTTAAATCCCTGCATTAAATTACGACTTGCATGAACGGGAATGTTTAACCCGTGTTTTGGCCATGTCGGCCCTATATTTAAATTCCGCTGCAACTTTGATGTATTATCTTTAACTTATATATGAATGGGCTGTTTGAATATTTTAAATTCTGAAAAACCATAGCCTTGCATCTCTTTAGTGAGCTCGGAGAAACCGTGTCTCGCTAGGGAGGTGTGGCGGTGGCATCCCGGCCTGGGTTACCAAAACCGGGGTGTTACAGAGTGGTATCAGAGCCCGGAATATTTTTGAACTACTATTTTAAAGAGCCCAATTATTATTTTGAAGTTAAAGCCCAAATTTTTAGCCCAAAATTTTTTTTAAAAGCCCAAATAATTTATTTCTTTCGGCCCAATATAGTGGCCCAAACCTTTTATCCTTATTTTAATCTATCCATGGAATAAATTTATTTTTAAAACCCATGGATAAATAAATGCATGCATAAAATTTTTTTTATTGGGGGGATCACATATGCATATGCATACATAAATACACTAACCCTTTTTATGTGAATTATCGGTAATAAGAAACACTCCTACCTTAGAACTCGACATGATCTTGACTTAGGAGCGCTTGCTAAAGACTAACTTTGCCTTAGTCCTAGATCTTGATCACTTAGAAACTCATCTTCGCGTGCTTCTATAACAGAAAATGGCACCTAGAAGGAAACTGAGGAAGGTAAGCCCAAACGGCACTGACACTAATCTCCCAAACGCACCTAACAACAATAAGATTCCTCCGAACGTAGGAGATCGAACGCCTCCTATTCCCAACAACATGGATGAACGTTTAAGGACGGTAGAAGAAGTACTCGTAGCATTAGGCAATGCCGAGGTGCATAGGGCACAAGCGGCAATACCTCCGCCAGTAGCCCGAGTCAACTACTTGGCATTGGTAAACCCCTACAACCCACCCCATTATGACGGGCAAGAGGATCCGGCCAAGTTGGAGGGTTGGATCCGTACCTTTGACAAACTCTTGGACGCTATCAAATGCCCCGACGAGGAGAAGATACATGTAGCGACCTACTACTTAGGAGGCGAAGCCGATGAGTGGTGGCAAAACCTTCAAACGAATTCAGAGGAAGATGAAGAATCCTACACCTGGGAAGGACTTAAGGAAGCCTTGAGAGAAAGATTCTACCCACTGAGTACCAAGACTGCAAAGTACGAGGAATTCATCAACCTCAGACAAGGAGCGCAAACAGTACAAGAGTACTACACCAAATTTAAGGAATTGGTACGATTTGCTACGAGGATAGTACCAACCGACTCTGACAAGGCTCAGAAATTTGAGATGGGTCTGAACCTTAGTATCCGGGAGATACTTGCAGTAGGACAATTCACGAACCTGCAGACGGTTTATGATCGTGCTGTAGCGGTTGCACGAGTCCAAGGACTGAAACGGAAACCGGTAGATGAGGCTAACCAAGGACCACAAGGAGAATACAAGGTGGATAAGGACCATTTCGATGGAAACACGAAAGGACAACATCAAAATGACAATGGGGAGAAAAAGGGGATAGTCTTCAACCATGGTGACTATGTGCCACCATGTCCAAAGTGTGGTAAACTGCATTATGCGAGAGGATGCCCTCAACCTGGAGCATGCCTTCGATGTGGTCGACATGGTCATCAGCTGCGTGATTGCCGGACACGGAGAGAGAACATTGACAAGAGAGAGGATGTGACTACTCGACCTAAGCAACCACGAAACCCAGACGGTCAAGGTGGCAACAACCAAAGGCACCAACACCCGCAGAATTAAGACCAAAACCCGAAACCTCTTGAGAGTACTGAATAGGCAGTTATGGGGACATAACTGTAATCTTAAGGGGGGGAGGATGTAATACCCCGTAAGAATGCATAAGCATTTATTTCGAAACTCGAATATTTTGTATCCCAAATAAATTCTTTTTGAACTACGTAATGACTTGATCCCTTCACAGGGTACGTAGGCAACTCGGAAATTTCAATTCTGGGTTCAGTCAAACAATAATCAAACAATAATCAACAATCAAACAATAACAAACAACAACACACATTAATACAATCACGCAACCAAACAATGTCCGAGCTCGCAAGGAGCTAACGCCCAACTTCGAGGACGAAGTTGATTCCTAAGGGGGAGAGGATGTAACACCCGAGAAATTTAATTCACATTCAAAGGAATGGAATTAATTTCTTGTGAAAGACGTTTATCCTTAAGGAAAGTAGATGGAGATACCCCAACATTAAATTGAGCCCAAAAGAAAGTGAGGGCGCAACTTCGGGGACGAAGTTGATTCTTAAGGGGGGTGGAGTGTAATACCCCGAATTTTTATCAACATCCAAGGGAATAAAATTTATTCCGATCAATGTCGAAATATATCCGAGAAGAAGAAAATAAATTATCACAATAATCTATTGCTCGGAAATGAGACGCCGATAGATTCAAATTCAAAATGGAATAAAAGAGGGAAATGAAGCCCGAAGACATTCCATGAATTGAGTCAAAATAATTGGAATTAAATTCATGAAGGAAAAGAATTTTAATTCCAAGAACCCGTGAAGTCTGAAAAATTTAAAGATACAAGTTATTGCACGGGAATCAAAAGACGACGAATTGGAAGCCGACGAAACCGAGACCGACGGACTTAAGATTTTAACATAAAGTTCATTTGAGTCAAGAAAAACTTAAGATAAGGATTTATGACCGAGAATGACCCGAAAAATCGAGGCCGAAAACGTAGGAGGATAGAAGTCCGAAAGAGAGGAGAAAAGGCCCGACGGATCGCACGGCCCGGCACGGACCGCAGCCCAGCCGGGGCCGGCGCGCACCCCGCGCGCTTTTCCCATGTTTAGCGCGCCAACAGCGCGCCGTTGCAGCAGCAGCTGCGTTTGTCGCGTTTTGGCGACTTTCTCGCCAATTTTCGGGGCCCAAGTGAGGAATCTCGATCTATCACGGGTGTAGCATCTTTTTGGACGTTATGTAATCAATCCCATCTCATTTGTCAGCCATTTCATCAATCATTCACCCCAAACTCTCCAAAAACTCTCCCAAAAGCCAAACACTCTTCCGACGAACTTCCGGCGACTTTCCGACGAGTTTCCGGCAACCAAATCCAACCAAGGAAGTGTGTAGATCAAGGATTGCAGGCTTTGGATTGTTGGTAAGATGTTAATCAAGTTTCCATATGGTTTTAAGATCATAAACATCATCCTAACTTACGAATCTTCATATCCGAACACAAATCGGAGCCAAGGGAAGAATAAATCAGGTGGAAGAGATTCGTTCGTGACATTCCGTGGATTCCGGACGACCCCGTGACTTCCTAGACATCATCCCCACTGTAAGTTAACATTACTATGGTTTTGGGTGACTTAAAATACAACCAAACATAGAGATTCAACTCAAGAAAATTTATAAAAATCTGTCAACAAGAAAAACCCTCAACGCAGCGTTTTCGTATGAATTTTTCGAACCTCTAAAGCTGCTCAAACAAAAAAACTCAAAACATGAAAAGTGTTCCTAAGACTTTGATTTAGCTTCTGTAAAAATTTTAGAATTTTTCATATTGTTTTGAAACCTGAAACCAACCCAAAACCGAAGAGCATCAAATCTAAATCTTAGAACTTTGGCAGATTTTACTCTCAATCTTGTTGGTTATTTTGACCATGGATCTAGGCCGATCTAGGATTGGTGTTGAACATAAGAATTGTAGATCTATGAGTTTAGAACACTACTGTAAGTTTTTAGAATTTTTCGTTGAGATTTGAACCTCCAAACTCGAGCCGATCCGATCTGCGTTAGAACCAATGTCAAGAACCTTGATAGATTTCTTAATCAAACTCGACGAGCAAAACTCTTACTTCGAGTGTTCAAACCTGAAAACTCAAAACTAAGTTTTTGATCCAAAGATCATAAGCTATATTGTGTAAAAATTTCAAAGATTTTCATCAAGTTTTGATACCCCAAATCGTATCGAACATATTCTGCGTTCTTAAGAACTGTCAAAGGATGACAGTTTTCATGACCGAACTTGAGGAGCTTATTCCTATCACTTCTAGCCTGAACCAATCTTTGAGATCTAAACAAAAGTTGTTGGAAATCATGTCTAGTATGTCTCTGTAAAATTTCAGGATTTTTGAAGTTCATTTGATATGATAAAAAGTCGAATCTTTTAACGTTGTCAAACCTGAATCCTGACAGCTTTTTGTTTCTGAAGAAAACTTGATTTTTGACATGCTTCCCATCGTTTTTCCGGAAAACTTAAAACACGAAAGTTGTTCGTTGGGATGTTTTTGAGCTAATGTACAAATTTCAGAACAATCGCCTAAGAAATGGATTTTTAAACTGAAAAGGCGCAAACTGTGACATCGATCGGTTTTAAACTTGAGAGATCTTGAAATCTTGTCGAAACATGAAATTAGCCTTTAAGGTTTAAATGATTGGGAATCCCTTTGAGATAAAATATAATTGAAATATCTTGCTTGCCGAAAGGCAATTGAAATATCTTGCTTGCCGAAAGGCAATTGAAATATCTTGCTTGCCGAAAGGCAATTGAAATATCTTGCTTGCCGAAAGGCAATTGAAATATCTTGCTTGCCGAAAGGCAATTGAAATATCTTGCTTGCCGAAAGGCAATTGAAATATCTTGCTTGCCGAAAGGCAATTGAAATATAATGCTTGCCGAATGGAGATTGAAATATAAACTTGAAACATGAGACATGAGAAACTGTGCCAAGACGGCCAATGAAGTACTTGAAATGCGATATGGCTGCGGCCGCCGGATCACCGGCTAAATGATATATTGTTGAGATGATGGCGTAACGGGAAATATATTAAAAAGCTTAGATTTTATGAAATTGGCTGCGGCCGCCGGATTGCCGGCTAAACTAAACATTGTTGAGCAAGAAATGTTTTTATTAAATTTAATTAAAGGCTTTGAAACCCCTAACCCATGCTATGTGTTAACTTACTCAGCGCGTTTTTGCTGACCCAAACCATATATCTCCTTTTTCTTACAGAGTACGAAGAATATGCATCGTCATATGCATACATGGGAACATTAGGGAAAATCTTTATTTTAAATCCCTGCATTAAATTACGACTTGCATGAACGGGAATGTTTAACCCGTGTTTTGGCCATGTCGGCCCTATATTTAAATTCCGCTGCAACTTTGATGTATTATCTTTAACTTATATATGAATGGGCTGTTTGAATATTTTAAATTCTGAAAAACCATAGCCTTGCATCTCTTTAGTGAGCTCGGAGAAACCGTGTCTCGCTAGGGAGGTGTGGCGGTGGCATCCCGGCCTGGGTTACCAAAACCGGGGTGTTACATATTAGTTCAACACCCGTGCGTAGCGGGTGAAAAAATCTAGTTATAAATAATTTTGGGTTGTAGCAATACTTTACCCAAAAAATTTTGGGGATATTTTACTAAAATTTTTGGGGATATTTTACATTTATGGTGCATGTCAGGTACGACTTGGGAATAAAAACAAGGGGAAATTCGAAATAAATACCTCCCACCCCATTTTTATTACCTGTTCAGTACCCATAGTGTTTTGTTATTCCTTTTCAGTACCTAACACTTTTTTCGTAGGAGAGAGATTAATGTTTTGGCAGTTTTGCCCTTGCTTAAGTTTAGTACATTTATCTTTATAAGTTTCGTACATTTTGCATATGATTTCAGTATTTTTTATATTGTGTTTCAATACCTTTCCTGATTTTTTTTAAGGAGTTTTAGTTCTGATTAACCAATATAATTACCTGCCACTGTTTTCTTTCCCTGTCTAGCCCTTTTTCATATTCTTGTAGTTGGTTGATTTCATCATTTATCCAAAAACTTAAATCTAATTCTTCTATTATAAGATTTTTCTGTTTAAGAGTTGTAAGCACTTTATTTTTGCTTCGATTTGGATTCTTATAATTTTTTTTAATGCGGTATCTTTCAATCGTAATTTTCTCCCATTTACTGTAATTTCTTATTGTTTTATAAGTCATTTTTAATGTTGATTTTTGATATGGTTAATAAAGTCCGTTTTAGAAGTGTTTAACTCTTCTATTTTTGTTTTGAGGTCTATTGATTGGTAACTTATAACTTCTTCATATCTGTGAATCGAATTTAAAATAGTTTTTATTTCTTCGTCACGGTTTAACTCATATATGAGTTCATGTACATCTTATTTCTCTTCTTCTTTGTATTCTGTTAACCTTAAAATTGTGCCTTTATGGTCTTTTATTTCTTTTTCAATTTCCCGCATGGTTTCTCCAAGTTTTCCACATTCTGGACAAATATTAAAAAGTATTTGTGCTTCCATTAGTTATTTCTTGCTAAATGTTCTTCTTGTAATTTTTTCCATATTTTTTCTTCAAGTTCACACGTTATAAAATGATTTTCACATTTTTCTATATGGTTATCTCGTAGGTTTTCTAAAACCTTATAGATTTTTGTGTGCTTTTGATAACTGTTTTCTAGAATTTCTATTTCATTTTTTAGAAATTCGACTTCCTTAGTTACTTTCCATTTTATAATATTTTCAAATAATCTTTGTTCCCTGCAAATCTGGCTTATTTGATTTCGTTTATTCATCAGTCTGATAAGCAAATTTTCACATTCTTGGCATAGAAAGTGTGTTTTCGGGTAAGGTACAATAACAAACCTTGTTTCTGTGTTTTTAAACCATTCTATTTTAAACAAATCCGTTTTAGGGTTTTCAGCTGTT
Source organism: Hygrophila difformis (assembly GCA_030278955.1). NCBI lineage: Eukaryota > Viridiplantae > Streptophyta > Magnoliopsida > Lamiales > Acanthaceae > Hygrophila > Hygrophila difformis. Next base: position 1,139,150 of record JAOANR010000012.1, read on the forward strand.
TTAGCCATGTTCTCCATTTGTTTTGATAAAAGAAATTAATTATTTCAGAAAAGTTTTAAAACACTAGTTTTTTGTACGCGAAAAACTTATATGTCGTGATGTCTTACTAGGTACTTGCCATCTCCTATTATTCCCTTGGTCGTGTTAACTTTCTGATTATGTGTTGTGGGTCCGATTGTCCTTTGCCATGGAAATATCATTATAAACATTAAGCCCGTAATCCTCTTATTACTTTTACTGATGAGACATTTTCTGGCCTGTTCCGGGTTTCAAATTCAAATTAGCATTATCCAGACCTAGATCTGAAACGTAAGCAGGGGGTCTAAGGGGCAAATCAAAAGGGACAACAGTAACAAAACATCATTATGTTTGACAAACATCCCTGAATTGCTTTATTACAGCTTTTATGGCATAAAGCCTTTTAAATTTTTATCTTACTCCCTTAATAGTATATCTCATCAATTAAGTTTTAAAAGGTTATATATTTATGTTTATAATATTATTATCCATACATAGAACAATCATACCATAACTTAAATCATAAATTAACCCATACCTTGAGAGAGGAGAGGCTTTCCCGTTCAGACGGGCCCCTGTATTTCAGGAAGTAAAGAAAAGAGGAAGCAATCCACACCGGGTCTTTCTTTACAAACTGAAATTTTATTACTGGAAAGGGTAGGGATACAAGAGAACTAGAGAGAGAAAGAGCTTTCGAGAGTAGCAAGAGTGCAGTCTCAAAAACCTTTAAAAACTAGAGAGCTAAGAAGTGAGTGTGTGTTTTACAAGTGAAGACCATTCCTCTATTTATAGATGGGAATGTCATCTAAGTAATCCACAACAACCAATGAAAATGCGCCAAGTGGCAAAGTTATCCGATAAGGTTCGGATGAAAAATCAAACAAGTAGTACAATAATGCAATAATACCAATAATGTAATAATGAGGGGCCTAGTGCCCATTAACGCGGGTTTTTCAAGAGTCACATGGCTCTTGTCGGATTTTTTACTTTTCCTGCCTTGGATTCTTTTCTTCACATGGTTGGTGGTGTTTTCAGCCGCCCCACTAACTCTTTTTTGTTTTCTTTTTCTTTTTCGGATTCCATTATCTTCACATGCTGGACTTTAATGTAAATTCCGGCTTATTCCAGCGTGGTTCTATCAATATTCTTCATCATTGGGGGGGACCACCACTTTCTTTTTTCAAGATTTTTATAATTTTGTTGGCCTGGTATTTTGCTTCATTTTTCCTTAGTGCTACCAGCACTATATCTTCCATTTTTCTTGGCTACCATTGTTTCGGCAAAAGTAGGCCTTAGTTCCATTTCAAGCTTATGGAGAATTTCTTCTTCACTGAGGTTTTCAGTTTTTCCAGTCTGTATTGGACTCATAGTTTTTGGCAAACTACCAGCCATAACCGGAATTAATGTGCTTTTACCACCTACCGGGCTAGATGGGCTTAGTTCTTCGTTTTGGTCCTTAGAGACCTCAGTGTTAGAACTTCTCTGGTTTGGTTCAAAATCATCTGAACTTATGCTTTTTAGCAAAGCATCAGCTATCAACGGACTTGACTCGTCTTTACCGTCTGCCGTTTGAGACGGACTAGATTCAAACTTTTGATCCTTTAAGATCGCAGGAGTTGAATTTTCCTGGTTTTGCTGCATCCAGGCTTTTGCCAATTCTACTGCAGTCATAGAACTGGTGGGTTTGGGTTCTGGACCATAGGCTGGTTTTTCTTCTGGCTTTGGTGTTTTTAGTGTAAGGGACACAATTTTTGAGGTCAATTTCTCATTTTGGTTTTGAAGAATTTCAAGCTTCTTGGTGAGGTTTTCAATCTGGGCCTCTGCTTCAAGGGTTTTCATTTTTTGGTTTTCAAAATTCTGTAACCATTCGGCCTTTTGGGCTTCATATTTACAGACTTCTTTGGCCATTTTTTCACATTGGTCACAAAACACAATTTGGGTTTTAGAAGAATGTCCAATTGAGTATTGGACTGGGCCTGTAGGATTTTGGGTTTTTAGCCTCAAACCATCAACAATGTTTTTCAAACTAGGGCTTACAAAGAACTCTGTGCCCAATGTGGTTTTTGCAAATTGAATTGCAGACATTAAATCATAAATGTAACACCCCCATTTTTCCTAAGGATGCAGCGGAAGAAAAGTGCGGGAACAATGGGTGGGGTGCTACCGCCACGTATTCCGGACCGCCCGAAATACGCTAAGGCTAAAAATAATAAGTGCAGAAAATCAGAGTTTAATGCATATGCTAACCACTTCCCGGGCAAGTTAGCATATACTCTGCACAAAAGCTTATAATACCGTAACAAGTATAAAATAAGCTTAATAAAAGGTTTGGTATAGCGTAACCAAACGGAGGAACGCATTCCTCAAATGAGCTCAATAATAGGAATGGAATAAATCCATGGAAATTTTTATTTTAAAAGAGGTTGTACCTCGCATTTCAAAAATATTATAATAAGGGGTTGTCTATCTCGTATTTCAAAAATAACACTGCTAAATGCAAAATTACGTTGTTTAAACAGTAGGGCACCATATTTGCACAAGCGGGATAAAACCCAAATATTTATTTATGCTCGATACATAATTTCCAAGGCTTCATAAAAATTTGTCTTTGCCTTATAAAAATTTATCTATGCCAAGAAATAAGTTCTAACCCCCAAGGGGATTTTAAAAATATTCATTCTTATAAATATTACCCCGTACCGTGCCCGTGCAAAATATGCTCTATCGAACCTTACAGATCTGAAACCTGAAAGGAAATGGTGACAAGTGTAGAGTCAACGAAAACAATCGCTGAGTAAGTAGAAGTTTACTCCCGGAGGAGGTAGGCTAGCGGAAATAATTTAAAGACGGCAGTTATGGTCATGGTATGCTAAAAACGAGAATAAATTTGTACATAAAGACAATATTAATCTAAACCCGGGAACAGATAATACAGCAATATGCGTTACCGAGAAATAATATCTCAGCCACTGTGATGTGCAGGTGCCCAAACGGGGCCCAAATCTCACATACACGCAAGGGTGTGGGGGAGGTAAGAAATTTCCTCGAAACCCACCACTGGAATCAGATATGGAATCGCCTGGATAGCCCCAAGAGTCCCCGTGTGGCGATTAAGTGCAACAGCAACGTAGGAGTTGGGCAGCCGACCCATACCCAGACCCAGCCCCCGTAACAATGAGCTCAAAAATCCGTAGGATTTGAGAATAGTTGCGAACAGTATAAAGCACAGTAAAATGGCATACCAGTAATCCAAAAATAGTAGGGAGCTATAAGCATAAATTTAAAAATAAGAAAACGGTATTTAAAATTTATGCTTAAGCTAAACAAATTAAGGCTTACTCCAAAGAGTAAAAATCTACTTACAGTCACCGTGGATGGAATGGACACGACACACGCACGGCCTACGAGCAGATATCCCTTTACAGCTATTTGACTAGCAAAAATTATAATATTAACATCATTTGCTATAATGATATTTTAATGGAAATAATACTAAAATTTTCCAATTTAATAAATCTTACCCGAAATACTCTCACGAACTAGCTACTTGCACTATTCTTTATTGAGCTCTAAAACTCCTTGACTTGCACCGAAAATCCCACTAGAAATCGCGAATACTATAAATTACTTATAACAATACTACTATAATCCTACAACACTAAACTAAACTAAACTAAATAATAGATATATAGCATAAAGGGGGAAAATTGGGGATGTAAAAATGGCGTGGGAATGCAAGGGTGAAGGGGTGTTAAATAGGTAAATGCTTGCTCTAATACACAGACATACCCCCTCGGTCAATATCCTCTTTCCCTATTTTCCATCTGTATGCATTTATTACCCCTACAGTCAGTGTCCTCCCTCCCCTCATTTTAGAAATTATTTGTCTCCTACTCCAACATTGCAGAGCACGGCCTGCACTCCACTTTTCTGTCTCCTCCTCTCCGTTCTCTTTTGTTTCTTTTGCCTCCTCTTTCTCTCTCTTTTTCTTTTGTCCCTTCTCCAACCTACTCGCCGGCGACGAGGGAGTGGTCGGAAGCGGCGGCGCGCGGCGGAGGTAGCGGCAGTGGCTCCGAACTTGGGCATCGTCTTCTCCGGCGAGGCAGGCGGCGCACGAAGGCGACGACGGCGGGCTCGGCGGTGCCAGCGGGCGGCGGCCTCCTCTTCCCTTCTTCACTCTCCTTCTTCTCCTTTCCTTTGCTTTCTATTTCGTTTGTGTTTTCGTTCGATCTATCTTTCTGTGTTGAGAACAAGGGGGTAAGATGGGGATGGTGACTCGGTGGCCACCACAGCGGCGGCAGGGGCCGACGGCTGCGAGCGGCGGCGACGGGGTTCGACTTCAGCGGCGCTCCTCACTGTCTCGCCTCTCTCTCTATTTCTGTCTCTATCTTTATTTTCATTTTTGTTGATTATTGGTGTTGTTGATTTGAGAATAAAAATGGTAGTGGTGGAAGGATTTGTGGCCGCGGGTGTTGATGGAGATGGCGGTGGTGTTGGTTTTGATTGGAGGAGGGCAGTGGCGGTGGAGGCCTGTGGTGGCGGCCATGGGGGTGTGGGAATGTGGGAACCGATCGGAAGGGTGGGAGGACGGCGGAGGGCGCCGGCACCGGCGGTGCTCCGGCGAAGGCGGCGCCGGGGAGCGGCGGCAGCCTTGCTAGGGCTAGGGTTAGGGTTTTGGTGGTTTGGTGTATTGGGCCTTTGGTTTGGACTGGGTTTAGTTTAGTTTGGGCTTAAATAATTTGTTCTTTATTTGCCTATTGCACTACTAAATTTATTTGGCCCAATCTCTAATAATGGACTTAATCAACTAGCTATTATGGACATAATTTATTCATTAATCCAGTATCGTTAGTCGAGTAATCCAAGACTTCACTTCCTCCAATTCGGGACAATATTTAATAAAAAGTCGATAATGGATTATGTACTGTAATTCAATTCTAAGGACTTAAATTCAATTCTAAATGGTCCATACACTTGTAATTCAATTTAATGGATTCAATGAATTTAAATCTTCTATTAATTTGCTGTCTAACAATATGAATTAAGACTTCAAATCCCCACAAAGCGTTCGGTCGCTTGTTAGTTCCATAATCTAATTAGCTAAGCGTCTTAGACCAATCTTAGGGGTTAATTCTATAATTTAATCCATCCTTTCATTAATATTAAATTGTATTTTTTTGCAAATAAAATTTTATGGACTTACAATAGTTCAAATTTCCTAATTGGACAATTTATTAATAAGACGGGTCATCCTTGATTTTCATAAATTAATTGGCTAAGTATATATATATATATATATTTTATTTAATCCTATTGATGCATAATCCGAGCCAATATTATTTAATCTAACACTTATATGTTAATAGATCTTAACTTAAATGTTTCTATCGTCCGCCCATTACGCGATTAGAATTTAATTTGCGCTAAAATGTAGGTAGGGAACTTAGGTTTAAAGTGGCTAGTTAATTTATACTAAATCCGATTGAATAGTCGTTGTTTTGAAAACATATCATCCCTTCATTTTAAAAAAAAGTTCAAATTTTATGGGAAATTTAGAATATTTAGTTATTTAAATTTAAATTTCGTTTAAATTTTTATAGAGTGTTATAGTCTACCCTCCTTAAATTAAGGCTTCGTCCTCGAAGCCTCACGACAAAACTTAAGAGTAATTCATAACTAGATGTGTATTTCCCAAAGTTGCATTTTATAGAAAACTTTTATCGTGTTACCTATTAATTTTAATTTCCTTCAATCGGTCACAGGTATTTATTCTTGATCTCCACTTGATCTCCTTAGGTCATATCTCTACATTGCAAGAATCATAGAGTTTAATTTCGTCGGGGTTCCTAAACAATCTTATTTTTGGTCCTTAATTACTGAGGTCAAATATGGGTTAGTTCATCTTTCTCGTGACGCTTCCTTTACCGGAGTATGCTAACGGCTCTTGCTTCATTCCCTCCGTAGGGAGATAAAGATAGACTATTTAATTTAATTATTTATCCATTCTCCATATCCCAATAAGCCTAGGTGTAATACCCGAGAAATCGACATCAAGTTTTAAAATCCGAAGTTTAAGAATTTGATTTATTTATCGAAATCGAATTAATTCCGAGAGAGCGGAATTAAATATTTCGGACAGTCGCGACTCGGGATAGATGCATCGAATTATCCCAACAATCTCGGATAATTCATATTATGATTTTTAAAAGATTAAAATCATAATTTTTAAAAAAAAAAAAAAATTCGCGAGCAGGTGGCCGCGCGGAGCGCGCCACCAGCGCGCCACCCTGCTGTTATGGCGAAGTCATAACGTTTCATGCGTTTCATGTCATGAACTCGGTGATGGGTGATTCCAAACGACTCCAATTTGAATTTCAGACGTTGGAGGATGTGTGGGGATGATTTTGGATAGGTTTTGGATGTATTAAATCCCCACAAAGTCAGCTCATGATTGGAACTTGAGCACCAAGGGGATCCTATGGAGTCATGGGGTGAGTGGGGGTTTTGGATGAGGATTGAGGGGATTAATTCGGGAGTTATGGGTTGCATTTCGTCCCCTCACATCCCTAGCATCCTATGACAGTCATTGGGCTACTCCCCACCTCTATAAATACCCTAGTCATGCCTCCATTCCACCCATTTGCACTTAAGAAGTTTCATAGTGAGAGTGGTGAGAATTCTTGAGTTGTGCTTCACTTGGCAGAGAGGTGGACGTGTTCAAGTGATCCAATCCATTCTTCTAAGGTTAGGTAAGAGTTCTACTTCATTCCATTGGTTTTAGATTCGAGTCTGTTGCCCTAGAACTAAGAATTCTTTCGACAACTCCAAAATAGATTCAATCGGAGGGAGGTGTTGATTCGTGGGGCTGTTCCGGACGATCTCGGGGATTCTACCAAGGGGAATTTCGATCATAAACTCATCTCAAGTAAGTTAGTATTGTGCACGTCGATTTTTAGGAGTTTTGGTTGAGTATAACTCGAGATATAGGTCCATCTTCTCATTTGATAAAATCTGCCAAATAGGGTTTTCCTTTGACCAATTTTATTGTTCTGAGAATTCGACCATGATCCGATCATTTTTTAGAAAATCTCTCCAAAATGAAACTTGTTCCTAATGCCCTAAAGATGCTCTCTGTAAATTTTTATAATTTTTGGACATGTTTTGGTCACCCAAATTCGATCTGGTATTTTCTGCGTATGTGTTGACAGTTTTGATGAATGTATGTAGTCAGTTTTGTTGTTCGAATCACTCTCGCTATGATCGTTTTTAGTGCTTGATGTCTTCATGAAATTTGTTCCATTATGTGTCTAGATTATCTCTGTAAAATTTCATGATTTTTGGAGCACATATGAAATTGTTATGAATTTTTGAACTCATTGTGGTCGGATTTACTGAAGCATGAGGAATTGTAATTCAATAGCTTTCTGAAATGGGTTAAAATGACCTATTTAGAGTCCGAATTTTGAGATAGCTATTTCTATGAAAAATGCTTATTTTGATGATTCCTAGCCACTGTAATTTTTCCAGAATTTTTAAAAATTGTTTACTGCATTTTTAAAGACGATTTCAGAAACTGCTATAATGCCATTTTTGGTCGGTAAATGCTATTTTGAATATTCGATGAACTAAGAGTCGATTGTTACTCGGTTTTGGATATATATGAAATCTGAATATGTGGTGAATATTATGGAATGATAAAAATGTGAATTTTAAACTTTGGGAGTTTTGATCGAGTGGAATGCCATGTGTTAGAGGGTAAGTGCACTTGGCGTGAGCTCGTTGGGCCGCACCCTCTTTTGTTGCCAAAACGGCATATGTGAAATTTTGGTTTCGTGATTGTAAGAGTCTATACTCCTAGATGTATCCGTATGGGTTATCTAGGGCTCCGGAGTGGTCTGATAGGGTCACTGCTTTCACATCCCTCGTGGGTACGAGTCCCAGAGGCGGGTTGATTCGAAAGGGCTTAGGCCTAGAATCATGTTAATGGAGACCTTGTGGGTGTAAGTTCCCAAGGTCATATTGGGTGTCCTCGATCATAACGAACATTGGTAAAATATTCGTGGATTATGTGTAAGAGATTTTAAATTAATTTATTTACTCGTCTTTTTAAATAAATATATTATTTTGTATACTCTCCTAAAACTTTTAAAATTCGTTGTGCTATATATTAACTTACGCAGTACCTTTGTACTGATAAATTGTTGTTTTATTTTCCTTTCAGATTTCGCAGAGTAAGCATCGCTTGGAGGGATGGGATTTCCATTTTTAAAAGAAGACTTGTCGCATTTTATTTTTAATTTATGCATTGGACTTAGACTCTGGTTTTGGCCGCATGTTTTGGCCCTGTTTATTTTTGCTTCCGCACTGCTTATTATTATTACGTGTGTGATACTCTGATTAAACTTCGGGCTTATTTGAATGGTTTTTAAACATTTTTAAGTTAATGATGCAACTTAAGCCTTAGCATCCTTTTAAATAAGCTCGATTTGATCGGGTCTTGTTTGGAAGGGTGTGGCGGTAGCGTCCCGGCCTGGGTAACCAAATCCGGGGTGTTACAAAGTGGTATCAGAGCCCGAATTATTTATTTTTAAAAGCTATTATTTTCGGCCCAATATAGAGGCCCAAGATATTAAATATTATTTTTAAGCTTTTTAAATATTATTTCCATGGAAAGGAAATTTATTTTAAAACCCATGGAAAAATATATCTCAAAAAAAAAAATTCGACAAGTCTCAAAATATTATTATTATTTTTGGGGGGTGCATATGCATTAACATATGCGCTTGAAATGTGCAAGTATTGATATGTTAAAAATTTATTTTTTTAGATGGCCGACCCAAAGCTTTTTAACATGATGACCAATATGCTATGTTCGATGACTAGTATCATGCATGAGTTAAGACATAGCCGTGATGAGGTTAGTGCATATAAGGATCATGTAAAAGGTATCGAGAAAGAGTTGGAGAAATTGAGAAATGCTCGACAGCAGGATTTGGGCCGCATCGCTGCTCTTGAAACTTTGTTTCATGAGGAGCAACACAACAACCACATGCTTAGGGGACGTGTGTTCACTTTGGAGCATGAGATTGTTGACCTTCCAAACCGACTCAATGCACCGGAACCTGAGGAGGAAGAGGAAGAGGAGGAGGACCCGGACATGTATATTGATATTGAGGGCGTGGATGAGGAGGAACCAGAGGCAGAGGTAGTGGACCCACCGATACCTCTTGACTCCGATGGCGAGTATGAGCATGACAGGGCGCTCCTCGGCTATTCTCCCGATTATCTACTAGATTGATTGCATCATATCGTTGGATTATCTATTGCTTTCCGTATTTCATATTACCTTGATTTGCCTTCCATTGTAGCTGCTTTATAATTTTTCCTAAATGATCTAGTGAAGCATTTTTCCCTTTCCTTTGTTGCGTCGTCTCTTTTAGAATTCTGCTTACTTGAGATGTTAGAACCTACTAACTTGACTACTAACTTACCGTAGAATTTGATTCTTACCCTTGCGTGCTTATCTAACAGAATGCCGCCTAGGGGAAGACCGCGAAGGGAAAACCCGACTGCTAACAACGCCAACCCTAATGTACCCGCCGAAGGTGGGGCACCACTGAACCCGGACGGAGCAAATGGGCCAGTGGGTGCAAACCCACCTAACGTTGGAGGTCAGGCGGGCGCCGTACCCAATGTTGTAGACGCACGGCTGAGGACAGTTGAGCAAGTCCTCATAGCACTGGGCAACGCCGAAGTTAATAGGGCCCAAACGGCGGTACCTCCGCCGGCAGCCCGTATTAACTATCTGGCAATGGTAAACCCATACCAACCGCCTCATTACGAGGGACAAGAAGATCCCGCAAAGCTAGAAGATTGGATGAGGACATTTGACAAGCTTTTGAACGCCGTCAGATGTCCCGAGAATGAGAAAGTGAGAGTAGCGACGTACAACTTAAGTGGGGAGGTGGATGAATGGTGGCAGAACCACCAAGGAGGACTAGCTGATGGCGAGCAAGTTTATTTTTGGGAAGAATTCAAGGAGATGATGAGAGAAAGATTTTACCCCCTTAGCACGAAGACTGCTAAATACGAAGAGTTTATCAACCTTCGTCAGGGTACTCAAACGGTACAGGAGTACTACGCGAGGTTCAAGGAACTCGTCCGTTTCGCTCCAAGGCTGGTACCGACTGATGCTGACAAGGCCCAGAAATTTGAGATGGGGCTAAACCTCAGCATCAGAGAGATTTTAGTTGGCGGACAGCACACAACTCTGCAGGCTGTTTACGATCGTGCAGTGGCAATCGCACGGGTACAACAGCTAAAGCGCAAGGACCATGGGGAGTCGAGCAAGGGCCTAAACAACTTGGATAAGAAGAACCGGAACAATAACACTGGAAATCACTTCAGGAGGGGAAATGACCAAGGGAGAAATGACGGTCAGAAGAGGCCAGATAACAGAGAATTCAATCGAGGAGGTCAAGGAAACCGGAGGCCGGATAACCAGGGTGCCTTCATACCCAGATGCCAGAAGTGCGACATTCCGCACTTGGTGCGCGAATGCCCAAGACCAGGGCATTGTTACCGGTGTGGCCGAGAAGGCCATATGAAAAAGGAGTGCTGGACGAGAGAGGATCGTATCGAGAAGAGGCCGGATCTGCTGAACCGTCCTCAAGGGAACAGGCCGGCTGGCGCGAACCAGCAAACCAATCAAGGTCAGAGGGTTCCACAGGCACAGAGGCCACCTCTAAATCACAACCAACAAGGAAATCAAGGGGGAGCAATGGGACGCTTGAACGTGATCAACCAAGCGGATTTGGCCGCTCAAGGAGAAGTGATCACTGGTACGTTTACTACTTTGAGCGTACCCGTTAAAGTTTTGTTCGATTCAGGCGCGAGTTGTTCTTTAATATCTACGAGGATTATATCTGCCTTAGATCTACCAGCGCCTACGAACATTAACTTAGGAATTCAATTACCATCGGGCAAGGTGATATCGTGTTTGAAACGATACGATGGAACCCCGATAGTAATCAAGAACCTAGAATTCTTCGCGAATCTAATTGAGTTTGATCTTGGGGATTTCGACGTCATCTTAGGCATGGATTTTCTAACTCAATACAAAGCTGTTATTGAGTGCCAGAAGCAGAAGATTTCCTTAGCCAAGAGTCGAGGGAGGAAGGTTGTGTATTACATGCAGCCTCGAAAGAAAAACGCTAAGGTAGTGAATGCCTTGAGTATCTACAACCTCATACGGAAAGGCTACCACTTATATGCATGCTATGTGCATAACCTCAACGATGAGGGAAACAAGATCGACAAGATCCCAGTCATAAATGAATATCCTGACGTTTTCCCAGAAGATATTCCAGGGATGCCACCTGAGCGAGAGGTTGAGTTCACGATTGATCTGGTACCTGGAACCGAACCGGTATCCAAGGCACCTTATCGCATGGCACCAGCAGAAATGAAAGAGCTGAAGGAACAACTAGAAGAGTTGTTATCAAAAGGTTATATTCAACCGAGTACGTCACCTTGGGGAGCGCCAGTCCTATTCGTTAAGAAGAAGGACGGTGGACTTCGGTTGTGCATAGACTACCGAGGTCTTAACCAAGTCACGATTAAGAACAAATACCCGCTACCCAGGATCGAAGACCTTTTCGATCAACTGAGAGGAGCTTCGGTATTTTCCAAGATCGACCTGAGATCGGGATACCACCAACTGCGTATAGCCGAGAAGGATATACCGAAGACAGCGTTTCGTACGAGATATGGGCACTACGAATTCACTGTAATGTCCTTTGGTCTCACAAACGCTCCCGCAGTATTCATGAATCTCATGAATAATGTCTTCCGAAAGTTGCTGGATTCTTGTGTCGTCGTATTCATCGATGACATTGTAGTTTACTCAAGGGACGATGAGGAGCATACGAAACACTTGCATCAAGTACTCGAAACTCTGAGGAGAAATCAGTTGTACGCAAAACTGTCGAAATGCGAATTTTGGATGAGGAAGTAGCGTTTTTGGGGCACATAGTATCGGCTAAGGGAGTGTCGGTTGACCCGGCAAAAATATCGGCAGTGATTGATTGGCCGGCACCGACAAGTCAGACAGAAGTAAGAAGCTTTCTTGGACTAGCCGGATACTATAGAAGATTCGTGAAAGATTTCTCCAAGATTGCAAGGCCAATGACCCAACTGCTGAAGAAGGGGTTAAAGTTCGAATGGACCACAGAGTGCGAAAAGTCTTTCCAAGAACTCAAGAAAAGACTTACAACAGCGCCAGTCCTGATACTTCCATCAGAAACGGAAGATTTTGAAGTGTACAGTGACGCTTCAAAAGAAGGACTCGGGTGTGTGCTTATGCAAAACCAGAGGGTTATTTCCTACGCATCACGACAACTCAAGCCGCATGAGGAGAATTATCCGACGCACGATCTAGAATTAGCCGCGGTGGTGTTCGCTCTCAAGATTTGGCGACACTACTTATACGGACGAACATGTCGGATGTTCACGGACCACAAGAGCCTCAAGTACATATTTACTCAAAAGGAGTTAAATATGAGGCAGCGGAGATGGCTTGAGTTAATCAAGGACTACGACCTAGAGATAGCCTATCACGAAGGAAAAGCAAACGTCGTGGCAGACGCATTAAGCCGAAAGGCAAAGCACACGACAAACACTCTTATTTTACCGTCAGGACTATATATGGACTTAGCAAGGTTAGAAACTGAACTAGTCCATTATGGGACTGTGGTAGAAAGGGTGAATGCCTGACGATTGAATCTACCGTATTTGGCGAGATTCTGGCAGCTCAGCCGGACGATGAGAATCTCAAGAGGATCAAGGAGAAGATGGACGAGGGAAAAGCGGTAGGATTCACAATCCACGATGACGGGAGTATTCGCTTTAAAGGGAGGTGGTGCGTTCCTCATAAGTGTGAGGAATTGAAGCAAAAATTGATGGAAGAAGGCCACAGTACGCCTTATTCAGTACACCCTGGTGGTGATAAGCTGTACAAAGATTTGAAGAAAATCTATTGGTGGCCGAGAATGAAGAAAGACGTTGCGGATTTTGTGGCTAAATGCATAACTTGCCAAAAGGTAAAGGCAGTACGGCAAAAGCCATTGGGATTGGTGAAACCGTTGGAGATCCCGAGTTGGAAATGAGATAGTATTTCCATGGACTTTGTCTCGGGCTTACCAAGATCTCCTCGAGGGATGAACAAAATTTGGGTGATAGTGGATCGGTTAACAAAGACTGCCATCTTTATACCAATGAAAGATAATTGGTCGATGGATCAACTAGCCAAGGCGTATATCGATAATGTGGTTCGAAGACACGGAGTGCCACACGATATTATTTCTGACCGAGACACTAGATTTGTCTCAAATTTTTGGACAAAATTACAAGAAGCCTTGGGAACCCAAATCAAGATTAGCACAGCCTTTCATCCGATGACCGACGGTCAGACGGAGCGGACAATTCAAACGCTTGAGGATATGCTTAGAGCGTGTGTACTTGAATTCAAGGGAAGTTGGGAGAACCACTTACCGCTAATTGAATTCTCGTATAACAACAGTTACCATGCTAGTATTGGCATGGCACCGTTCGAAGCTCTCTAGGACGCAAGTGTCGCAGTCCGCTATGCTGGACAAAGGATGAGAATTTTGTAGTTGTTGGACCTCAGCTCATTGAAGATATGAGTAAACAGATCCAAATTGTCCAACAAAAGATGAAGGCCGCACAAGATCGCCAAAAGAGCTATGCCGATACGAGGCGACAAGAGTTGAAATTCCAAGTGGGAGACAAGGTTATGCTAAAGGTGTCACCCATGAAGGGGGTGATGCGATTTGGCAAACGAGGGAAGCTGAGTCCTCGTTACATTGGTCCATACGAGATTTTAGACCGTGTAGGTACCTTGGCCTACCGATTGGCTCTTCCACCGGAATTATCACGGGTGCACAACGTGTTTCATGTTTCTCAGCTGAAGAAATATGTGCACGATCCAACTCACGTCTTGCAAACTGATGTGATTGAGCTGGATGATGACCTGACGTATGAGGAGTATCCGATCGAGATACTGGACGTCAAAGAAAGAGTCACAAGAAACAAGACCGTGAGAATGGTAAAAAGTACTATGGTCTAATCATGGTACCGAAGAAGCGACGTGGGAATTGGAATCAGATATGAAGCAGAGGTATCCTAACCTTTTTCAACGCGACTCGTGAGCAGTTATGGGGACATAACTGTAGTTCTAAGGGGGGGAGGATGTGATACCCCGCAGAGAGTCGTCACGCGCCGAGGTAAGAATTTAATTTTCAAACCTCAAATATTTTATGCGTGTCAATTATTGCATGCATTACTATCAGTCTGAGTGCGACCCAACTTCGAGGACGAAGTTGATTTCTAAGGAGGGTAGACTATAATACCCGAGAAATCGACATCAAGTTTTAAAATCCGAAGTTTAAGAATTTGATTTATTTATCGAAATCGAATTAATTCCGAGAGAGCGGAATTAAATATTTCGGACAGTCGCGACTCGGGATAGATGCATCGAATTATCCCAACAATCTCGGATAATTCATATTATGATTTTTAAAAGATTAAAATCATAATTTTTTATAAAAAAAAAATCGCGAGCAGGTGGCCGCGCGGTGGCCGCGCGGAGCGCGCCACCAGCGCGCCACCCTGCTGTTATGGCGAAGTCATAACGTTTCATGCGTTTCATGTCATGAACTCGGTGATGGGTGATTCCAAACGACTCCAATTTGAATTTCAGACGTTGGAGGATGTGTGGGGATGATTTTGGATAGGTTTTGGATGTATTAAATCCCCACAAAGTCAGCTCATGATTGGAACTTGAGCACCAAGGGGATCCTATGGAGTCATGGGGTGAGTGGGGGTTTTGGATAAGGATTGAGGAGATTAATTCGGGAGTTATGGGTTGCATTTCATCCCCTCACATCCCTAGCATCCTATGACAATCATTGGGCTACTCCCCACCTCTATAAATACCCTAGTCATGCCTCCATTCCACCCATTTGCACTTAAGAAGTTTCATAGTGAGAGTGGTGAGAGTTCTTGAGTTGTGCTTCACTTGGCAGAGAGTTGGACGTGTTCAAGTGATCCAATCCATTCTTCTAAGGTTAGGTAAGAGTTCTACTTCATTCCATTGGTTTTAGATTCGAGTCTGTTGCCCTAGAACTAAGAATTCTTTTGACAACTCCAAAATAGATTCAATCGGAGGGAGGTGTTGATTCGTGGGGCTGTTCCGGACGATCTCGAGGATTCTACCAAGGGGAATTTCGATCATAAACTCATCTCAAGTAAGTTAGTATTGTGCACGTCGATTTTTAGGAGTTTTGGTTGAGTATAACTCGAGATATAGGTTCATCTTCTCATTTGATAAAATCTGCCAAATAGGGTTTTCCTATGACCAATTTTATTGTTCTGAGAATTCGACCATGATCCGATCATTTTTTAGAAAATCTCTCCAAAATGAAACTTGTTCCTAATGCCCTAAAGATGCTCTCTGTAAATTTTTATAATTTTTGGACATGTTTTGGTCACCCAAATTCGATCTGGTATTTTCTGCGTATGTGTTGATAGTTTTGATGAATGTATGTAGTCAGTTTTGTTGTTCGAATCACTCTCGCCTATGATCGTTTTTAGTGCTTGATGTCTTCATGAAATTTGTTCCATTATGTGTCTAGATTATCCCTGTAAAATTTCATGATTTTTGGAGCACATATGAAATTGTTATAAATTTTTGAACTCACTGTGGTCGGATTTACTGAAGCATGAGGAATTGTAATTCAATAGCTTTCTGAAATGGGTTAAAATGACCTATTTAGAGTCTGAATTTTGAGATGGCTATTTCTATAAAAAAATGCTTATTTTGATGATTCCTAGCCACTGTAATTTTTCCAGAATTTTTAAAAAAATTTTACTGCATTTTTAAAGATGATTTCAGAAACTGCTATAATGCCATTTTTGGTCGGTAAATGCTATTTTGAATATTCGATGAACTAAGAGTCGATTGTTACTCGGTTTTGGATATATATGAAATCTGAATATGTGGTGAATATTATGGAATGATAAAAATGTGAATTTTAAACTTTGGGAGTTTTGATCGAGTGGAATGCCATGTGTTAGAGGGTAAGTGCACTTGGCGTGAGCTCGTTGGGCCGCACCCTCTTTTGTTGCCAAAACGGCATATGTGAAATTTTGGTTTCGTGATTGTAAGAGTCTATACTCCTAGATGTATCCGTATGGGTTATCTAGGGCTCCGGAGTGGTCTGATAGGGTCACTGCTTTCACATCCCTCGTGGGTACGAGTCCCAGAGGCGGGTTGATTCGAAAGGGCTTAGGCCTAGAATCATGTTAATGGAGACCTTGTGGGTGTAAGTTCCCAAGGTCATATTGGGTGTCCTCGATCATAACGAACATTGGTAAAATATTCGTGGATTATGTGTAAGAGATTTTAAATTAATTTATTTACTCGTCTTTTTAAATAAATATATTATTTTGTATACTCTCCTAAAAACTTTTAAAATTCGTTGTGCTATATATTAACTTACGCAGTACCTTTGTACTGATAAATTGTTGTTTTATTTTCCTTTCAGATTTCGCAGAGTAAGCATCGCATGGAGGGATGGGATTTCCATTTTTAAAAGAAGACTTGTCGCATTTTATTTTTAATTTATGCATTGGACTTAGACTCTGGTTTTGGCCGCATGTTTTGGCCCTGTTTATTTTTGCTTCCGCACTGCTTATTATTATTACGTGTGTGATACTCTGATTAAACTTCGGGCTTATTTGAATGGTTTTTAAACATTTTTAAGTTAATGATGCAACTTAAGCCTTAGCATCCTTTTAAATAAGCTCGATTTGATCGGGTCTTGTTTGGAAGGGTGTGGCGGTAGCGTCCCGGCCTGGGTAACCAAATCCGGGGTGTTACACTAGGTCAAAAAGATCCATTGATATGCTATCTTACATCCGTTTTGGGGTTCTAACGATTCAATTTAAATTGTTAGGCGTCATGTGAATACACTATACTCCTTAATAAATCCCACTTGTCTTGTTGGTAAACTGTTGTCCTTAGGAAAAATTATATAATCGTTTCGAAACACTTGGTCAATTTTGCTTGATATACTTGGTCCGATAATTAATTGTTATGCTTGGAGCGTCCTTTACATTTTAAAAATATTAAAGTAAGTTCCTCGAGTTCATCCCAAAATAGATAAAATTTAAATCCTTTGGAAATCCAACTCAGCTCATCCTTAACCGGAAACGTTCACGTCTAAAGTCCATCATTAATCGTCTTTAGTTGTACACATGTGAATCTTTTAATTATTTTCAAGTCTCGGTCACTTTGAAATTTCCACATGCTAGTTAATTATTCTTCTTGGATACCCGACCCAGGGTTACACGAAAGTGGTTTAGGTCCAATTGCTTGGCCTATAAAATTTTATAATGAATATCCTCCTTACCATGTCTTGTTGTTAGTTCTCTCTTTATTAGACTATCTTAATAGGTGTTCATTATTTTTAAATAATAATAATTTCAATGAAGAATTCTCTTGCTTGGTGGGTTATCACCTTGATAAATGACATTTCCAACAATGGGTTATCCACCGTATCTTGGTAGTTATGAATTTTAAATTTTTATCCGGTGTAAAATCTTCCGTCCTCAATTATAAACTTTGTCCTTGGAATCCATAATATTCAATCCATCGCATTATAGGCTCTTGTATATTTTATTTTTATTGTTGTGATTATTATTACTATTATTATTATTATTATTATTATTATTATTATTATTATTATTATTATTATTATTAAAGGAGAAACTATTTTCATAGTGTATTTGGGAATCCTATCAAAGTAGATAAAAATAATTTCCAACAATTCCATCGAGCCTTACTTAGCATATTATCTTAATCAAAGATTGGGTTCCAAGTCATTAAATCTAAAGGAATAGAGTCTAGTGTCTTAAGTTAATCCTCCAAGTGCATATTGAGGCAAGTTGCATTCTCAAGAATATTTTTGGTAAATCTTTGCCTCTCCTTGCACATTCTTCATATGAATTTAGGGAAACTTCGTAAATGTTTTATAGAACTCGTGGTGAGTTTAAAAATCTCTTTGGTGCCCTTACTTGACACTCGCGTCTTATCTTTAAGACCATATAATATTTAGAAAAATTCTTATTCTTGGTTACTCGTGTGATTATCATGGTTAGCATATAGACCGTGTCCTCACAAGCCTAACGCATAACCTTAATTAAGCTTATAAATATTGCTAGAGCAAAGCATGATAGTAGAAATTCAGCTATATATCCGATAACGCAAAATGGCACAAGGCCGGTTTGATATAATGTCGTGATTTGGTAGATCTACTGTTGGGGTAAACGTCCCCGAGATCTTACCGATGATAAAAGTAAAACTAAGTGCAAATACCGTCACCTACTGTAGGCATTGTCTACATGATAGGTCCTAAATAAAGCGACTAGGTTCTGGGAACTAGATACTAAGGAAATGTGATTCGTGGAGGTAGCTAGAGATAAGTGGAAGACGGCTCATGAGGGAAACGACCGAGTCCCTCATCCTACTCGTCGGACCCCTCGTGGTCTGACCCCTCTTGTGCGGGTTCCCCAGCTGCCGCTGCACTGGTGGACGCGGGCGCGTTCTCCATAGAAGTGTACTTATGGATACGGTCTAGTATGTCCGTGCGCATCCACCCCTCGGGTCCCCACTCGGTCCTAAGATGGTGAAGCTCCTTGAAGAGCGAGATGGTGTGTGTCTCTAGCGCAGTGATCCTCTGTCGCTGTCTCGCAATCTCGCCATCCTGTCGCTGAGCGACAGCCTCGAATTAGTCCTGCATCTGCACCCTCAGGCGCAACTCGGTCTCCACCTGAGCTTCCACCTCTTTCAGCCTTGCCCTCAATTGGGCTTTCTTGGCCTCAAGGCCGCAGACTTCGTGCTCGAGCCTGGCCACGTCCCTAGTCAAGTGGGCCACGGTGTCACTAAATGCCAAAAGTGCCTGGTCCGACATCTGGGAAAAATCCTAGTCAGAGTATCTTATAACAACCAAAATTCTGCTCGTGCCTATATGCATAATGTGTGTGTGTTCCCATCCCAAAATATAACTTTTAAAATACTTGGCATAGTCTTTTCAAAAATTATTTTCGTGCAAAAATTGTAATAATTTAAATGCACTACTTCCTTGGGCAAAAATGCTCCAAAAATAATTCCTTCGTGCACAAATTTTAAAAATTTTAAATGCACTACTAGCATAGTAACCATGCTTTAAAATAATCTCTCATGTGCCCAAAACTTAAGTAATTTGAATGCACATCTTCCCATTGTAAAAATACTTCCAAGGCTTTTCGTGTAAAAAATTAATAATTTAAATACATTACTTGCATAGCCATAGAACTTTCAAAAATAATTTCTGGTGCATAAATTTTAAATAATTTAAATGCACAAATTCCAAGAGCAAAATGCTCTGATACCAAACTGTAACACCCTCATTTTCCCTAAGGATGCAGCGGAAGAAAAGTGCGGGAACAATGGGTGGGGTGCTACCGCCACGTATTCCGGACCGCCCGAAATACGCTAAGGCTAAAAATAATAAGTGCAGAAAATCAGAGTTTAATGCATATGCTAACCACTTCCCGGGCAAGTTAGCATATACTCTGCACAAAAGCTTATAATACCGTAACAAGTATAAAATAAGCTTAATAAAAGGTTTGGTATAGCGTAACCAAACGGAGGAACGCATTCCTCAAATGAGCTCAATAATAGGAATGGAATAAATCCATGGAAATTTTTATTTTAAAAGAGGTTGTACCTCGCATTTCAAAAATATTATAATAAGGGGTTGTCTATCTCGTATTTAAAAAATAACACTGCTAAATGCAAAATTGCGTTGTTTAAACAGTAGGGCACCATATTTGCACAAGCGGGATAAAACCCAAATATTTATTTATGCTCGATACATAATTTCCAAGGCTTCATAAAAATTTGTCTTTGCCTTATAAAAATTTATCTATGCCAAGAAATAAGTTCTAACCCCCAAGGGGATTTTAAAAATATTCATTCTTATAAATATTACCCCGTACCGTGCCCATGCAAAATATGCTCTATCGAACCTTGCAGATCTGAAACCTGAAAGGAAATGGTGACAAGTGTAGAGTCAGCGAAAACAATCGCTGAGTAAGTAGAAGTTTACTCCCGGAGGAGGTAGGGTAGCCGAAATAATTTAAAGACACAGTTATGGTCATGGTATGCTAAAAAAGAGAATAAATTTGTACATAAAGACAATATTAATCTAAACCCGGGAACAGATAATACAGCAATATGCGTTACCGAGAAATAATATCTCAGCCACTGTGATGTGCAGGTGCCCAAACGGGGCCCAAATCTCACATACACGCAAGGGTGTGGGGGAGGTAAGAAATTTTCCTCGAAACCCACCACTGGAATCAGATATGGAATCGCCTGGATAGCCCCAAGAGTCCCCGTGTGGCGATTGAGTGCAACAGCAACGTAGGAGTTGGGCAACCGACCCATACCCAGACCCAGCCCCCGTAACAATGAGCTCAAAAATCCGTAGGATTTGAGAATAGTTGCGAACAGTATAAAGCACAGTAAAATGGCATACCAGTAATCCAAAAATAGTAGGGAGCTATAAGCATAAATTTAAAAATAAGAAAACGGTATTTAAAATTTATGCTTAAGCTAAACAAATTAAGGCTTACTCCAAAGAGTAAAAATCTACTTACAGTCACCGTGGATGGAATGGACACGACACACGCACGGCCTACGAGCAGATATCCCTTTACAGCTATTTGACTAGCAAAAATTATAATATTAACATCATTTGCTATAATGATATTTTAATGGAAATAATACTAAAATTTTCCAATTTAATAAATCTTACCCGAATACTCTCACGAACTAGCTACTTGCACTATTCTTTATTGAGCTCTAAAACTCCTTGACTTGCACCGAAAATCCCACTAGAAATCGCGACTACTATAAATTACTTATAACAATACTACTATAATCCTACAACACTAAACTAAACTAAACTAAATAATAGATATATAGCAGAAAGGGGGAAAATTGGGGATGTAAAAATGGCGTGGGAATGCAAGGGTGAAGGGGTGTTAAATAGGTAAATGCTTGCTCTACTACACAGACATACCCCCTCGGTCAATATCCTCTTTCCCTATTTTCCATCTGTATGCATTTATTACCCCTACAGTCAGTGTCCTCCCTCCCCTCATTTTAGAAATTATTTGTCTCCTACTCCAACATTGCAGAGCACGGCCTGCACTCCACTTTTCTGTCTCCTCCTCTCCGTTCTCTTTTGTTTCTTTTGCCTCCTCTTTCTCTCTCTTTTTCTTTTGTCCCTTCTCCAACCTACTCGCCGGCGACGAGGGAGTGGTCGGAAGCGGCGGCGCGCGGCGGAGGTAGCGGCAGTGGCTCCAAACTTGGGCATCGTCTTCTCCGGCGAGGCAGGCGGCGCACGAAGGCGACGACGGCGGGCTCGGCGGTGCCAGCGGGCGGCGGCCTCCTCTTCCCTTCTTCACTCTCCTTCTTCTCCTTTCCTTTGCTTTCTATTTCGTTTGTGTTTTCGTTCGATCTATCTTTCTGTGTTGAGAACAAGGGGGTAAGATGGGGATGGTGACTCGGTGGCCACCACAGCGGCGGCAGGGGCCGACGGCCGCGAGCGGCGGCGACGGGGTTCGACTTCAGCGGCGCTCCTCACTGTCTCGCCTCTCTCTCTATTTCTGTCTCTATCTTTATTTTCATTTTTGTTGATTATTGGTGTTGTTGATTTGAGAATAAAAATGGTAGTGGTGGAAGGATTTGTGGCCGCGGGTGTTGATGGAGATGGCGGTGGTGTTGGTTTTGATTGGAGGAGGGCAGTGGCGGTGGAGGCCTGTGGTGGCGGCCATGGGGGTGTGGGAATGTGGGAACCGATCGGAAGGGTGGGAGGACGGCGGACACGCGGTAGTTGGACGGTGGAGGGCGCCGGCACCGGCGGTGCTCTGGCGAAGGCGGCGCCGGAGAGCGGCGGCAGCCTTGCTAGGGCTAGGGTTAGGGTTTTGGTGGTTTGGTGTATTGGGCCTTTGGTTTGGACTGGGTTTAGTTTAGTTTGGGCTTAAATAATTTGTTCTTTATTTGCCTATTGCACTACTTAATTTATTTGGCCCAATCTCTAATAATGGACTTAATCAACTAGCTATTATGGACATAATTTATTCATTAATCCAGTATCGTTAGTCGAGTAATCCAAGACTTCACTTCCTCCAATTCGGGACAATATTTAATAAAAAGTCGATAATGGATTATGTACTGTAATTCAATTCTAAGGACTTAAATTCAATTCTAAATGGTCCATACACTTGTAATTCAACTTAATGGATTCAATGAATTTAAATCTTCTATTAATTTGATGTCTAACAATATGAATTAAGACTTCAAATCCCCACAAAGCGTTCGGTCGCTTGTTAGTTCCATAATCTAATTAGCTAAGCGTCTTAAACAAATCTTAGGGGTTAATTCTATAATTTAATCCATCCTTTCATTAATATTAAATTGTATTTTTTTGCAAATAAAATTTTATGGACTTACAATAGTTCAAATTTCCTAATTGGACAATTTATTAATAAGACGGGTCATCCTTGATTTTCATAAATTAATTGGCTAAGTATATATATATATTTTTTTTTATTTAATCCTATTGATGCATAATCCGAGCCAATATTATTTAATCTAACACTTATATGTTAATAGATCTTAACTTAAATGTTTCTATCGTCCGCCCATTAGCGATTAGAATTTAATTTGCGCTAAAATGTAGGTAGGGAACTTAGGTTTAAAGTGGCTAGTTAATTTATACTAAATCCGATTGAATAGTCGTTGTTTTGAAAACATATCATCCCTTCATTTTAAAAAAAAATTCAAATTTTATGGGAAATTTAGAATATTTAGTTATTTAAATTTAAATTTCGTTTAAATTTTTATAGAGTGTTATAATAAAATCCTTTATGAAGAGGTTTTTCATTATCTTCATTAAGGGGTAAAATGTCATTTTTATCATAAATCCCTTTTTTATAGCCTTCAAAGACTACATAATATAAAATGTTTTTATGTTATTGAATTTCTGGAAATACATACTTAGAGCAGAGAGATAAGTAACAATATACATGCTGTTGTTTTTGTCGAATGATGCTCTCTAGATGTTATCACAAAGGCACATATGTTCCTCTGTGTAGTTCAACCCTATGATCGGCCTGTACTTCATGTTATCAAATAAAATTAATTCTACATTATTACCAGTTTCTGCTCTCCTGCCAAAGCAGATTTTCACTCCTTTTTCTGGAAGTTTATCTTTTTTCTTTCCTTCTGGGAGGCTGGTTTTAGAAGGGATTGTGTAATATCCCTCAGGGGTTTTTACCATCCCTATGGTTTTTACTCCATTTTCATTGCTGGTTTTTAGAGAGTTCTTCTTAGAGTTTTCTGCCATTCCTATATTATTCAGTTCTCAATATTCCAGTCCTCTCTATAAAATTGATCCCATTTCAATTTATATTCTTCCTCATAATTTTCATCATAATCATCAATTGATTCACTTTTAAATTCAGTATCATATAATGGTTTTTCTCTTTTTTTAATCAGAATTCTAGACAATATATCAACAATTTTGTTATCTTCTCCTTTAATATGCTCAAATTTTATTTTGTAGCCCTTTTGACTAATAGCATCCGTAAAATTCAACCACCTTCTCCTAGACATTGATCTTTTTTCCTGAAGTTGGCTATGAAATTTTACTATGGCTTCACAATCAGTCCTAACTGTGAATCCTGATTTTCCTGTTAAAAACAGTTCAAATTTATCAAGTGCATATTTTATTGCAAGTAATTCTGCATCGATTGAGGAAAGGTTACCCTTTTCTCTGTATTTTCCTGATGCATATTGGCAAATTTCTTCTTTGTTTTTAGGTGAGTAAATATCCTTTTTTGAGGATAGCTCCCCATCCTTCATGTGACCCATCAGTTTGCACAATAAGATTGTAACACCCCGGATTTGATAACCCAGGCCGGGATACCACCGCCACACCTCCCTAGCAAGACACGGTTTCTCCGAACTTGCTAAAGAGATGCAAGGCTATGGTTTTTCAGAATTTAAAACATTCAAACAGCCCATTGTAATATAACTTAAAATTAATAATATCAAAGTTGCAGCGGAGAATAATATTTTAATACATGTATTGCAGCGGGATTTAAATATAGGGCCGACATGGCCAAAACACGGGTTAAATAGGCCCGTTCATGCAAGTCGTAACTAAATGCAGGAATTTAAAATAGAGATTTCCCCAAATGTTCCCATGTATGCATATGATGATGCATAATCCTCATACTCTGAAAGAAAATGGGGAAAACGGTTTGGGTCAGCAAAACGTGCTGAGTAAGTTAACACCTAGCATGATTTAGGGGTTTCAAAGCCTTTAATTAAATTTAATAAAATCATGCTTGTAGGTAATACACCATTTAAGTTAATCATCCACTAATAAATAAATGGCATAATTTAAAATAAGGATTTCCACGTGATCATAATACAACTTACATGGTAAAATAATTCAACACACATCCTAGGGAATCGAACCCGCAGGAAAGCAAACAATCACCCTTGGGGAATCAAACCCGCAAGAACTCAAATACATCCTAGGGAATTGAACCCATAGGAATCAACACACATCCTGGGAATCGAACCCGCAGGAAAACAAACAATCGCCCTTGGGGAATCGAACCCGCAAAAACTCAAATACATCCTAGGGAATTGAACCCATAGGAATCAATACACATCCTGGGGAATCGGACCCACAGGAAAACAAACAATCGCCCTTAGGGAATCGAACCCGCAAGGTAAGGACACATTTTGCAAATTTCACAAGTTTCTCCAAAATATAACTTTACACAAGTCGCTGTATTACTCCGTAATTATTTAAAAATTCATTTTAAGTCCGAAAATTTTGAAATTTCACCAGTAACTCGCAGAAACCCCGAGACGAACAAGTTTCGTGTTTTAAGTTTCTCGATCCGGGTTAAGGAAACAAGCCAAAAATCAAGTCTTTCACCAAAGTAGTATGCTGTCAGGTTTCAGATTTGACACAGTTTCAAAACTCGACATTTTGACATATCAAATGGACTCCAAAAATCTTGAAATTTTATATGCACATATTAGACATGATTTCCTACAACTTTCATTTAGATTGTAAAGATCAATTCGGACTAGAAGATACTGAAACATGCTCATCAAGTTCGAACTATTGCACTGTCCGATTTTTGAAAAGTTTCATATCACAGTTTATGTTCGGATCGATTTGGGATAGCAAACGTTAATGAAAATGGCTGACATTTTTACACAACATAGATTAATGTGTTAGGATCAAAAATCTAGTTTTGAGTTTTACGGTTTGAACTCTTGAAGTAGGGGTTTTGGTCCGATTTCAAATCTGTCACAGTTTCAAGTTTGACTTTTAGGGCAGGTTCGTTGGAGGCCGTTTTCGGATAACAAAACACAATGCAAAATTATGAAAATTTTACACGAACTAGATCTATGTCTTAGGAACGTTTTTCATGTTTTGAGTTTTTTCGTTTGAGCAGTTTTAAGGGTTCGAAAAATTCGTACCAAATCGCTGCGCCGGGGGTTTTTCGTGTTGACAGATTTTAGAGTTATGAAATCCCTATGTTTGGTTGCATTTTGAGTCACCTAAAACCAAGTAAGCATCAACTTACAGTGGGGATGATGTCTAGGAGGTTACGGGGTCGTCCGGAAACCGCGGGATGTCACGAACGAATCTCCTTAACTCGATTTCCTCTTCCAACGTCTTCGAACCGAATCAACAAGTAAAAATCCCTAGTTAGATCGGATTTTTGGATTAAAAAAGGTGTAGCTAAACTCAAAACCCACTTACTAATGTCTTAGAGGTCTGTCTTCTCCTTCTTAAGTCCTTCTTGTTTGGATTTCATCGTCGGAACTTCAAGAACACAAGGGATTTGGGGGTTTTCGACTTTGGGAGAAGTTTGAGAGAATGTGAGGAGAAGGGGGCTGCTCTAGGGTTGTTTGTGTCGAATTTAGGGTTAGAGAGCAGCCTAATGTCGTCCCCAATATCCTTCCATAGCCCGGGATTGAGTTTCCATCGTCGGGGGTCGAAAATATGGCAAGAAGATCGTCGGAACGCGTTGTTGCCGTTTTCTGGGGGGGTCAAGCGGTGGTGGCGCGCTGAGAGGCTAAACGCCGCGCGGCCAGCGCGCGGCCTCCGCCTGGACCTCGGTCGGGCGGGTCCGTGCGATCCGATCCGTCGGTCTTTTCCTTCTCTCTTTCGGACTTCTATCTTTCCGTGTTTTCGGGCTCGATTTTTCGGGTTATTCTCGGATTATAAATTCTTATCTTAAATTTATCTCGTCTCGAATTAATCCCGTATTCGAAATCTTGAGTCCGTCGCGTTTGGATTCGTCGTCTTTTGACTCCCGTGCAACAATTTATCTAATTAAATTATTTCCGATTTCACGGGTTCCTGGAATTAAAATTCTTTTCTTTCTTGAATTTAATTCCAATTCTTTTGACTCGATTCATGGAATGTCTTCGGGCTTCCTTTCCCTCTTTTATTCCATTTTGAATTTTTGAATCTATCGGCGTTCCATTTCCGAGCAATAATTTATTGTGATAAATTATTTTCTTCTTCTCGGAGGTATTTCGACCTTGATTGGATTAAGAAATAAATTTTATTCCTTTGGACGCCGATAAAAATCCCGGGTATTACAAAGATAATCACTATCTTCTGGCAATACCAATTCTGGAAGTGTTTTTAATGCTTCTTTAATTTTTTGTACATTTTTTATATCTTCTTGGTTAAAATACTTTTGACCATTTTTTCCCAATGTATTGTATAATGATCCTGTTAATGAGGATAAATTTTTAATGTAGGGTCTAGCATAGTTAACTAATCCCAAAAATTGTTGTAATAGTTTTGTATCTTCTATTTTATCAGGAAGTTCAATAGCCTTTTTAGCAATATGATCTTGGAGTTTTATTTTTCCTCTTCCAATTTCTGCCCCAAGAAATGCTATTTTAGTTTTATTGATTTCCATCTTTTTATTTGAGATGATTATTCCGTGTTTTTCAAATAATCTAAACACTGTGTCAAGATGACTCATATGTTCAGTACTATTTTTTGAAAACACTAAGATATCATCAATATATACCAAAACAAACTTTTGGTATGGTTTAAATATCTTATCCATTTTTTGTTGAAATATAGTTGGTGCATTTTTTAGTCCAAATGGCATCACCAACCATTCAAATAAACCTTCTGGACATGTAAATGTTGTCCATTCAACTGATTCGTGATGCATTTTTACTTGCCAAAATCCTGACTTACAGTCAAATTTGCTATATACTTTTGAGTTTTGAATCCTATTTATTAAAACTGTTTTGTCTGGTATATTGTAAGCAAAACTTTTGTGTTGTCATTAAGTATTTTATAATTAATGACCATTCTTGATTTTCCTCTTACAATTTCATAATGTTCTCTTACAATAAAAGTTGCAGATATATGTCTGGAGTTTGATTCTCTAATTACTTTTAAAGCTTTTAGTTCGTCAATATGCATTTTGAAATCTGCTATATCCAGGTTTGTAGGATTTATTTCGGCAATTGAAATTCTTTATTCTGGGTTTATTATTTCAAGCTTGCATATTGTTCCATCTTTTTCCCAATATTTCTGGATGTTATCTCCAATTATTTGGGAATTTTCTAACCTTTCGATCCACTTTGTTATGGTTTCTTCAGGCTTAAATCTAGTTATATTTATTAATTTTTCAGGTTTGGAGTTTCAGGTATATATTCTTCTTCAAACTCTGTAATTTGTATATTTTCTTTACAAGTTTGTTTACATGCTCCTTTTATTTTGCATTAACAATTTTCAATATCTTTGTCTTTTAAAAGTTTTTTATTTTTTGTTTTTGTATTAGTAGGGGCTCCACCACGCTTCTCTCACAACTCTGATGTTGTTAAAAGTTTGGTTCCCGCATTACTAATACTGGGTGCAAACAATGCCAAAGTTGCTCTTTCAACAATTTGGATATAATCTTTTGTAATAAATAAACCTCCATTATTTTGTAAAAAAATTGTAATCCTAAGATTATGTCTGCATTTATTACTAATTCTTTTATATATGAATTATCAGGAACTCCGTAGGGTTCTGATATTCCACAATTGGTTTCAAAGAATATATGTCCTCCTGAAATATGTTGTTTTGTTGTATATGAGATTCTTCCATCCATTAATTCTGATTTAATGGGTTTTGCTAAGCTTTTCTGTAGATGTTCTGGGATAAGTTTTTTATTTATTATTATCCTAGTACATCCTTATCGATTATCGCATTAGTACGGAATACCAGTTCTCTTAATTTAAAGATTATAGGTACCCTTAGTGTAGTTAATGATGAAGGATCTTGGCACACAGGTATGTACTCAGGGTTTTGTGTTAACATGTACTCTGTACTAGGATTTTGTTCATCATTAGATTCTTCTTCAGGAACTTCCTTTCCTTTATTTCCCGTATTTTTAGGACTTAGCATATTATATTCTTCTAGAATTTCTTCTATGTTTTCAATTCTTTAAGATTCGTCATACATTGTAAATCAAAGAGTTTTCTTTCTATTATATCTATTCGTTTTGTGATAAATGTATAATTATCATCAATTTTTGTTATTGGCATTTCTTCGGGAAATTTAATTTTATGATGCTTTATCAAGCATATTTGACATATTTCTACGTGACATATTGTACATTTTGCTCTTAGTTTTCTTGAAGGATAATAAGAGCATTTTATACAAGGTGTAGAATCTGTTCCTACCCTGAAAAGCCAATTATGGTTTTCACATTCATTAATTTCCCTCATCATATACTCAGTTTCATATGGCATCATATATTCTTTATATGTGATACCATTATACGAGTTTTCATTTGCAAGCATATTAATCAATTTATAGGGATCATTATCCTCTTGTTCTTCCATAACATTTTCTTCTATTGTTACTATACAATATATTATTTCAATCTCAGAAACATCTGAGTCTATATCTAATATATCTTGTTGTATACATTCTGTAAGAATTGCCTCTCTAAAATGTTGGTTTTTTCTTTTAGGACATGCTGTTGCCAAATGGCTTTCATCACCACATGTGAAACATGCTGTTTGATTGTTTTATGAAATACTTTTTTCTTATCATGAATTTAGGTTTTTTCTTTAATGGCTCCGGCCTATCATATCTTTGAGGAGTGTATATCCTTTTACAGAATGAATATTCAGTTTTCTTAAGTTGTTTTTGTGCAATTATATTTGTGCACTTATCTTTTAATATTTTTACCACATGGACAGCCCTCATACTAATAGTGCATTACTGAGGATTCTTTTCAACCATTTTATTCCATGTATCTTAAATTTCTTGACCAATTGGTCTTGGTATTTTCATAAATAATTTTTCTCCTAGCTCTTGGTTAAAAGCACCTCCTGCTAGGCCTGTATAATAGACATATTCATTTAAAAAATCTATTGTTCCATACAAATCATCTAAATGCATCTGGTCTAGATGGATTAAGGCATCCATTTGTGTTGTTATATGTCATGAATTTCCATCTTCACCTGTTATTAGGCTTGATATTTTATTTACAAAGTTATAAGGATTTGATCCTCTTTCTATTAAGTCTTGATAATCCATTGGATAGTCTCTTTTAAATACTTCCCACATTGACTGTGCGAATTCTCCTAAATAGGTTTCAAGATATCCATACATTGATTCAGCCGTATCATTATAATCATTTTTGGTTTTGATGTAATCAGCCACAACTATGTTTTTCCATTTTGCAATTACTGAACCCCATTCTTGAGGGCTTACATTTGTTACTTCTAATATTGCTGGATTATGATAATATCCTCTTTCTAAAGGTTGCCTAATTCCTCTAGGTTTTGTTATCATTCCAGGTTGTGTTCTTCCATAAGGATATTCTGGATGAAAATGTGTTATTGAGTATCTAGAATTATTTCCAGTATAATTGGTTCCAGGTCTCCACTCAGTTCCTCTTTGGTATGAGGCAAATGGAGTTCCAGGGACTCTTGTTATACTGTCTCCTGTGTTTTTCATGACAAAATCTTGATTCATGAATTCTTTAGATGTTTTATTTGTTTTTTCAGAATGTAAGGACATATGGTCTCCCATATATTGTTCCATTAATGTGTTTTCAGAACTTTGTCCTTCTTCTGGTGAGTTTTCTTTTAAGAACAAGTGAACTTCAATGTCTCCTTGTTGTTCTTCTTTTATTTGTATTTTTTGTAATCTTTTCTGTACTTCTTTCTCAATAATTTCTTCTAAATTATTCTTCCATTCTTTATTTTTTCTTTTCATTTTATCCTTTAATTCTTGTTTTTGTTCATTTAGTTTTGATATTTCTCTTATCATTTCTTCATAATTTTCTATCCAATTTTCAAAATATCCATTATGTTTTGGACATTCAACTAAATGGATCATATGTTTTAATTTATTAGAGTGTCTTCTATCAAGATCAATTTTACAATATTTGCAAGTATGAGGTAATATTCCTTTATTTTTAGATTTTTTTGTCAAGGCAGAGTGCACGTGTTGTGAGAAGACTCTTCCATACATGTCCTGGTATTCTCTTTTATTTAGAATTTTTCCTTTTTTAAAATTTTTGAATTTTCTTGTTTTTAAACAAATATGTTGTATGTCTTTTGCAATTCTTTCCACTTCATCTTCATTAGGGTGGAATATATATTTTCCTTCATATTCTACATAATTATTTGTTACAGGTTTTTCTATAATAAATCTTTTCATTTGTTTATTCATTTTCCTGGCCTTCTTCTTCTGTAAAATCTATTGGTCGTTTTTGCAGTTTCATAATCATTAAATCTTACTGACGTTTCTCCTCTGGAGTTAGTGAAGTAATTTACATTTTTTGGAGTTAAGTTTTTAACATTTGGTTTTTCAAAGAATTTTGATAGATCCCAATTTTTCCCAGCATTTTCTTCTGATGATATTTCAGTTGGTCCTATCATTTTTACTCCTTCACTTCCTATGATACTTACACAATTTCAATTTTTGTTTTATGCCTGGTTTGACCATTGTTTGTGATTCTTCCTAAGAAGCCTACACATATCATTAGGTTGTGACCAGTTTCCATTTCTTCATATCCTACAGTTTGAATTCCTGTTTGGATATGCCTAATAAAATATGTTATTTGTATCATATAATCTGGTGCCAAATAACATACTCCCACATTAGGGTTCATATCAATTTCCATTAATCTATGATAGCTTGGGTTGGATTAGTCCACCTTGTATCTAGAACAGTCATTAGGACTTTAGTTCCTAAGTTTTTTCTAGTTAAACATTTTACTCCTATGGAGATTAATCCCATATGCATATATTTTTGTCCTTGTCTTTGAAACCTAATTGCTTCATTATTACTTATTAGTTTTATTAATTTTTTGTCATCTTTTAGACAACTTATTGGTTCTGTATAATGGTATTTGTAATAACCTGTATTCCAGTGAAGGAATCTTTGGTCATACAATAATCTTGGTTCCAATTGGATTAATGTTCTTTTCTTGAAGTTTTCAAATTCAATATCAGGGTCTATTATTTCATCAATTATTGTTGGCCCTTCTTCAAGTTTGGTTTTTTCTCTAAACATTCTATCTATTAAAGTTTTTTCAAAGTTTGAACTTTCAATTCTTTGAAAATTACTTCTTTCTACTAAACTGTTTTTGGATTCATTGGTAAGAGAAAAGGATCTCCTACTCATTTTTGTAAATATTTTTCACCTGGTTTTACAACCCAAAAATTTAGTTTTTATTGTGGTTTAGTTTTCCTTCTAGCTTCTGCAGGTAATTTTGCAATTTGTTCGGCTAGTTGTTTTGTTGTATTATCTTCAGGTATTCTGACATCCTGTATTCTTTTAAGTTTGTCATCTATGCTTTCAATGGCTATTCTTAAAGCAGGGTCTTGATATTTTTTCATGTTTTCCATTTGGACATGTACATTATTAATATTTTTCTCTAGTATTTCAGTTGTTACGAGATCTTTTAATTTTTTATCAATTAGACTAATATTATTTGTTCTGTTATGATCTGTTATTTCACTAATCTTCTTATGAAGATTATTAACATTTAGTTTTACTTCTACTAATTCTTTGTTTAATTCTTTTAATTTATTATTAATTTCTTGTTTAAAATTTTCTATTGTTTCTTTAACTTCTTTCAAAGCTGTTTCCATTATCCTTTAATGATTTTTATGATTTTATTACACATTTCATTTACATTTTCAATATTGTTTTCGACAATATTTTTAATTTCCTTTATTTCTTTATCAAGTTTTTCAACCTTATCTTGTAGTTGTTTTAATTCTTCACTATGGTTAATGATTTTCCTTGGATTTGGGACATCATTAACTAGCTTAGAACTTTCATATTGAACTGTTGTTATGGTTTTAGATAAGTTTTTCATTCCACTAGATGATTTATCATATTGTGTTGATAAGTATGTTTGGTTTTATAATATTTCTTTAATATTTGTATTATTTTGTTTTCCTAATAACTCTAACTTATCTAGTTTTGCTTCAATTGATTGAAGACTTCTTTGTATATCCATGTTTTTAAGTGTTGTCTTAAAATTTCTAACCTTACGATTAGTTTGCAATAATTCTTAAATGTTCTATTTTTCTTGAGTTTCTCTTTCAATTTTTATTTTATTTTGTTTATACAGATCTTACATTCTTTAGTTTGGTTTTTAAATAGCTTTTTCTTTTCAATGTCAATTATTAAGAATTTTTCATAATTAATATTTTCATTTAATTTAATCGTGTTTTGATTATCTTTTAATTCGTTATTAGCCATAAGCCCTAAAATCGCAACTTATGCTCTGATACCATATTTTTAGAGGGTTTGGCACTTTTTAGGAGAAGTGTTAAACTCTTTTAGGTAGTTTTTAGATATTATTTCTTTGATTTTATGTTTTAAGGGTAAAATGGTCTTTATTTTAAAATTTTATCTCTCCATGTACCTTTTTTTTGGAGGAGCTATTGAAGGTCTGGAAAGGGGTGGTGGGAGCCCATGCCACACAATTACAAAGGGGAAATAAAGGGAGGGATAGGGGCCGGTGGGAATCGAACCTCCAACCTTCCGTTGGAAGTCAAGGGACTTAACCGCTTGAGCTAGGTCTCATCCCATCTCTCCATGTACCTTATATGGATTATTGTTTTTGGTTGGGGGTTTAGAGGAAGAAAAATTGTTTGGGTATTAAAGTGGTAAGTTTTTTGGAATTGAGTATTTTTTAGGTATTTTCCCTAAAAACAACTGCTCGAAATTGCACCAATCATCATGAGATAGAATAGAAATCAAATGCTAGGATTAATTATATTTCATTCCGATTCTAATTCGTGCCGTAACATTAATTAGAATACAACACGTATGGGCAACGCCTCAATATCCAAGACTCCAACGGGCATAAGTATGGAGTAGTATTTTTTTAATTGGATACATAGCGTTTTTCTTAATTGGATTAATTACTAGTAGAAATATAATTTTGAAGTAGAGGAAATCGTAATCATGATCCATCCACTTAGGTGTTGACAGGTTGCGAGCTCCAAGGACGTTTGACAATTGGATGTTAGTAGTAAGATTTAAAGATGATGGCTACAGCTGCCTCCTAGCAATTTATGTGCCAACGGCTTATGAGTCATGCCATAACTTTTTAATTGGGTGGGTGGGTACGTAACCATTAAATGCGTCTACCAACATCCACCTGCCCCAATTAATGCAAATCCCATCCCAACCTCCATGCCATCTTAATTAGTCCCATCTACACTATCATCTTATTTTTCAAGTTTTATCTTTCGTTGAGACTTGAGATTAATAGTCGCTGAATAAAGTCCAAGCTAGCTGGATCCATTCCTGAGTGCAGCCGATGGTGTTGGAGATATAAAAACGAGATTTATGAATATACCTCACTCATCTCATTTCGGAGCAAAATACTTATAAGTCTGCAATGCATGCTTGACTTGCCGGCCGTCCAATTAAAGACTCCTAGCTAATTTTGTTTGTGGTTTTGCAGCTGTGAATTGTGTTGCGATTATCATGATCACGATCAGTCAGTCGAGTCAAATTCACAGCTTTAGCGTTTCTCATACAAAATCCATTTTTCACTATATACTTCATATATACTTGTACTGTATATAGTAATTCATAGTTAGACAGACGCTCTAGCCTCTCAATTTATTTCTTGTTAGCAATTAGCCGGCCGGACAACTAGTACTGTTGCAGCTAGCATTAATATAGGAGTATTATACAACTCACAGGAAGAACGAATAGCGAAAATCAGTAATACGTAGGTGTGGCAGGGATGATGACGACGACGGCGGCGATGAAGAAGAGCTCTGGATCTGCTACAGATGATGATGTTAAGATGGAGATCGAGGCTCACAACCCGCAAGGGAATGGGCTGCTTGTGGTTGGAGGCCTGAGCCCTTTGAGTGAGAGCCTGTGGAAGGAGAAAGCCAACACTGAATTCGTCGGGGATGTATCCGCCAGGCTCACTTGGAAGGATCTAACGGTTATGGTCACTCTCAGCAACGGCGACACTCAGAATGTTCTGGAGAACCTCTCAGGATATGCGGAACCTGGATCCTTTACCGCCCTCATGGGGCCTTCCGGATCCGGAAAATCCACGCTTCTGGACGCCCTCTCCGGCCGTCTCGCTGCCAACGCATTCCTTTCCGGGACCATTCTCCTCAACGGTCGCAAGGCCAAGCTATCCTTCGGGACTGCTGTGAGTAGCCGCCCGCCCGCCCGCGTTAATTACCTATCATCATCATCATCATCATCATCAATACACTATACTAACCCTGCATCTGTGTTTATATATACAATATATCTTCTCTAGATCTCGATCCCTTCGTTCAATTCAATTCCCAGCCAAGCCATCCCATCGCAACACAATTAATTTGTAAAATGATACAGTGTTCTAGTGTAGACTGTAGTACTTCGTTCGCACCAAGTATATTAATTATTATTAACTGATTCTCAGGCTCCAGCTGGTTGGGTATTTTTTTTTTTTTTTTTTTGTGAAACCCTACTTAGCTTACTACTGTCGCCAGCCAGAACTAACGCTTTAATTGGTGGCGCGCTGTTACAGGCATATGTAACTCAGGATGACAACTTGATCGGCACGCTTACTGTTCGTGAAACTATATCGTATTCAGCTCGATTGCGGCTTCCTGATAAGATGGCATGGTCGGACAAACGTGCGCTAATTGAGAGTACAATTATAGAGATGGGGCTTCAAGATTGTGCGGACACTGTGATAGGAAACTGGCACTTGCGTGGCATCAGCGGTGGAGAACGAAGGAGGGTTAGCATTGCACTTGAAATCCTTATGAGGCCGCGCTTGCTTTTCCTCGATGAGCCAACTAGTGGATTGGACAGGTAATTAGGCTGCCATTGCACTACTACTCAAATCCCTAGCTACCTCTTCCTTAATATACAGTCCACATTTCCTCATTGCGCTTAATTAATTCACATAAGGATGGATAGATGCATGCATGCAGCTCTGAGCTCAGTGATAACGACCTTGTTAGTTGTTACAATCATCGTCAGAAGCAACCATGTGATCTAATTTTGACCACCTACGACTGATGATCCATATTCTAATTATAAACTACTACTGTCTTGACAAAAATATAATAGTCAAGTAAGCTTTTCATAAATTCATCTAATTGCATAATTTAGAATATACAGTACATAATTTATATAAAACGCGGAGGGAGTAGTAAATTAAATACCAGAAGAATGTGCTCAAATAATACTATAAAATATAAATAGCATAAATGTGGCAAGTGTAGTATATAATAAAACGCCAATTGCAAGATTATATTCTGATCAATATATTATGCTAATTTCCTCGATATATGCATTTGAAGATAATGTGCTGGAGTCAATAATATATGTGAGTTCTGTCAATTTCTAATTGCATTTCTGGAAGGAAACTAAGTGGTATTTAAAATTTGTTTATGGGTCTTTGGTGGGGGGTTAATTAGCCGAGAGAGAAATTAAAGGAAGAAGATCGATGTTGCCCAGCAAGAGGAGCCTATGAATCAAGTTGGGGAGCATATTTTGCTAATTTTGATTTTTCATTTATGTATAGTATAGGAATGTTGATCCTAAATCTGATAGGGAATCTACAGTAATGTATGCATGCAGAATGTGACTGGGGAGATGTTGAGATCCACATCCACTGCAAGAATTTTCTGTTTTAGGGATCGAAAATTTTTGATAAAATTTAGTCAAATTGAAATTGGTTAGCTACCACATTTTTAGTTACCAAATTCACGATTTTTCTAGTAGTGATCGGTTGTGATGTCTATTACCTTATGGTTATGGTTGGGAGCAAC
This sequence comes from Hygrophila difformis, assembly GCA_030278955.1. Taxonomy (NCBI): domain Eukaryota; kingdom Viridiplantae; phylum Streptophyta; class Magnoliopsida; order Lamiales; family Acanthaceae; genus Hygrophila; species Hygrophila difformis. The sequence goes on from JAOANR010000012.1 coordinate 1,175,709, forward strand.
TCTACCTATTACAAATTGGCTTTAGGTGTCGGCATCTCATTCATGGATTTGGTGACTTGTGGTACTAGCTAGCATAGATTGTTGGTAGAATTATTATGCTATCCGTGCTATAAGTAATAATAGAGATTTTGTTGTTAATGGCTTGCAGTGCATCAGCATTCTTTGTGACGCAGACGTTACGTGGGTTGTCAAGGGATGGACGGACAGTTATAGCTTCCATTCACCAGCCTAGCAGTGAAGTTTTTGAGCTGTTTGACCGTTTGTACTTGCTCTCTGGTGGAAAAACCGTCTACTTTGGTCAGGCCTCAGACGCATACGAGGCAATAACTGATTAATGCTCTCATTGCTTTCCTTTCCTTTCTTTATTCTATTATTATAATTGTTTACTGATTTTCGGGTATCTGAATTATATATATATATACATATATATGTCTGCATCCGTGCAGTTTTTTGCACAAGCTGGTTTTCCATGCCCTGCTTTAAGAAATCCATCTGATCATTTTCTTCGATGCATCAACTCTGATTTTGACAAAGTGAAAGCCACTCTGAAGGGGTCTATGAAAATTCGAGTAAGAAATTCTCCCTAGTACTTCTGTTTTTGTTTTTTTAACATTTGTGTTTATTTCTTTGATTCTCCTATCACGAGCCCCATAAAGATCACACATTTCAGTAGTCATGCAATGTGCTCGCACATAATTTTGAATGTGTGGAAGTATATTAACAGTTCAAAATCATGTCACGACTTTTATTTTATCTCCCTTCTCAGTTCATGTCGTCAATTTTGTGAGTAATTTGACCTCGTATACTGAAATATGCTTAAGTCACTTCAAGATTGTGTTCCGTTCAGCTATGGGGTAGAGCTCAACTCTTATTATTGATTCAACAACCCAAATCTATCAGTTGAGGAGAGGTGCTAGCAAAATTGGTATAAAATTTCACGAGGATGGAGATATAGATGCAGGGCATTACTGCTGCTAGATTATGCAATTAATGGAAAGAGCTTTAGATTGCTTTTGATGAAAGTACAACTGCATGCAGATTGCAGAAATGAAAGCAGACCACTTGTCTTTAGTATTCCTTCTCGGACAATTATACCAAGAAGCAAATCTTTTGGCTGATCAGAATATATCTCTTTTCATTGTAGATATTATCAGTACTGTATATCCTTGAATTTAGGCTTGTTTGTAACCTGCCATTTGATTTTAATGATCAGTTTGAGACAAATGATGATCCTCTAGAAAAGATAACCACGACAGAAGCTATTCGCACTCTTGTAGATTCTTACCGCACGTCTCAGTTCTGTTATAAGGCGAAGGAGAAGGTTGAGCAGATTTCCAAAATTGTGAGTGTACTTTTTATCTGCCCGAACTGTATTTTCAGTCTTTCATCATTCATAACTGATTTAGATTCTTAAAACATTTTATTCACAGAAAGGGACTGTGCTGGATTCTGGTGGGAGTCAGGCTAGTTTCTTCATGCAAGCATTCACATTAACTACACGCTCATTTGTTAATATGTCGAGGGACTTTGGGTATTATTGGTTGAGGCTAGTTATATACATTGTCGTCACTGTTTGCATTGGAACCATTTACTTGAATGTGGGAACCGGCTACAATTCAATCCTGGTAAGTGGTAGTGCTACTATTTGCAAAAATAATATTCAAACCCGGCTTCAACTGCTGATAACTAACTGGTTTGTGTACAGGCTAGGGGGGCATGTGCATCTTTTGTGTTCGGTTTTGTGACTTTCATGTCCATTGGTGGATTTCCCTCATTTGTAGAAGATATGAAGGTAGGTATACAAATTCCAGTCAGCACTGACTAGCCCCCATATTTTTTTTTGTTGCTGATTTTCTGTCTAATAAAGGCACTACACTTGTCGGACGTGTTTAAATTTCTTTAGGTTTTCCAGAGGGAAAGACTTAATGGGCACTATGGTGTGAGCGCTTTTGTGATCAGCAACACCTTATCTGCAATGCCATTTCTGATATTAATAACCTTTATTTCTGGCACTGTGTGCTACTTCATGGTCCGCCTGCACCCTGGTTTCTCGCACTATGTGTTCTTTGTGCTGTGCCTTTATGCGAGTGTCACTGTGGTTGAGAGTCTCATGATGGCTATAGCCAGTGTAGTTCCTAATTTCCTTATGGGTATCATCATTGGCGCTGGAATTCAGGTCTGTATTCCTTATCTCTACTGATAATTATTAATGCAGTATATATGTTATTATTAGAGCTAATGAAATGAGCATGTATGTCCCTTTTGAAGACTGCGGGATTGATCGTTACTTAGCTTCTCCGTTAATGAATTATTTGTGTATATTATATTTTCATGCTTGTTTAAATTGTTGCAGGGCATATTCATGCTGGTGTCCGGCTACTTTCGGCTTCCGAATGATATTCCCAAGCCAGTCTGGCGTTACCCAATGTCTTACATAAGTTTCCACTTCTGGGCGCTGCAGGTAAAGTTTTGTTTGTTGCCTACTCTTCTAGCCGGCTTTTGTTTTTTTATTTTTATTTTATGGATGCATGGGTGTGTTGATGCATGTAAGTTCGTACGAAAATACTATATGCTTTAACGCCATGCACGCCATGTCGTTTGTCTGACTGGGATTTCTTGGTTTTGGACATGTGGAAACAATTACAAGTAATAATTAGGTGATATACAAAAATGAATGTTTTTATCCTTAGGGCCAATACCAAAATGATTTGAAAGGCTTATTCTTCGACAACCAGTCACCTGATCTTCCCAAGATTCCTGGAGAATATATCTTAGAGAATGTGTTTCAGATTGACGTCCATCGATCGAAATGGATTGATCTCAGTGTCTTATTCAGCATGATTATCATCTATCGCATCATCTTTTTCATCATGATCAAAGTTAACGAAGATGTCACCCCTTGGGTTCGTGGCTATATTGCAAGAAGAAGAATACAACAGAAAAATGCAACTCAGAATACTACTGTGGCACCATTTGCTCTTACACAATCGCCTTCCTTGAGGGCTTATGTCCAGGACCAGGATCGTGGTTCTGCTTCTGCCAAGAGGTAGATCATTATTATTAGCTACTTAGCACATCGTCCTATATATATACGCCAACTCCCCTTGTTTGTTGGTTGGAGTTTCCTAAAACTAATAACAGCGTTATATGACTCCGACAATATTATATATTGTGATTTGAGATGGGGTAATTATTTATTGTGTTATATTTTGCCAAATGTTGAACTATTCCTATTGTTTAAAAAAACAAATGTTGCTTTTTGTAGAGGAGATTGGTCCCTTCGTACTCCTACCTGAAATGTTCCCAAGAGATGTTCGGCCCAAGTGTAATTTTGCATTCCATCTGTCACAACTATGTCACAACTAAGATGTCCTATTTGATTTCTGCACACAATTCAGTCCACTTTTTAAATCGTCAATATTTTAAAATATATAAAAGTAAAAATTATGTAAAATATATATTTAAAAACTATACAATTAAACGAATCTAACAATATCAAACTCGACTATTTTTTTCAACTAGCACTTCATCCGCGCTTTGCACGGCTTCATATTTTAATAATTATAATAATATAGCAGTAATTTGTAATAGTATTATAACCATATGGGAAATGAAATTGAGTCAAGAAATATAGTAATTTTGCAACACTTACTTCTAACTGTAATACTTCCTCCGTTTTTTAAAGATAGCTACATTTGTGAATGTGACATTATTCACACAAACACTTTGACTTGAAGTTTTATCTTAGTTATACAAGTTAAAATATAGCCAGGTGAGATCTTATTAGATTCGTCTCGTCTTGTAATTTTTAAATATCTAACTCTTTAGAATTTTTACTTGTACCAAATTTAAGTTATTAATGATTTAAAATGTGCATTGGACTGCGTGTTGGGTAGGTCCGTAGCAAAAAAAAAAAAAAACAAAGGAAGTAGTACATTTTTTCTTTATAAATGACGTCTCTTATGACATCTTTATTAGACCAGATAATTGGCAGCAATTATATTGTCTAATACTCCACACTCAATGAATCATCATAAATCGAGACAAAACAAATCATATTTTGATGACAAGTTAAATACTACTATCATTTTAAGAACTGAAATAACCAAGAAGCAAAATGCACAAAACCACAAGAAACCAATAAAGAAATCTCAAATTTCAACACAAAGATTAACACAAAATGTTTACAGATTAAAATTGAAATTAAAAAAAAAAAAAAAAAAGTGAGAGAGTGTAAATACCAGCGGTCGAGAAACCTCATCCACATTTCTTTTTCCATATAACAGTTCAATCAGAGAGACAACATACTCAATTGTCATTCTTGATCCATGGCATATATATTTTAAATATATTTTAAAATGTCAAATGTTTCTCATCAAATTTCCCGCATATTTCTAAACCCTAAATATATATATATATATATATATATATATGCATAAAATCTATAATGAAGCTATATATGCATAAATTATACTCACACTACTTTAACTACTAAACACCACAACCTAAATTATAAATTAGATGGATGTATTAGTCAAATTTACTCACACTACTTTAACTACTAAACACCACAACCTAAATTCCCGTGCCCAAAAGAAAATGACCACTTTTAATGGGACGGAGGGAGTACATGATTTTAAATAAAAAATGATGTAATCAATGACCTAAGTTCATAAAAATTATCTGTGATTTTATTTACTACATTAATTTTTTTGAAGGTTAGGAATTTTTTGACCAATTACATTTTTTGCTGAAAATTTGGATTAAATTTTAAATTACTAAATATTGTATACATTGTTTAAAAAATTATGTACATTTTTTTGGGTAACATTCTTTTTTTTGGGTAACAATACAGTGTGATAATTAATTTGTGTAATATCATATTTTTGGTACCTTAAATATATCATGTGGGTCAAATACTAGATGAATATTATATCATTTAAATTTAAATAAGGCATTATTGCTTAAACTATTATAATAGATATTCTAGATTTGAACAATAAATATTTTTTATTAATTGTTGGTAAATAAATTATATATACAATTGCTCGGTAAAATATTTTGGCGAAAAACAATTATTTCATTAAAAATTCAAGTACATTTGGGTGTGTTTTATTTCGTATTTATCAACAGATCAGTATTACATTTCAATATTTTATTATCATCTTATGCGAACTATATTATATGAGTATATGTTCTCACATATTATCCCCACCCATTCGGGTGGGGGTAATACTACTATACTAGTATAAAAATAATACACCTTATGAACGGTAACATACTCATATGAACATTCCTAAAAAAAATACTCCTATGAACAGTAACATACCTATATACTCAATATTTATTTTCTGCACGCAATCCAATATATTTTTAACGTTTAATAACTCAAGATGTGTATGAGTAAACATTCTAAAAAATTGATGTTTTAAACCACAAGATGAGACGAATCCAATTAGATCCGACTTGTCTATATTTTTCTTCAATCTATGTTGAATATTCATGAGCCAAAGTTGGATAATAAACAGTAAAAAAAAAATCAATAATTTTTCACTATAAAAATGAAGGAAGTATATAAAAGTATAATGCACTTTCAAATCTATATATATCTAGTATATAAAAATAATAACCATTATGAACAGTAACCTTATATAATATATGTGGTATATTAAATAATATTTTTTTGCAAATTATTTCTAAATTTTAATTTATCAATGGATTCATTCACAAGATCATTTTCTTCTACTTTTTTAGTTTAATTTTGAAATATCAAAATGTTTATAAAATTTAAAATTTCTCAAGGGGTTGGGACTTATCCAAGTGGTAACTCCCCTAAAACCCAACCTTAAGGTTGAGGGTTTGAATCCCCACCCGGACCTCTATTCCTCCCCTTTGTAATTTGTGTGGCATGAGCTCTCACCACCTCTTTCGATGCCTTAAATGGCTCCTCCAAAAATAATAATAAAAAAAATTAAAAAAATTTCAAGGTCTTAGAATATTAGGAATCAATTAACATATGTAATTGTGATTTCATGAACTTCATTTGCATATGTATCATATTAGAGCTATGAGTAGAAAGTCTTTTATCTTTCATTTTTTTTTATTTTTTTCTCCTTTTAGACTATTATTTGCAGTATAATATATTTTTAAGACACTAAAGTGTAATATATAAATTATTAGTAGTGGTGTATTGTCTATTGCTTGGTTGTTGTGGTATAATATATTGTTTGCAGTATGATTCTCCTTTCGCCACTCCTCCGCCTTCTCTGCGGGGTCTCCCGCCGGAACCGCCTGATCTTTCTTCTCCGTTGCCTCGTCCAAAATTATCCTTCCGAGACATTACTATACGGGATAAGCCACAGGTTCCTGTTGATGAGAACTATTCCTTGATGGTAAACGTGTTGGTTATTATATTCTGAAAGAGCAATTACGTTGTTTATGAAAGCCTCGAGGCCATTTTGATTTATTGGATGTGGACCGTGGATATTTTATGGCTAAGTTTGATACTGCCGAGGATCGTGAGAAAGCTCTATTTGGAGGCCCATGGTCTGTGTTTGATCATCATTTGGTAGTGATTCCATGGTCTCAAGAGTTCATGGATCCGGCCAAGGAAATTATGAAGGCAACAGTTTGGGTACGTTTTACGAGGCCCTGCCAAGCCTTATACAACGAAGACACCTTGATAGTAATTGCAGGTCGTATTGATAAACCCATTAAGGTGGATACACATACTTCTGATATGCAACGGGATCGTTTTGCGCGTGTGTGTCGAGATAGATTTATCTAAACCGGTTATTGGTAAGGTGATGGTTAATAACTATTGGCAATTGGTTTCGTATGAAGGTCTTCATTCCATTTGTATTATTTGTGGCTTGTTCCGTCACAGTAATGATAAATGCTTGCATGAGGTGTATCCCATGTTCCGGTGGATGAAGATGTGTCTGCGGTCCAGGACTCGCCGGAGGTAAGTCGGCTGGTTACTGTTGTTAATAGCTCGTTTAATTTGGAAGGATATAAAATTCCTCCAAAAAAAGATCCGTTACCTGCTGAGGGTTAGAGAAATATCCCTAAAAATATGGACCATGATTTGGTCAATGGTCCCGATTTGGTATGTTCCGATAATGATGATTCTTGCCATGTTGCCGCTATTGCCACACATGGGACTTAGTTGACTGTGAAGCATACTCAATGGCCACAATGTCAGAGAGGGAAATCACCGGTGCCGGAATTAATTCCTCGGGCTGGAGTAGTGGATGCAAGTACATCTAACAATAACAAGCAGGCGGGTAGTAAAGATCTACCTCACACAATCACCTCTAATCCATTGTTTGTTGATGGAAATGAATTGCATGAGGCTGGTTCCCCTCGAAAGAGTAAAGGTAAACGTCAACGGATGACCAAAACTGTGAAATTAAAGTGCTTAAGGAAACTCATAACCCCATTAATGTTCTTGCCGCTGCCGACGAAGAGATGGAAGAAGAGGCTGATGAAGTTGGGGAGCGATGTGATCTTCCTACCATTAATTAATGTCTGTATTTAGAGACTTTACGATCCTATCATGGAATATTCCTGGTGACATGCACAGGAATACTAAACGCCGTATCTTAGATGTTATCCGGATGTGTAACCCGACCATTGTTATCTTGTTGGAACCTCAGGGCTTTATTCGAACGCCTTAAGGTTTTCTTCTATAGAATTGATAATAAAGCGGTCCATATCAATGAATGTGTTGGTAGGGCCGTGGGTATATGGATACTTCAACGCATTGGGTCTGTCTTTGCCCTTACAATTCGGGCTTGCCACCCTCGTGTTGTCACGATTGATATTTCTGCTGGAAATATTGTTTGGAGTTTGTCTTCGGTGTATGCCAATCCTTGCGCTAGGCTTCGGGCCTTGGATTGGGATCATATGCGTGAAACTAGTTCTTTGGTGCAGGGGCCATGGCTTGCGGTGGGGGATTGGAATGACATTATTTTTTTGTCGGAATCGATGGGTATGTTTCCCAATCTGCATCAGTGTGAGGGTTTTCGCGACATGCTTGCTGATTGAGGGTTGAGAGACTTTACACACCATTGGTGACGCGTTTACAACCCAACGTAATACTAATGGTGGTCCCTTAGCTCGCAAACGTCTGGACCGTGCAGTGTCTAATATTGCATGGAGTTCCATGTTCCCTGAAAGCTTTGTTAAGGTTCTTCCTAGAAGTGCATCTGACCATAATAGACTGCTTGTTCGTTGTTATCCTCCCATTCGAGATTTTGCCAGCCGACCTTTCCGTTAGGAAATAGTTTGGGCCAGGCATCCGTCGTATAAATATATTGTGGATTCTGCTTGGCATTGTGGTGAGGGTGGTGTTATTCAGAGGCTGGATAGGGTGAAGGAGTCTTCTATTTCTTTTAATCGTAACTCGTTCGGTAATACCCATAAGAGAGAAGCGAAGCTTATTAGAAGGCTTGAAGGCGTGCGAAGGGGGTTGATTGGCATTGATTCTGTTAGACTTCACTTACTGGAAGCTCAATTGGTTAAGGAACTTGATGAAACTCTTAAACAGGAGGAAATTCTTTGGTTCCAAAAATATAGGGATAAATGGATCACTTGTGGGGATAGAATACTCGTTATTTTCATACCCAAACTCTTATTAGAAGACAAAGATCTATGATTGGAGGTCTGGAGATTAATGGCACTTGGGTTACAGATGATGATTCCCTGAAGCTTCACACTAGAAATTATTTTGTGTCCCTCTTTGTTCATTCTCTGCCGCCCCTACGCCATGTTGATAATATGCCATTCTTGGCCCCCTTTGAGGATGTGTCTAATTTGGCTATTGGAGTGTCGTTCCAAGAGGTGACTAATGCTATTAATAATATGAAGTCGCTTTCAGCTCGTCGGCCTGATGGTTTCCCGGTTTTATTCTACAAAAAATATTGGGATTCGATTGGCCCTAATATTTGGGACTTTGTCTACAAAGCAATGGAAGAGGGTGTGCTTGAAAGTCCTATTTCTGCTACTCTTGTTTGTCTTATTCCTAAAGTCCTGGTTCATTCAGGTATTCGGAAATTTCGTCCAATTAGCCTCTGCCATATGTGCTATAAAATATTGACTAAAGTTTTTGGTTAATCAGTTAAGACCGCTGCTTTGTGAGTATTGGTCCTTGCCTGTCGGTGTTTCTCCCTGGTAGGGGCTCTTCTGGGAATTCCTTGATTTTACAGGAGGTGTTTACGTCTTTCAAAAATAAAAATAGACGTGCTCGCGAATTTCTGCTTAAGATTGACTTTGAGAAAGCCTACGACAACGTCAATTGGATTTTTTGAGTGTTTCTTGGGTGAGTTGGGGCTTCCAATTCATCTCATTCGGATTATAATGTTCTGTGTCCGCTCGCCCACGTATTCTATTCTGTGGAATGGCTCTCATCTTCCTCTCTTTACTCCTGCTAAAGGGCTTCGTCAAGGAGAACCGCTGTCACCCTACCTTTTTTATTATAGTTATGAAGAAATTGTCTATTGCCATCCAACGGAAGGTTATGGAGGGTTTTTGGGAACCAGTTGTCTTGAATCGAGGGTCACCTCCATTGTCGCATCTTATGTTCGCCGATGACCTTCTTCTTTTTTCTAAGGCTACTGTTACTAGTGTCAAATGTATTGATGAGGTTCTTGCTTCATTTGAGGGCTTGTCTGGATTAAAGTTTAATCCGCAGAAATCCCCGGCTTATGCAGCGGTGGCAGTTCCTGAGCATGTCAAGCAGGAGATTTTTGCTACGCTTGATATTAGTTTCACTACTGATCTGGGATCCTATTTAGGGTTCCCCTTTTCCATGGCACGATTCAGAAGGGTCACTTTGATTTCTTGATTAAAAAGATTCATAATCGATTGGGCTCCTGGAAGAGGGTGTTACTTCATAAAGCTGGTCGGGTGACTTTGGCTTGGGCAATTCTTTCGGCCTTGCCTTCCTATATGATGCAGACATGTTGGTTACCGACTTCAGTGTGTGATAAGGTGGACCACTATGTCCGGGAATTTATATGGAAAGATGTTCATGGCAAGGGCCTTAACCTTGTGAAGTGGACTAAGGTTGCGACTCCTAGATCCATGGAAGGGCTTGGGATTCGTATGTATCGTGACACGAATATTGCTCTCTTGGGCAAGATCTATGCAGATTTAATCATGCAGAGTCATAAGCTATGGGTTACCCTATTTACCAGTAAATATGGGGTTTTCCATGGTGATTGGCGTTCCAGGCCTGGTTCACCAATTTTCTGCTCTTTTGGACGTTTGGAGCCTCACCTTGTCAACGGCTTCCGCTCTTGTATCGGGACTGGGGAGAACAATTTTTGGTACTGTCCTTGGCTGAGGAAAGGGGCCATTGCACATAGAATTCCTTATGTTCATATTGCGGATACAGAATTGCGGATTAACGACCTTTTTCATAATGAGAGGTGGTGTTGGGAGAGGTGGTGTTGGGAGATGCCTATCACAGTGATCCCCGACTCCATCAAGCAAGAGTTGCCGGATATATGGGCCTCTCACTCTGCATTATTTGGCTAGTGACTTTTGGTGTTGGATTGGTTCGGCTTCGGGGAAATATACTTTTAAAACTGGATATATGTGGCTGCTTCACTATCGCAGCATTATTACTGATGGATTAAGAGGTTGGATTTGGCATATTCCAGCCCCGGATAAGGTTAAAATGGTGCTTTGGTTGGCTTCCCATAACTCATTGCCTACTAATCATCTACGACATCACCGTGGTCTGACAATGTTGCTACTTGTGCTATTTGTGAAGTTGAGCGTGAGTCGATCCTGCATCTCTTCTTCTCTTGCCCATGGGCTTTAGCTGTTTGGAATTATCTTGGTATTTCTCTTCAGCTGCCACCTTACGTCTTTGAGATCTCAGTGGCGTCGGCTCTCAAGTAGATACATGATTGGTTGGGCAAACATTGGGCCATTTTCTGGAGCATTTGGTGTGGTATAAATGCAGCTTGCATGAGATCTACACCTGTGTGTGTCAACGAAGTTGCCAAGCAGGCTCATCTCCTGGGGGTTACTTTTGATCGTGTGTTTTCTTCCCCTCCCAAGGCGAAGGATGTGCAGCTGGTCTCATGGAACCCTCGCTCGCTTCATGTATTTATTCTTCAGGTTGATGGGAGCTCATTGGGAAAGCCTGGAAAGGCTGGCTTTGGTGACTTTATCTTAATGGTGATGGGAAGTGGCTTGATGGTTTTTCTGGCTATGTGGGTATAACTACTGTTATTGTTGCTGAATTATTGACAGCTTGTCGTAGAGCTGCACAATATAAATTAAATCCTATGTCACCAAGCACAAAACAAATGTAGTATAGTAGTGACAAGAGCCGTCTCCTCAGGGATTGGACAACAACTAATGCATGATAGATATAATATACAATAAGGGGGGTTTGGTATTTTAAATAATAAAATGATAACAAGAACTAAAGACTAAGAAATTCCACAAACTATGAAAATAATAAGTGAGATCAAGAACCTAAATTTAAAATAAAATATTGGAATTAAAAACCTCTAGTTCAAAGATTGATTTGGAATGGCATTTGGGTAAGATCATCGATGCATAAATATTGTGCTAATTGATAAACCAGTTATAGTTGTCAGGTCCGCTTAGACAACCAACTTTTCCTTTCAGTTTAGACAATTAAGGTACGCCCGTTAATTGCCCCTAATTAAACTAACACTCCTAGGTACGCCCGTAGAAGATGTTGTCCAATTGCATTATAATCTAAAAAAGCCTGATTCAAACCAATTACTACCTACGCGGAGTAATTCCCAATTTGATTATACAATTTTTCGGGAAGGAACTAATCAACCCGGTTACCACCTATTCAATTCAAGTACAAATACGGATACCTAAATCAAATTGGCAATCAATTATCAAATTAGACAATATTTGGGCCCTAAACATTCATCCAATTCAACAACCATAAACCCTATGCATAGAAATTGTATAAATATCAAAAGCACAATAGTTTCATAATCAAAAGATACATCATCACCCAAAATCTCATAGCCATTCTTCCTCAAATCCCTAAACTAGAGAAAAAGGAAAAACTACTCTAAATCCATGGAATAGAAAACAAAGTAAAAGAGATTACAACCAATTTCTCCAAGGATTAGAGAAAATCAAAAGCAAAGCTTGAAGAGCTTTCTCCAAAAAATGGCCTTCCCTGCATCTCTGTTTGTCTTCTTCTTTCCAAAAAGTATCAAGAATGAATACTCCCAAAAAGTGTTTCTAGATATATCCAAAAAGTGGAATTCTAAAATTAGCAAAGAAAAAGTGGTCTGCCAAAAAAGTGTGCTCTCCACTCCATCGTGTTCAGCTTTTCTTGTTTCCTTAAATAGTGTAATGGGCTTGACAGTAATATGGGCTTGGGCTTGTAGTTGGATTCAATTAGCTTTTTTAATGATTTAAAAACTTGGAGTGTGACTTGACAATCCCAATAATTCATTTTCCATCTTGATGCTTTCCACCTAGTCATGGCCATGACTAGTAAAGTCATGCCAATCTGCCCACTTTGCTTCTTTCTTCCACTTTTGTTCTCCCTTTTTCCAATTACATTGCCATCTTCCTACAATCAACAAAACCAACATACCAAGGGTAAAGTGCTACCAAAATCACCACAAAAATATCCACAATATATATCATTACCAAGTACAAAATTCACACTATCAAATTCCCCCACACTTAAAGTATGCTTGCCCTCCAGCATAGATTCAAAAGGGGGCAAATTGAATCATAGAGAATTTAAAATCAACAAGTCAATTCAAGTACAATCAAATCAATCCAACATCAAACACATCAAGCCAACAATCTCCCAAGGATATAGTGTATGCACTCCTCTCAATATTAAAGTGTGGGTAAACATATAAGCCCTCAAGTGATAAAGCAAAAGGACAATCCCATAGGCTTGAATGAAAATCAATTTCCCATGCAAAGATATATTATCCAACATTAAGAATCAAAGGGTCTTTCAAAAAGGGTTATAACGGGGCCATGGTTAGGGGTAGGAAGATAAAGGAAATAGAAAGGCTAAAGTGAATGAGAGCACTTTCAAAGAGTCATCATAGAAAAATCATAGCACATCATGGTTGCTATACCAAAACAAAACCAAGAGGTTCAAAAGAACAAAAATTACTTCTATTCTATCCACCCAAGGTTTTCTAAAATAAACACAAGACCAAAAGATCATCCATATACAACTTCCAATCAATCCCAAAATTTCCCAAGCAATGACCCAAACAAAATCAAAACTTGCCAAACAATTTCTAGCAACTTTCATATATCCCCTTTTATTTCTTCTTTTCTTTTTTTTCTTTTCTTTCTTTTTTTTTTCTTTTCGTGGGCTTCAATAGCTTGGTCACGTTTATTAGAGGAATTCAATAATCTGAAAAGTACAGACGGAACTTCAACTCTGTGTTCATAACAGTAAGGTCAGAGGAACACGTGTCAAGCTATATCCGTCCACTGCCCTGATATTTTTTTTCTTTTCTCTTTTTTTTTCTTCTCTTTGTTTTTAGTAGGGCTTTTTCTTTTTTCTTTTTTTTTAAAGGGGTATGTATATACACATACATTCAACTGCCTGAGACTCAACCATCCAGACAAGTACTTAAAAAAAATCCAACAAAACATCTTGAAATCCCAGAAGAAAATAATTTCTAAGCTCTTTTTCTTTTTTCTTGCAACCAACACAAAAGTTCAACCACGATGACTTATGAAAGTACTTCAATCACTAAGGTTCAAAAGCAATGGTATGACAAAAACAAAGGGCTTAATAGGCTAAGGTTTATATATAAATAAAGAAAATGGATATAAGGCTCAAAGTGGTTAATTAGGGTATAAAAGCATAGGTTAAGGCCAAAAAGAAGGCTAAAAGGGTTATCATAATGCCCTTATCATGTTCAAAACGTTGGATTCAATCAATGCAAGTTCAACATGTATAATCAGTCAAGTTCTAGGATGTCAAAATGGTTACCACATAATTCACACAAGAGAGAAATTTCCAAAAGCTTGTGATAAGTGTATTTTTTTTTTAATAAAACAGCAAGCTTTGGAAAGAGGCTCAAATCCTCGCATGGGTTCACCATATAGCTGGCTCAACATGTTCAAAATCAGATATCATCAATCATACTCGAACAACTTGTCAACAAAAACCATCATAAACTCAATTCAGTCGCATATTCACAACAAGTTCACAAAAATTCACACAAAATAGCTTGAAATTTTCACAGAAAATGCAAGCAATACTATTTCCTCCCCCACACCTAAAATCAACATTGTCCTCAATGTATTAAAAAGATAAAAGAGAATAGGACTTCCCTGGAATCGGTGGGGGTACAGGGGCGGGGTGTTGGATTTGTCTTGGCGTTTTCTGATACCACAATTCCTTTAATTGGGGGATTTTGGAATCACCATTGGATGACCTTGTTGTAGAGTCTCATTCGAACTCTCCCCATTGAAGATCTGCACACAGAAAACTAACCAAGCAAAATATTTCCATGACAAAAGAAAACTTACAGTTCTCTATTTCCAAAACAAATGTTTACTTAATTTCTCAATCCCCACAACTTACACAAAACGATAAAGACGTGCTCTTTTTTTTTTAATTGGAATTCAGTGAAACAAACACAAATTTTATAACACCACCACTATTATAAGCAAATTTCCATCCGAAATTAATGTTGCTCAACACAGGAAGCCAACAAACATGCAATTTTCACAATGTTAAATTCACTCGAAAAACACCAAAATTCTCGCAATCAGTAATAAACCAAAAGCATGCCCTTTTCACAGTCATCAATTCACAAGAAATCCATAGAGTTTCCACAACAAAGTACTTTTCACAAGAAATCAAAATGCTTGCAGAAAATCCAATTCAATAAATTCACTACACTTCACTGCACCCAAAAGAAAATTGGAAAGAAGTTACCAAGTGTTGTGAAGACTCGACTAGGGCAGCCCTGAAGCAGAACAGTGGTGACACTGGACAGAGGACCACGGCAACCGGAGCAACGGATAGAGAAGGCTGGATCTCGCGCAGGGGTGGCGGACGACGAGGGCGGCGCGAATAGCGGCGGTGGGGGGGGAAGCAGCGGCGGCTAGGGTTCGCACGAGACATCGTGGGAGAGAACGGACGGCGCTGGGCGGAGGTGGCCGGGCTGAAGATGATGGTGGTGGTGACGGGTGAAAGAATTTTGGTGGTGGTGGGTGGAAGTGAACGGGATTTTGGGGATAGAGTTTTTTTTTTTTTAACTTGTTTAATTTTTGGAAGATGGGTGAAATTGATTTTGGGGGAATGAACTAGGGTTATGGGGAAAATAGCTGTATTGGGATTTAATTTCAGATTGGTATCTATAAATTAGTCATGGTCATGACTAAGGAGTGTGCACCAATCTGAAATTTATTCTTTAAACAGGTTGCCAAGTGGTTTCTAGTCATGGGCATGAATAATGAGTGTATATCAATCTGAAAAATAGAGTCTCAACTCCTTTTTTAACATAGGCTGGCAAACGCAGTTTGGTCATGGCCATGAATAAAGAGTAAATGCCATTCTGGAAATTGGCCTTCAAAACAGCAACTACATGATATTGGGTATGAGCATGATTAAGAGGTATCTTCCTTGCTAGAATCAACTTGAAATTTCCTTCAAAATTCAGCAAGTTATATACAATTTAATCATGCTCATGAGTACCCATTACCTCCTTGACTGAAATTTCCTCCCTTAAACACTTCAACTTGTTCCTTGATCTAAAAAATTATCAAACTTCCATCTTCATATCTACAAAATCATAGACAAAATGATATTTAGATATAAAAATTATACCAAAATATATTCATCAAAATAACAAAATGTATAGTATCAAAATGGTAAGATTGCTTGGGTTGCCTCCCAAGAAGCACTTTGTTTATAGTCTTTTAGCTAGACTCTTCTCCTTTCTTCGACCATTCTCAAAAGCATCATAACGAAATCCACCAAACTTTTGCAATTTCAATTTCCTTCTATTCCCATCATCATTCAAATTCATTCCACCATTCTGATCTTTTCCATTCAATTTAATTTTCTTGGTAGACCCAAAGTTTACAGTAGCTATCCATTCAATATCAATATGGTCTTTACCATTAAGCTCACGAACTCCCTGCACACAAGGTTGAATAACATCAATAGCATATAAAGCTTTAGAATCATTAGGATGTTCAATAGTATTAGAAAGATTAAAAGAGATTTCTTCTCCATCAAATTCCAAGGTAAGTGTGCCTTTCTTCACATCAATCTTTGCTCCTGCAGTATACATAAAACGTCTTCCCAACAAAAGAGGAGGTGGATTAAAACAATGTGCATCATTCATATCCACAACATAGAAATCAACAGGAAATATTGCATCATTAACTTGAACTAACACATCTTCAAGCATACCATCCGGATAAGCATTAGTTTTATCAGCAAGTTGAATGATAATTCCTGTTTCTTTTAATGGACCTAGATTTAGGGAATTATACATTGATCTCGGCATGACATTTATCGCAACACCTAAATCTAGCATAGCTTTGCTCACCTCTTTTGTTCCAATTTTGCAAGGAATTGTAAACATACCCGGATCATCTGTTTTGGGTGGAATTTTCCTTTTTATGACAGCAGAGACACTCTCACCTGCTATTATATGCTCATCTCCCCGAAGTTTTCTTTTGTTGGTGCATAACTCCTTCAAGAACTTTGCGTACTTAGGGATTTGATTGATAGCTTCAAGGAGTGGGATGTTCAATTGAACCTTCTTGAATATCTCAAGCATCTCCTTCCTCTTGTCAACCTTTGGAGGCTTTTTTAACCTATCAGGAAAAGGAGGTACTTTAGTTTGATATGAAGGAATTGAATTAGAATTTACCTTATTAGAAGTTTCTGCCTTCTTTTCAATCTCCTTCTCAATTTGCTCTTCATTTTGCTCCTTTGAAATTGGAGGTGGACCTTCAACTTCCTCTCCACTCCTCAAAATCATGGCACTCACATTCTTTGGATTTGGCTCGGGTTGAGCTGGCCACTTTCCTTTCTCACGAATTTGCCTAACTTCTTCAGTCACTTGACTCATTTGGCTTTGTAGCTTTTCAATGCTTGCTTTTGTAGCTTGCTGAAATTGCAAAGTTGAGGTGGCCATGGATTTCACCAAATCTTCTAAAGATGGACTTGAATTTGTAGTGGCCTGAGGTGGTTTCCTTTCATAATGACGAGGAGGGTGCATTTGTTGTGGTGCTGAAGATGGATGATTTTGCTGTTGGTTTTGATTGCCATACCGAAGATTTGGATGATCTCTCCAACCCGGATTGTAAATATTGGAGTAGAGATTGTATTGTGGACGCCAATTGGAATATTCAAGTGCATTCACATCCACCGGTGTATCTTCTTGGAGAGTTGGGCATGCATCAGTTTGATGTTCAGGACTTGTACAAATGCCACATGCCTTCACTTGTACGGTTGGCTTTATACTTCCTGTGGCCATCTTACGAACAAAACTTGTCAACTCTGAAAGTTGTTGCTGCATTGTTTGCATTGAAGAATCACCACTTGGCATATTGGTTGGCATTGCATCTCTTGTGCCAAACTGTTGAGTATTCTCTGCCATTCGATCAATCAACTCCCAAGCTTATGTTGGGTCTTGTTCACCAAAGCTCCTCCACTTGCAGCATCAATAATGTTTCTATCCATCAACAACAAACCATCATAGAAGTATTGAATTAACAGTTGGGGTGGGATTTGATGTTGAGGACATTTAATTATAAGCCTGTTAAACCGCTCCCAATATTTATGGAGCGTTTCACCTGTTTGTT
The DNA here is from genome assembly GCA_030278955.1 of Hygrophila difformis. NCBI lineage: Eukaryota > Viridiplantae > Streptophyta > Magnoliopsida > Lamiales > Acanthaceae > Hygrophila > Hygrophila difformis. Next base: position 1,193,547 of record JAOANR010000012.1, read on the forward strand.
GTTTGATGCCACATATTTCCTTCCTCGAATTTGCAGCTCTTGAGGCTGAGAAATACTTCTCCAAGAATTTTCTTTTCATGTCTGTCCAAGTTGTAATGCTAGCTGCTGGAAGATAGTAGAGCCAATCTTTGGTAACGGCAGAATTCTCTTGGTATCGTGAATGCTTACTGTTTCTCTGATTCATTGGAGGCTTTGAAGCTTATTAGGCGTAGTCCCTCTCTCAGTCACTGCCTTTTCTCTTTATAGTCATATTGCCGATATCATGGACTCTCACCCGTGTTATCATTGGGACCATACTTTTCATGAGGGGAATTTTGTTTGCGGATGTTTTAGCCAAGAAGGGGGCATCGTCTGAAGAGTTCTTTACGACTTGGGCGTTCCCTCCAGATGTGTGCCGGCACCTTACAGCTAACACGATGAGAACCTGGTTCTCGCGGTGGTAGTTTATTTCTTTGTGGTTTTCTCCTTTCTTTCCCTTGTTGCTTTAGTTTTTCTTTTAATTTTCCTCTTCTTGTCCTGACGTTTTGGCATATCCCTACCAAAAAAAAACTATAATGTATACATGTATTTATGTAATGCCTAAAATAGTTTACGAGTTAGGTGAATGTAATCGACCTAATAAAATTGAACAATTTTATTTATTAAATTCAATTTTTTTAATTTATATTTTTTCACATTCTCGCCCATTGGGCGGGGGTAATACTACTAGAAACTAGAAGCGCTGCACAAAAAAAAAAAAAAATCAACTTCTCCTCTACACACTTTATCACCTTGTCAAAATATGATATCCGGACCCTACCATGTATAATTGGAATCCCATATATGTGCCAAGTTCATGAACCATTGAAACCCCCAACCATCTTTCCATCCAACCATGCTCCAAAGTTGTCGCATGTTGCGAACAATAAGCCCAAGACTTGGCGGCATTCATCAGTAAGCTCGAACAAGACCCAAATCTCTCCAACACCGTTTTCATAAAGATAATACTACTCTTCTCAAGTTGTGATCATAGTCGTCCACAAATAAAAGGTGTGATATTCCAATTCCCATTCGGGCACAAGGTCAGCGGCAACCAAGTATAATATAGTTCGAGACAACGTTTCCATACCAATGACAAATAGATAAGGTGACAAGGGATCACATTGCCTTAATCCCGATTCAGCCTTAATATTGCCAATATGATAACCTTTCCATAAATTGAATATGGAGGATGTAACACAAGTCATAATCAGTTCCTTACCCCATGCGGGTAAATCCAATTCCGCCAAACAAGTCTCCGAAAAAAGTCCATTGTACCATATCAGACGCTTTAGCTATATATTAATCAATGCCGCCCTGAAAGAGGATCGAGAACTTTCCAACAATGAAATAATTTACTTTAAAAGCACACCATTATCTGACCTCCCCCAACCAGGTAAAAATGCAGATTGAAATGGGTCTATCACCTCGCAAAGAATAGGAGGAGAGTCTATTCACCATGATATTTTTGTGATCAATTTAAAAGTTACATTGCACAGGGTAAGCGGCCAGAATTGTTGCAAGGACTAAGGAACTTCCACTTTAGGAAGCAGCCATATAAAAAGCATGGGCCAAACATGCTGGAATAATAATCAACGGCAACCTGCTAGAGCCGATCTTGATTCACCTCCCAAAATCCATCATTCATTTAACGGCCATAAATCTTACATCTATTTCGGAAAACCTTTGTTTTGGCATGAAAATATTTTGTATTCCCAATCACCTACCTTCATATACGGGTCATGCGATTTTTTAAACCATAACAATTCTTCTTGAGCTAACACCACCTCCAATTCATGTTGCAATTCACCAGCAAACCGCCACAGCCAGGCAGAGTCCACCCTGGCAAGCCTTTTTTCAACTCCTCATAGAAGATTTTTAATTTTCCATTTTCGGTCCATAATGGTTCCAGAATTTTATGTGCTGAATGTTCAGGACTTACTTTGGACCTGATCCAAGATCTTTTCAATATCCACACCTCCCTAGTGCCGACCCTCCCTAACAACATCCTTATACAAATGCACGTGTGCACCAGGCCACTTCCCATCGAAAGGGGTGGAGACATTGAGACATAACCCGCTCACCACAGATCAACTTTAAAGGGCAATTACCTGAACCCAGCCTAGAGAGATGTAGCATCCGACCCCCATCAAACATTTCCATCCAGGTAAGATTTGCCATGCCCCTGTGAAGACACTTACACTATACATGTCCAACTAAAATCTGGGCCAACTGTCTTCAACCCAGCATGCTCACAACTGTCAAGAACGTTATGCAACTTAGTGATAATGGCAAAAAATGACCATTATTTTCAATCCATTTCCGTGTCTTAAACGGGCATTTGATCGCATTCCGGTCTTACATTAAGTAAGAAAGTAGTCGAATTGGACTAATTTATGCATAATTGTAAAAATAATAAGCTGGTGTGAAAAAGGCATAAATATGTAATTTTATTACGTATTTATGTTAGAAAAATCCAAAAACATGAGAAAAAGAAAAGGAAACAAAAAGATGGGAAAAAGATAGAAAAGCCCACAAAAAGAATATTTTCGGCCCATCTGGCCCAATCCAGCAGGTCCAGGAAGACCTTGGTCGCGGAAGCCCTTTGGCGCGATGCAGTGTTCCGCGACAAAGGCATGTTCCGCGACCAAGTGGCCCAAATGAAGAGGAGACCAGCCAAGCCCCTTGGCGCGATGACCTTTGTCGCGATGGCATGCTCCGCGACAAAGGCATGTTCCGCGACCAAGATGCACAAATAGAGACACAAGACCCAGTCGAGAAGCCTTGCCACATGCAGTGTGTTCCGAGACCAACTTGATGCTCCGAGACAAAGCTGTGATGTGTGTGATGTCTTAAGACACAATGGGCTGGAATCAAGGCCCATGGGCTTAGGGTTACACTTCTATAAATATGAGGTGTCTCCCATGAGCTAAGGGTTGGTTGGCCAGTAGAGATTGAAATTGTTGTAGAGCTCTTGCAGGCAAGCTTAGGAGTTCTTCCTTAGGTAGAGTAGTTTAGGTTTATTTTCATGTATTATTTAATTTTTGCTCTTAGTGTAGCTTAGTTTAGTGTTTTACTGTTTACAGTTGCTTAGATAGCCATTTTTATACCATGTTTTGGTTTCTAAATTCTTGTTTTAGGGTTTGTAATACCCAAATCATGGGTATTAACAATACCTCTTCAATAATATGGGAAAACATTCATCATTTGTGTCCCAAATCATGAAATGGGTCTCACACCCCATGGATTTATGCTTTCTTTTTCATTTTGGGGTCATTTAACCCCCATTTTGTTATTTTTATGTTTACTGTTGGCATATTATGGATAATGTTGTGTGGATGTGTGATCAAACCCTAGATTAGGACTCCTGCTTTATTTTGATATTCTGCCCATCCTTGTTATTTTTGTTTAAGCATGTTCTTCTTTATTTTGAATGTTTCTTGCTTATTTTTAGCTTAGAATAGCTTTTTGATCTGAAATAGGGTGAGATCACGCTGTTTGCATGCCACTGTTCATTTCTGCTTTTTCTGACTTTTGTCCTGAACCACCTTGGGCGCCAACCGCCTTCTGGCGCGGAACCACGTTCCGCGACAAAACGGCTGTTACGCGACCAAGGTGTTTCAAGACACTTGTCTCCATAATTTAAAACCCTTTGTCGCGGAATACCTTGTCGCGGAGCCACGTTCCGCGACAAAACTGTCCATGCATAGCGACAAAGGAGCCAAACTCTTGCATTTTGTCTTCATGGCTTTTTGTCGCGGAATCATCTTGTCGCGGAGCCACGTTCCGCGACAAAATCCCATTCTGAGACAGAAAAATTATGCCATGTTCCTTGATCTTTGAACACCTTGTCGCGGAACACCTTGTCGCGGAACCACGTTCCGCGACAAAATTTCCATGCATAGCGACAAGGGTTCAAATGCTTTAGGAATTTTCTGAAAACACTTTGTCGCGATGTCACTCTTGTCGCGGAACCACGTTCCGCGACAAAATCTTGCATAGCGACAAAGAGGCGTTATGCTGCCAAAAATTTTAAAAACTTGTCGGGATGTCCATGTCGCGGATCTCGGTCCGCGACAAAATTTATGATAACACGACAAGGGCTCCTCTCTCTCTATTTAATCCCAAACAACTTTCATTTCTCTTCCTATTTTATATTGCAACACTCACATCATAACCCCACGGGTTAGGATGTAACATTCTGGAATTGCAATATAGGGTGTTATGCTGCCCAAAATTTTGATTCTCCATTTGCATCACTTAACTGATTGAACCCTTGACTCATTAATGATTAAAGATTGAGATTAGCAATAATCAAACTTCAATAATCATCATGACTAAAGGACCTTTGTTCAATTGCCATTAAAACACTCTTGTATAAACAAAATCTTGATGGCTTAAACAGATAATCTGGACTGTAATTAATTATGGTAGGAAGGATTATTTAAGACCATCACATGTGGACCCAATCCACAACCTTGCATGAGAAACCAATGTCTCTCATACAATGGATCTTCTTTTGTTTTTTATTTATTTTGTCTTTGTGTGTTGTGTGGAACCATTAGTAAAGAATACATCAGACTAATGTTGGCGGGTACTCCCTCATGGATAACTAGCTCATATTCTGGGTATTAGTTACTAATTGTTATTTTGCATGGTCTGGATGGCTGTCAGTGGAAGCCTTGGCGGTTCGCCCATCCGGGGTTATAATAGCTGCTCGGCTGACTCTCATCCAGATACAGTTTTATTTTTATTATATTAATTTCCAAACCTGAATCCCAATCCGCACTGGGAGTCAGTTGGCATCAGTCAATGCCAACTGATGATCATTATAGAAGGGAAGCATGTAGGTTTTTATCCGAATTCACAGACAGTGGAGCCCCAACTGGTGTTGACACCACCATTATAGGGTCTAAGCTGTCTAAATTCGCTCCATCCGAGTGATTGGGAAATTGGACAGTAGATGTTTACAGTCCACCTGATTATTCTGCCATTACTTTGGTCCCTTGACCACTTCATTCTGTGTTTCACCTTCTGTTTAGACCCGCATTTATATTTTGGGTCAATTAATTTTACACTTCCATATATCTTTATGCATGATAATATTATATACTATTGTGGTCTGTACTTATTTTGGGATCCTTCCCTTGGACAATAGAAGTCTAGATCTTAAACAGATATTGCTTTATAAATTTCCAACAAAAACCTCTTTATAAAATCCGGATCTGAGTAAGGGATAAATTCTTCAGTTATGACTAATTCATATTCTATCAAGGGTTGTATTTTGGGAAATTAAGAAGCAGATTCAGCGATTAGGTCTCGCCTAGACTGAAAGGGTCTGTGTTTTAACTGAGAGTCTAGTACCTGACAGGGAATGATTTTCAAATCCATTATTTTCCAAAATTGCTGGTTGATGGAAATGTAAGATTAAGTGCTACACCGAGATGGGGTCCACTTGGATTCAAATACAGTGTAGTAAATAATCTTAGAGGAACATCATCCAGGCCTTGGTTATTTTCCAAGATAGGGTTGAGTTTTCTTTCAACTGCTATCCTCTTCTGCCAAAGCCTACTTTTGAGTCCTGAGTGAATGCATCCGGAACGAACTAATTTATTAGTTCGTTTCATTAGTTTGTATCTCATAATCACCCGGAAGGAAGTGAACACACTAGTGGTTCACTGAGAGCCGGGAATTCTTGATCCATACTCCTTCATCCTGATGGGGAGCTGTCTTTTACTACCAGGGTCAGATTTTCAAAACCTCCGAGTGATAGGTTTAAATGCTTTCTTTACCGCTTTCTTTTAACCGCTTTCATTAGAGGTCACTCGGTTGTATTGAGAGTTGTGTAACTGCTACTAGGATTGACAGTTAAGGGATAGTTTAGGGCTGAATTCAAATCTTTGGGTGTGACATGGGAGAATGATAGTGGTACTTGGCATTTCAATAAATGATGTGTCGGGTGTTGCTTTTCCACCACAGATGAAGTAACACACCCAGGCCAGGGCAGTTACGAATCTGTGGTATCTTAGAATTTGCGGTCTTAAGAACATGTAAACTCATATTGCAAGTACCTGTCTGTTAAAAGGGAAAGCCTTATTGAGAGCATGAGAATTAGCTATCTGATAGAATTATCCCAAACAAAGATCTGCGTATGAAAATGGAAGTTTACTATTGCTGTATCTCACTCTTGTCCAATTTTCATTCTTTTCTTCCTGTCCTTTCTGTCTACATTGTGACTCAACTTCACGGTTGGCACAATGCACCTTTTCCCTGCTTTCGTAGATAATGTTTACTGCATTCCTAGAATAATTCTTATCCGCTTTCTAGAATAGATTTATTTGCTTTGTAGATTAATTTAACTGCTTTCGAGATCTAATTTAAATTCATGTCAGTAGGTATTAATCATCTTTCAAACCTATTGAGCAATACGAATGGAAAATCTAGTAAAACGACGTGGGACCTGCTTCTATCGCACATCCTCCAGTGAACGATCCGGTCTTACTATAAATTACTGCAATTTTTGACACCGTGCGCTTTCGGGGGCACAGTTTCTTAACTACGAGCAATAAAAACATGACTAAGTATAAATATATCCCTAATCACAACACCGCCATCATAAATTGGTTTCATTAAATAAAACCTAAACCAGGATCATGATTTTTCGGAAAATACTCGTGTAGTGGGAGTCTGTCAAAAGTTTCATGGCAGGAAATCTCATGGCAAGAATTGATGAGAAGTATCATGGCATATTTGCCGGGGATCCTCAGTGTGACAGGCTGAAGGTCAACCTATCCCGGCTATGCCATGAGATTTGTCAACATTTCATGACAGAGAGGACCACAGCGCCATTTGAAACCAAAGCACCACACTTGAGTAATAAAAAGACTAATAATCCTGATATATCCCTAAACCCTTTCCCGTGAATCATAACTCTTTTCTTGTAATAAATCTAACCTGGTATAATTTTAGAAAAAGCTCGTGTTAATGAAACTTGTCAAAAGTTTCACTTAGCCGTCATTTTCGAGAGATAGACCCCCACCTTGAACTTTTTTTTTATATCATAAACAAGTTCATTCCAATCACCCAAGATTACCCACGACACGACCAAGCTTCCAGCCAACGATATAAGCTCATCCCAATTAACTATATGCCTTTGATAATTCGGGTTCGCATAGATCACAGTGAAAGCCCATAGAGCTATACCTTTAGATAGCCCCACCGTGTGCATTCTATTCATGGAATCCATCAAAGTTATCACACAGCCTGCCTGTATGGAATGAAGAACCCATGTACCACTTCAAATACCCGCACACGAGCAAATTGCCCACACAGTTCCAACCCACGAAACAGGTCAGGCATAAGATTCCTTAGTAGTTCACTAACCCGATGATGTTCAGTGTGACTCATTAACCCACACACATTCTATGCTATTGTTGAAAAATCCCCAAAATTCCATATTCCAGATGAAAAATAAGTGTCCATAACATATAACCCCTACTGCATGCTCGCATCATCTGCATAAGCCAACATTCCGCCTCATTGGAATTGTCCCCCGCTTGATCAAAATGAGTTGTGCCCAACTCAGCCCACAAAGTTAATAATAACTGGTCCCCTCCCCATGTTGCACTATCACCTGTACAAGGTCCAACATTCGCATTCCCATACACTATATGTTCTCCTTCCGATGAGGCTTCTTCATCCTTGTCCCATGAACGACCCCTACAATACAAGAGGTATTTAAAATATATTTATTTTGTGCCTTATTTTTGTCCTCTATATGTAGATATTGTGGAATTATGTATATAATTTCTTGTATATAGAGGCCGAAGTCAATTTACATGAGTACATTTCTCTAACACAGAGCCAATGCGATCACGCTCTAAAAGCCTCAAACATAATATTATGTGATAGAGCTCCAAGACAGAGAACCTGTGTGGCTGTGTCCAATAACACATCCTTGGTTGCCAATGGCTAGTTCCATCACGAATAATCCCCTAGCCTTACTTTTGCCTTGGTCGGAACCCATACCATACAAATTAAAAATGGATAAAAGAGAGGATAAAGGCGGTTGGGAATCGAACCGGGAGCGAGCATTTTAAACCCCAACCTAGGAGTCCATTTTAACATGTAGAATAACTTGTACGCCCAACCGGATACAACTAGAAATTACTATCTTAAATAATAATGACAGGCACAAATCATGATGCAGCGGATCTGTCGAAGTCAGTGGCCTTGCGTCACTCTCGTGTATTTTAATACTTTTTACTATTAATTAATTAATTTCAAATCGAAAAATGGATATTTTTATGTTTTTAACTGCATATATTTTTTTTCCATGTGCCGTATGGTCAACTTAACGACTGGTGAAGTTTGTCAAAAAAAAAATTAGCGACTGGTGAATACTACTCCTTTTTGTGACAAGCACCAGTATCAGGCCTCCCGTTCTCCCCTGGAGGAGGATAAGGGACCCGTTATGTGCACGCCACTTTCTTATACAAACACACAAAAACTAATAAGATTAGGGCACACCCAAAAAAATATACCTATTCTACCCTTTAACCATAGTCCGGGTCTTTAGACACACAAAATACCCAAAATCAAATCAGTGAAGTTAGAACGAGAAGACCGAGAAGAGAAGAGCAGGAGAACGAACGAGAAGAAGGCCGAGCAACCAAATCTGTGAACAAGAATGCCGAGGACGCGCGGAGGGAGGGCTGGTGGCGGCGGGCGTGGAGTCTCCGGCGGTGGCGAGCGTGGTGGTGGAGACGGTGGAGAAGGTATTTTTCGTTTTTCTCTTACAGATCTGTCTATGTTTATGTTTTTTAGTGTCTTCTTTGTTAGTTTTGAGAATGGATTTGATTTAATTTTGAGAATGGAGAATGCTTGAGACTGGAATGGGTTATTTTTTCGTATACAGAGGGATGGAATGGAGATGGGTAATTGTTCGTATAGGGTTTCGTAACAGGGAATGGAATGGAAGGGCTAGAGTTCCGGCCACTCTGTGGCCGTTGGTTTTGGAAGTGGCCGGCCATCAATGGCCGGCCAGGCAGGGGAGGAACGTCCAGTTTCGGACGTTCCTCCCTTTTTTTTTTTATTTTTCTACCTTACAGGAACGGCCATGGTTGACCATGGCCGTAGGTTCGAGAACGTCCACTAATGGACGTTCCAGGCAAGAGCCGAACGGCCACTATTGGCCGTTCGGTTAGTACAGCGGCCGGCCGCTACTGGCCGGCCGTGCCTTAATTTTTTTTTTTCCTTTTTTATTCCTGTATTCTTTTAAATCATATGTTAATATATTTTGTTATGTTATTCCCTCAGGTATCCGTGTACGACAGACGGCCTCATACAGACGACAGCGTCGGGCTGCATATGACGAGGCTACCGGACAGATTCTGGGTATACCAGAGCCCCCTCCACCACCACCATCTCCTCCCACAGAATCAGATGCAGAAGAGTCGGGCAGTGGATCAGAGCAAGAGTCGGATAGTGGGTCCGGCTCTCATGAGGAGTTGCCAGAATTATTAACTAAGTGGGAGTCGCATATCGCCTGTGCGATACTCCGGGGCGAGGAGAGACGGCCAATGAAGATACATAACCACGTACAGAAATTTAAGTCGTGGAAATTCCCAAAGGATGAAACCACGAGGGGAACCAGACTCTTTCTGTTGGGTACCGGCCTGCTTAATATGAAACGGGCCTCATACTTGCACCCGAACAAGACACTTATTCAGGCATTCATTGAGCGGTGGCATGTAGAGACTAACAGCTTTCATATGCCATTCGGGGAGATGACTATCACCCTAGAGGACGTGCACTACCTTACAGGATTAGTTGTAAATGGCAATGCTGTGGCACTACCGGAGAGGTCAGAGAGGATATCCGCCGCTGATGTTGCTCACTTTTTTCGGATTCCACTGGAGGCTGCTGTGGAAGCCATGGGTGGCAACTCCGGGGTGTCGGTGACTATGAAATGGTTGAAGGATTACTTCGCGGATGACATAGGATCGCTTGATCCTGATAGGCAGCTCGGTTGTGCCAGAGCATATGTTATGTACCTATTTGGCACCACACTATTGCCCGACAAGAGTGGGGATTCGGTGCAGCTGTATTGGATGGATTATTTACGGGATATGGTGCGATTCAGGACTTACGCTTGGGGTACAGCTGTTCTTGCTTATCTATATCATCAGCTGGGTGTAGCATGTCGTGCATCCACTAGACAGTTCTGTGGCTTCACCACTCTTCTCGAGGTACCAATTTGAATTATATAGTAATAACTAAAGCCCTTACCAGAACTTTGCATTAACACTAAATCATTTGATTGTTGTTCTTGCAGGCATGGATTTACGAGCATTTTCCCACGCTCCCACGCCCTCCACCCAATCCTAAATTCGAGCCTCGATACGAATTGGCCACTCGATGGGGACGGATGAGACAAGATGGACCAACATTGGAACGCATACAGGCTATGCGTGCACGCATTGATGGACTCACTTCAGGCGAGGTATGACATTTTTATTAATTCAAAATATTATTCAATTTTGCATGTACCTAATTATAAATGATATTCATTTTTAAGGTCATATGGGATCCCTACAGCACCCTGAGAGAGTCCTCTCCCCGTCCCGAGATTACATTCTTCAAGGGATTGATATCCGCCGGAGACATAGTTGAGCCTTATCTGCCGGATAGGGTATTACGCCAGTTCGGATATGTGCAGACCATCCCCCGTATACCCTATGCATATCGACTTGATCGGAATGCAGGCCCCACAGCTCGGACACGGGCTTCTTTTGCCACTCACGCTGACTTTTTCGATGATTGGGAGACCCATGTACTCCCCGTGGAGCGGCGTGGTCGATTGGCGGTACCACCATGGGAGTGCGATGACTCGTATATGGAGTGGTATCGGACACACTCCCGACCTTCTCTATGTCCCCCGCGGGCAGCCGGCGAACTTCCTGGTTACGCACATCACGTGGTGGACCCATATGCTCGCATTTCTATGGTGTGTGGATACATGCAGCCCTACGTAGAGCGGTATGAGACTACACCAGATGAATGCACTGTTGAAGAGCTTGGCAATGCATTGCAGTACACATATATCACACTTCGTGACGATGGTGGTGCTGGTCCATCACAGCGACATGGGGCATCTTCTTCTGGGGCTGGGGCTGGTCGTTCGGGGGCATCTTCCTCTGGGGCTGGGGCTGGTAGAGTGCGTGAGCGAGGGGGGGTATATCGTCCATCGTGATATTGTTTTCTTGATATTATAGAACATTGGTATTGTCATGTGGTGGTGGGGGCTGTGAGGGATGTAACATTAGGATTCACTGCCTCCATTAGCCTCCTAAGAAACATCTCTTGCTCTGTCGGGTTTGATTCCCGGAACAACTGCTGTGCTTTGGAAATGAACTCATCAAACTTGTTCTGAATCTGAACTCGGGGTTCTGCATCACGTACGCGAGGGTTTATATCCAACTTCCGCCAGAAATCATCAATCAACTCTAATGGAACTGGCATGCCCTTTGTTACATATTCTGATAACTCGTGGGCACAGGGCAGTCCACATGTGGTACGCATCACACATCCGCAATCATCTATATCAATAACACCATCTTTCAGTTTCGTCAGTTGAGCATCTATTTGTGTCATGGCTGCATCCGACACAAGACCCCGAAGCAGCTGGAAAGTAATAGTATGAAACTTGACTGCCAGAGCACCATGACTCTTCTCAAAGGAATCCTTCAGTGCTACATGACAAGTCTCCATCAGTGTATGAAAATGTGTCCAACATGTTTCAAAATTTCCCAAACTGGAGCGCAACTGACGTTTCAATGCTGAGTGTTGCCCCTCTGCCCTGTTAATTTTAAAAAAGAATAACAAAAGAGCTCATGGTTTAAGTTTGACTATATCAAAATCCAACCATTTAAAATTACAAACAACATTCCAAAACCTGTTCGTGGTTGTGTTCCCATAGTGCATAATTTTGTTCGTGTGGCATGCCAGAAACTTTGGACCGTATGGCTCCAACCATTGTTTCTCAACGTACTGCACTGCCGCCGGCCAATCACAAAATTGTGCCTGAAATCGGATCCATTTCTGTTTGAATGAATGTTCACTATCAACCGCCACCAATTCATTCCAAGATGTGTAAAATAAATTCCACTGTTCAGCCTCAGCAAACAGTTTTTTGCAGTTTGCCATCACATTCCTATCAATGTGCCACTTACATAGCATGTGAACCGTGGTAGGAAAAATTCGATCAATTGCATTCATCAATGCCTTCTCCCTGTCTGTTATAATAACCGAAGGCAAACAGTCATCATCCATTAAAGCCCTCAGACTACCCAACGCCCACGTGTAATTATCTACTTTCTCTGCCTTAAAGTAGGCACATGCAACACAGAATGTCTTGTCAGTTGAAGTCACTCCTACAATCTCAAATAGGGGCATCCGATACTTGTTCGTCTTGTATGTACAATCCATAGCCAACACTTTCGGGAAGGCTTTCAATATTTCAATGCTCCTTGGATGTGCAAAGAATAGGTCTGTGACCTCCCCACTAGTCTCACATCTCCTAAAAACAAAGTAGTACCCATGCTCCTTTAACTTGCCCAACAGGTATTGCATTTCAGATCTACCGGCCCGCTCAATCACTCTATTTTTCGCCCTCGCATTGTATATCGTCCTCATGGTTGAGACATTCCTTGGGAAATTCTCTCTGAGTTGCTCATGGATAATTTTCACTGGCACTTTCATTCTTGACAGACGCACTACAAGCTCTTCCTCCTTCTTCGTCAATCTCCCCACATACGGATGCCCCTCGAGATAGTTGGCAAGAGGATGATTGTGCACACCACTCATAACGGTCAGCTCCCAATGTCCCTTGATCTTTTTCTGTTGCCCCCTTATTAAGAATGGGCATCCACATTTTCGGGTTCCCACATCCCTTTTTTTAATGGATTTTTCCGGGTCACTCTTCACTTCATCAACCGAAGGATCGAATCTATTCTTTTTAGCTTTATGCTTCCTATACTCCCCTCCTCGTTCGCATCCTATAAAAACCCGACCCTTTTTGGTTTCGGTTGCAATATTCGATCTTTGAACAACAACTATCATTTGGTGCGCTACTGCGATCTCCTTAACACGATCAACCAAACTGTCCCTACTATCAAACTCTTCCTTTGTTGAAAATAGGTGGGAGTAGTCGGTTATCACATCCAAGCTCAATTCATTCTGTTCGTGGGCAACACCCTCGTCGCTTGTTGGTACGCAATTGAGCTACAATAAAGAAAACAAAGAAAACAATTAAACGCAGTGTGCGCAGAAAAAAAAAAAAAGGAAACAACGGCCATTAACGGCCGTTTCCATCTGGAGTGAAACGGCCATCAACGGCCGGCCGTCCTTCTATGTGAACGGCCAACATTGGCCGTTCTTCTCTTATTGCACACGGCCAGTAGTGGCCGTTTGTGCTGGAATGCGAGGAATGGACGTTCGTTCCTTCGTCCAAAACTCAACTCACACTGCGAAATCTGATGTGCTATACAAATCGAAAATAAATATAAAAAAGCTTACCGGTTCTATGAGTTCTATTTGTTCCACCACCACATGTTCATCTTGCTCATCATTGTTCTTGTCCATGGAGTATGAGTAAAAAATGCAAGGGTTTTGGTTGAACAGAAGAGACGAAGAAGAAATGTGCCCCAATCCGTGTGCCCTTAATCCGATGTGCCCAATCCAATCGTGTGTGCTCCAATCCGTATTGTGTGCCCAATTCATATAATATATTATGTAAGGGTATTTAAGATATTTCACCATATAGGTTGAGTGCCCCTAACCAATTCTGCTTGTATATAACCGCTGCCGGAGGATAAACCCATCAACCGTCTTTCGGCTCAATTCGAATGGCTCTTCAAATAATCTCTTCTCCCTGGTCTTACACTTTTGCTGCTTCCCCACTTCGCTGCTCCAGCTCGCCAATGTATATCTATAAATACAATGACAATAATACTATTAACAATACTAATACTACTACTATTCCTAGATCCATAAAGGAATTTATTACTATTTCCGCACCGCTCCCAAACTTCTCCAACTCCTCCTCATCCATTAACGGTGATGGTTCTACTATAAAAGAAGAATATTGGGTATCGTGTTGGTGCTCTTGTCTTCATTCTCGCGGTTCAAAGTCTAGGCGCTCCCTGTGGAGGACGGGACACTCGGTCAACGATTCCTCTGCTGGGCTACATCATTCCACCAATCTTCGTCGTCGTCGATTTCCGGCCATGGATGATCCCTTCACGTACGGATCTTCGTCTCTACCCTCAACGGCATCTACTTTGACCACTTCCAATTACCTCCGCCATGTGGAGTCCATGGCCACGCTGCCTTCTGGTGCCGGTCGGATTGCCAGATTGAATGCCGTTATCCTCGGAGAGGCGCTGGCTTCCGAGGAAGACGATCTAGTCGTCCCAAGCATGGACTTCTCAGCAAACGCTCACATCCCCGCCCCCGAAAAAGTCAGCCCTACCATTCCATTAATTACTATAATTATCTTTTAGTTGTTAAGAGATGACTTATTCAGTTGATGTGGTGGTGCAGTATCTGGAGATGTACAAAAGGTCTATTGAGGACCCGGCAGGATTCTGGGCTGATATAGCATCCCAGTTCTACTGGGAACGGAAATGGCCTCAGCCCGTTTTCTCTGAGAATCTCGACATTCGCAAGGGCAAAATCAACATTGAGGTTTATCATCTGACTTCCCTTTGTTTCTCCTCTTCTGATCTCCAACCTAACTCTTTTATTGTAATGCCTTGTTTGGAATTGAGATCAGTGGTTCAAGGGTGGAGCTACCAACATATGCTACAACTGTTTAGATGCAAACATTGCTTCTGGAAATGGTGAAAAGGTTGCCATTTATTGGGAAGGGAACGAGCCTGGCCATGATGGTACTTTGACGTACAATCAACTCCTGCAGAGGGTTTGCCAGGTCACCATTCTATTTGTCACATCTTCTTGTACAGTCGTGGATTCTTTGCAACTTGAAAAACTGTTGATAATATCAAACTTAATGCTTTGTCCTAACAGCTGGCAAATTACTTGAAAGAAATTGGAATAAAAAAGGGTGATTCTGTATTGATTTATCTGCCCATGCTCATGGAACTGCCCATAGCTATGCTCGCTTGTGCTCGCATTGGTGCCGTTCACTCGGTATTGCCCTGCATTGTCTTTAGTGTGTGTGTATGTATGGGTGCATCATGCGTACATATGTATCCTTTCCCATCTAATTGTTGACATGTTTCGAAATAAAAATGTCTTGTGCTTGTGAGTGCAGGTTGTGTTTGCAGGATTTTCTTCTGAATCTCTGGTCCAGAGGATTTTAGATTGTAAACCAAAGGTCGTTATAACCTGTAATGCTGTCCGAAGGGGACCCAAGATCATTCATCTGAAAGACATAGTTGACACAGCACTGGCAGAATCTGCCCGAAACGGCATGATTGTTGGTAAAAATATGAAATTTCATGCCTATGCCTACGATTGACTGCAGCATTACAACAACTGCTTTCTTCTTGCATCTTCCATCGTTTACTAATTGTGTGCTTCTGGTTCATGGTTGTTAATAAACTAACGGACTCAGTTTCTGTGTAAAATTAAATGTAGAACTGGCACAAAGAGCTGAAATGCCAATAGAAATGCTAGGTATTGGAAACTTGGTATTGTTTCCAATGTTTCACTAACTTGAAAAATTGTATTCTTTGTTATTTGAAAGACGAAATAAATTTTTTTAAAAAAAAAAACATTTGCAGATAATTTTTCATTGGATTATACAATGCAATGAACAATGCAACACAAAGAACATTAATAGGCTTGATGTGGATAATAGATATACGTATGGAACCTGCTATACTTAGACGTTATGTTAGTAATTTAAAAGTGAAAGAATTCATGACAGAACATATCCTATTAAGTGAAATAGGCTATATTTGACGTATGATATTCTAATATTTTCTTTTCTTATTTCTTTATTTATTTTTATTATTTTTATTATTTTTAAATCTTAATTTGGACATGGAAACATCACTGAATTTTTGTGACCTGAACTTCCCTGCTATTCTTGGTTATCCACATTGCTGCATGCTATAAAAATGGACATCAGACAAATAGTTTTCTTCTCTTTGTACATCGCAAACTGTCTTCTCTGCTAATTTTCATAAGTACTTCTCATTACATGTGTTTTCCAAACCCATTACTGTAGTGAACCAAGTCTCTTGTGGATCAGCTGTCTTAGAACATTCACATAGTTGATAGTCACAAGTATTTATTATTTACATCTTTTGCAGATGTATGCTTGACCTATGAAAATGGCTCTGCATTGAATAAGGAAAGCACCAAGTGGGTGGAGGGAAGGGATATTTGGTGGCAGGTTTGTTGAGCATAATGGCATTATAATCCACAAAAATAAATAACTGCAGAAAAACTTGTAGGAGCATGTTTAAAATATATGGTCAGCGTAATATGCTTATTTGTGTTCTTTATAGACATTATAAATTGCCATGATGTGCCATGAGACACATCATTTGGTTCTAATTTATTTAATATTTGCGGTATCCAGACAATACAGCAAATGCCTTAATTTTCTGCATCTCAAAGTTATGATTTTTGTGTTATTACTTTGTCCAGGATGTTGTTCCTAAGTATCCATCTACTTGTGATGTGGAATGGGTTGATGCTGAGGATCCACTTTTCTTACTATATACCAGTGGGAGCACAGGAAAGCCCAAGGTATTTTGGATGTGGATTTATAATATTTTCTACTGTTTTGCTTACTCAATACATTTCTGAAAACTGTTATATTTGGTTGTTGTGGAAGGGTGTCCTACATACGACTGGTGGGTACATGGTATATACAGCCACAACATTTAAATATGCATTCGACTATAAACCATCAGACATATACTGGTATAACTGAGCTTGTGTTTTCAAGTTATGTTAATTTTGATTAAAAAGTGATTAATCTGGTCAGCCTATGTACTGATTGGCAGGTGTACAGCTGACTGTGGCTGGATCACTGGTCACAGCTATGTAACTTATGGACCTCTGCTGAATGGGGCAACGGTCGTCATTTTTGAAGGGGTATTGTATAAATTTTGTTGGATACTGGCAAACACTTGGTCTTCACTACACCATCTTTAAAAGCTCTCACATTTATTTAGTGATAATTCATAATGAGTTAATAACAATTGCATTCAATCAGATGAACACCTAGGATTTTGAGAAATTCATAACGTTCATTCTTTGAAGAAGGCAATGATACTGCATCTTGCATTTTGTTTGGTTCTGATGCTGTAAGGTGAAGGTGCTGCTTTATGAGTTTTTTTGTAATTGGATCATATGCATATGAGGATTGATGAGCCACCATTAACTGTTTGGTGTGGCTTCAATACAGGCAATTTAACTCTGAAATTTCTGCAGGCTCCTAATTACCCTGATCCTGGGCGTTGCTGGGATATAGTTGACAAATACAAAGTGTCAATATATTACACAGCCCCCACATTGGTTCGATCATTGATGCGTGAAGGAAATGAGGCAAGAATAAAACATAATGCCAATTCACTTGTTTTTGTTTATTCATGTTTGTTTGTGACTACCACATTTAGATGTTAATGTTGCTCCACATGCTTTGAATTTACTCCGTGGCTTTTTTGAATATTTAGAAGATGAGTTGATTTTGATTTTTTGTTGCCTGTTAAATAATAAAATAAAAAGGTTAATTCGGTTGATTAATATTTATGGAAGGTGACATGGTATTTAGTTAGGCTCTGAAATACGACAAAGTTGAGCATATTATATTGTACTCAAAAAATAAATATGGAGTAACCTGGGAATATTCGAAGGCGACTTTCATTGCAAGAACTTAAAGCCTGGGTTTGGTTCTATGTTGCTCGGACTCGGGTACGGGTGTCCGACACGGGTGCGGGATATGTGGCGGACACTTGCCATTTTGGATTGTGCTCCAAAAGGACTAGCTAATTGTGCCGTGTCCCAGGATCATACCAGTGTCGGTGTCGTGTCCGGAGGACACGGGTACTCCACCCTTTTTGAAGAGTCCGAGCTACACAGGTTTGGTTGTATTTCATTCATGGATAACATACATTCCCTCATGCATTGACATGGTGATAATTAATATGACAATCTATAGAAAATATGCAATTATGTATATATATGTATATATATACATATATATATATATATATTATGCATTTCTATAGTATATGTTCAGAGATAGGAAAAAGGTTTTCTATATTTCATATTCCAACATATACACCAGCCTACAATTATATAGGAGTATACAAGACCACAAAATCTCCTAAATAAAGTGAGAAATATTTTACAATCAATAATAATTAACTACCAAGATATGAAAAACTAAATGTAAAGATATGATAATATCTTCACCTCCCCTCAAGTTGGAGCATATATATCTGTCATGCCCAACTTGTCACACAACTCCTTAAAGCGCTTGGCTGCCAACGCCTTTGTAAAGATATCCGCTACTTGCTGGGAAGAGGGCGTGAAAGGAGTCGAGATCTTTTTATTCATCACAGCCTCTCGAATAAAATGGCAGTCAACTTCAATGTGTTTACTTCGCTCATGAAAAGTTGGGTTACTGGCTATATGAATGGCTGCCTTGTTATAACAATACATAGGAATAGCCTCTTGATAGGTATACCCTAGATCTCCCAACAGGTTCTTTAACCACATAACTTCACTAGCAGTATGTGCCATAGCTCTGTATTTTGCCTCTGCACTTGACCTAGCCACTGTAACTTGCTTCTTGCTCCTCCATGTTACAAGGTTGCCTCCAACATAAGTGCAGTATCCTGAAGTTGATTTCCTATCACTTTTCGACCCAGCATAATCTGCATCAGAATAAGCTTCAACTTCCAGATGTCTATTCTTCTTGAACAAGAGACCTTTTCCTTGGAGACTTTTTAATATACCTTAGGATTCTAATAGCTGCATCCCAATGTATATTTTGTGGTTTATCCATGAATTGACTAATAACCCCAACTGCAAAGGAAAGATCTGGCCTAGTCACTGTAAGATAGATCAATTTCCCCACAAGTCGTCTATATTTGCCTTTATCTTCCATATAACCATTATCATCACCAGACCATAGTTGCATATTGTTATCCATTGGGCAATTGGCAGGTTTTGCTCCAAGTAAGCCTGTTTCTTTGAGTAGATCTAAGGCATATTTTCTTTGAGATAATGAGACTCCAAGTTTGCTATAAGCAATCTCAATACCAAGAAAATAGCGAGGACGCCCCAGGCCTCTAGTGACAAAGTGTCGTTGCAAGTGAGATTTAGCTTCCTCTATCCCATCAACATCACTTCCAGATATCAAGATATCGTCCACATAAACAGCTAGGATGACCACGCCATGAGGTCCACGTCGAACAAAGATAGAATGATCAGACATACATTGACGGAAGCCGAAGTCTTTCATGATACAGCTGAACTTGTCAAACCATGCTCGTGGACTTTGTTTTAAACCATAAATGGCTTTATTAAGCTTACACACCATCTCCCCCTGAGCAACATAGCCAGGAGGTTGCTCCATAAAAACCGTTTCCTGCAAGTCGCCATAAAGAAAGGCATTTTTGACATCCAACTGTGACATAGACCAACCTTCATTGACAGCTAGGGAGAAGAGAAGGCGAATAGAGTTAAGGCGAGCCACAGGAGAAAAGGTTTCAAAGTAATCGACACCATACGTTTGAGTGAATCCCTTAGCAACAAGCCGGGCTTTGTATCTATCAATCGAACCATCGGGCCAATACTTTATAGTAAAAAACCCAACGACAACCAACAATGTCCGCATCAGGCGGAGGATGGACAAGATCCCAAGTGCCACATGATGTGAGAGCTTCCATCTCCTCATCCATGGCTAGTTTCCACACAGGATGCTCTAAAGCCTCATGGTAAGACCGAGGAATATCTGTGGAGGAAAGTGATAGGGCGAACGAACGAAAACTAGGACTAAGAGAATCAAGAGACATATAATTACATAAAGGATGGGCTGTACAAGAACGTGTACCTTTGCGAAGAGCAATTGGGAGATCAATATCAGATGAACTTTGCGAAGGTACTGAGGTAGCATCAGGAACTGCAGAAGAAGTTGGTGGAGTGGCAGCATGAGGTAGCGGGCCTGGCTTAGGACGGCGGGTGTGCACTTGGAGTGGTTTGGAAGATGGTTGTATATTAACAGGAAATGGAAGTGGAAGAAGAGGAGAGGACTTGGGAGATGAGGAAGATGACCGAACAGGATAAAAGGGTTGATTCTCAAAAAAAAGTTACATCAGCAGATACATAACCCGACGAGTAGATGGGTCATAACATCGATAGCCTTTTTGAGTGCGAGAATACCCAAGAAAAACACATTTAATGGACCGAGGGGACAATTTATCACGACCAGGCATGGAATTATGGACAAAACAAATACATCCAAAGACCCAAGGTGTGACAGAAAATAGAGGTTTATCAGGATAGAGACACGAGAAGGGAATATCACCATGGAGAACACTAGACGGCATACGATTGATAAGAAAACAAGCAGTGAGCACAGCATTCCCCCAAAAAGACTTTGGAACATTGGTATGGGTCATTAAGGTACGAGCAACATCTAGAATGTGCCGTTGTTTGCGCTCAGCAACTCCATTTTGCTGGGAAGTGTAAGAACATGATGTTTAATGAATAATCCCACGAGATGCACAAAAGTCGGAGACAGTATGTTGGTTGAATTCCAGAGCATTATCAGTGCGTAAAACACGAAAGGAAACAAAAAATTGGGTTCGTATTTCATTGTAAAATAATGATAATACATGAGGGAACTGAGACCTTTCTTTAAGTAAATAGAACCATGTCATACGAGAGTAGTCATCGACAAAAATAAGAAAGTATCGAAACCCCTCATGTGACAAGACTGGACTAGGACCCCAAATATCACAATGGACAAGATCAAAAGACAAGAGCTACGATTATTGACACGGGAGGGATAAGAGGCACGATGATGCTTTCCCACCTCACATGACTCACAATCAAAGTTTTGAACAAACGACTCAAAAGGCAAAACCATACGCAACTTAGGAAGTCCAGGGTGACCAAGACGACAATGCCACTGGAATGGAGAGATAGAGGCTGCAAGATTGGTAGTGTTAATTGGGGTTTTCAAATCCAAGTAATAGAGTCCACCACGCTCATGCCCGCCACCAATCATCTTCTTCGTCTGCAGGTCTTGAAAGACACAGTACGAGGGGTAAAATGTTACTGAACAGTGATGGGATTTGGTGATTTGGCTAATAGACAGAAGGCTTATTGGAAAATTTGGAGCGAAAAGGACATTATCAAGTTTAAGACTATTGGTTGGGCAAACAGTACCAGACCCACTAACAGGAGAGTGCATTCCGTCAGCGAGTCGAACAGGGATAATAGTTTGAGACTTAGAAAAAGAGGATAAATAGGATTTCATACCAGTGATGTGGGTGGTAGCACCAGAATCCAAAACCCAAGACTTACCATGAGAGACATTTAGTGCAGTAGTACTCGTCGAACTAGCCATAGGAGGATGTAACAATTTCTCATATTCCTCACGCGGGACTGGAACCATATCAGGCACCTGAGATTGGGGATCAACAACTGTTTCACTGACATTAGCCCATTCCGGTTTCCCAAACTTCTGCCAACATTTTTCAAAACGTGATTGGTCCGCCCACAATGAATACAATATCTGCCCTTTTGCCCTTTTGCCCTTTTGATCTTTATCTGGATAGCGGCCTCGACCACCACGATGACCGCGAGAAGAACCACGGCCACGAACTGCTAATGCGGAATTCTCAGCAACATTGGAAAAACTAGCAATAGGATTTCCTGTAGAAACACGAAGAACCCGAGAAAGAGCATTTGATAGGGTAGGAACATTATCGCTAGCCAATAGGTGATCCCGAACAGATAGAAGGGAGGTATCCAATCCAGAAAGAAATTTGGCTACCAAAAACTCTTCCAAATTATTTTTCTGCTTAGAGATATCAACAGTAAATGGATGATATAGCAAAATTTCATCAGCGGTGCCCTTTAAAGAGGCAAAGTAGGTTGTCACAGATTGCCCCTCTTGCTTTAATGAGAAGAGCTTATCATATAATTCAAACACTCGGGATATATTGTGGTCTTGAGAATACATATCATGAAGAGAATCCCAGCCTTAGTTGTAGTCAGAAACATGACATTGCTGCTCACAGATTCATCCATACTATTTAGCAACCATGTCATGACTGCATAGTCAACTTGTTTCCAAGTAGAATAATCCTTGTCATTTCGGTTGGGAGGATCATCAAGAATATGGTTCAATTTATTCTGCGAACCCAAAAACAATTTGAAGGCTTGGGACCACAAAACATAATTTTGGCCATTCAACTTGATGGTTGTGCCATAAAGGGGCTTAGAGTCAGGAGAAGCCATAGATACCAGTGAACGGCAGGGAAAAAAGGAAAATTCAACAAGGACCACAATTGTCACTCCAGAGGAAAGGAGATTGACAAGAGAGAAGAGGTTAGCAGGTCAGGTTATAGGAACCCTAACCTGGGATGCTCTGATACCATGTTCAGAGATAGGAAAAAGGTTTTCTATATTTCATATTCCAATTTTCCTCAAAAAAAAAAATATTTCATATTCCAACATATACACCAGCCTACAATTATATAGGAGTATACAAGACCACAAAATCTCCTAAATAAAGTGAAATATTTTACAATCATTAATAATTTACTACCAAGATATAAAAAACTAGATGTAAAGATATGATAATATCTTCACAGTATAAATATTTAAGGCTCAATCAAACAGTAAAACTTTATAAATAACAACCAAGTTCAAAAACTTGGACAAACAACCAAATGTTATCAATCAAAGCAAAGTTAGTTAGAATCATCATACACATCAAGTGTTAAGAAATCACGCCTCTATATGTAGTGTCATTAATGTCATCTATACGTATGACAGCCATTTTATTATCATCTTTTACATCCTTACCATCGTTTTGAAATGGTTCAGCCTCCTTATTTTTGTCACCCTCATCTATCATCATTGACGTAAAATTAACATCACTTATAAAGGAACTTGAATCTGTTGTAGGAAGATTGTGACTCTTATAATTAGCTGATGCACCAATAGCTTTATTAAAATATTGACATATAAGATCTTCATGGGATGGACTACATCACATGCATTATCAAATGGATTACATCACATGCATTATCAAATAGTAATCCATTCATTATCCCATCGAAACTCTTTTAAGATTAAGGGATTAATTCATTCCCTTTTTTGAAATCTTGTTTCAGTCTTGTAGTTGTATCGAATGTCCATTTGGTCATTCAATCTTTTATGGCGTGGATCTAAAAAATTAAAAATAAAATTATTGTAAATATGTAAAGTTTACCTATTTACAAATATATTAAAGGTTAGTAATACTTAGTCACGTACAAATTTAAATGTGCTTAAATTGTTCACAACTGGAAGATGAACAACAAAGGTCAAGTATGCTATAGGCAATTGATTGGAGCTTAACATGAGACGACAAAAGTCATTCAACCAATAAACTAAAATACAAAGAACACAACATATTTAGTTAAAACATATCATACAAAAATATTACTTTAGAAAGTCAGAAGTTTTTTGTTTTAGTGTTTTTTTTTTATTTAAAATTTTGTTTTTTTTGTTTTTGCATTGGTGGACAATTGCTTTCCAAAACTTCCTTGCATGTTTTATATTCATCCACTTGATAAATTATTTTCGACTGTAAGTTAACATACATGATCATATATTCTAGGACATCATTAAACATGGCTCAACGCTTGGGAGAATATACATAACCACTTGTCTTCAATTCAATAATGCCAACCCGATACAACCTCACCTCCATTTAATCCGTTCACTACCCGTCTATTATTTTCATTAGCTTCTTTGAGAAAATAAGTGAAGGGAATGTGGAGAATGCTGTTTTTACTGTGCTAATCTTGCAGCATGTCACCCGATACTCACGGAAATCATTGCGAGTTCTCGGCAGTGTGGGCGAACCAATTAATCCAAGTGCATGGAGGTTATCCTTTGAACCTTTATTTCATCTTGCTATTATTACTATTGGTATTATTGTTGGGGTAGTATAAGCTGATTTATTCTTGTATCTGTTACCATTTTGTATACACTATACACAACAGGTGGTTTTTCAATGTGATTGGGGACTCAAGATGCCCCATTTCTGATACTTGGTGGCAGACAGAAACTGGGGGTTTCATGGTAGATTTTTTGGTTTTAATTTGATCTTAATGCAGCACAACCTCAATAGTTGATGAATTCATTTATCTGATCTTGTAGATCACTCCTTTGCCGGGTGCTTGGCCACAGAAGCCGGGGTCTGCTACTTTTCCTTTCTTTGGAGTTCAGGTACCAGAACACAGATTTTGTTACCTATCATACTTTGTGCAATATAAATTGACGTATATTTCATAGTCATATTATGATTGCTTGCTTAAAAGTTAAAATGCCATAACTACATTTATGTTTATTGCTTAGATTTTTTGTATGAATATTAATTTATTTATTTTAACTTTTTATTTTTTTCTGTGATCCGAGAAAAAATATTCCAACATAATTATTTGGAGAATCTAAGGTGCTGCTGGTAAGCTGGTGCCTAATAATTATGCTCTCTATTCACAATTATAAGTCAAGTATTTCATTTTTTAAAGACTAGAAAAAATCCAGAAAAAAAGTACAAACTGGTCCCTGAAGTTTGGGATAATTTACACCGGTCCTCTTCGTTTCAGTAGGCCAAAATAGTCCTCTACCTTTGTGGTTTCAGCCAATTTAGTTCTGTGGATTTTTGAAATATTAAATTTTGACCCCGTAACTTCGAAAATATTTAAATAAAGCTCAAAGTTTCAGTTTATGCACTCTAGTCCCAATTACAAAGTTAAGTTTTTTCATTATTCAAATGACTTTGGATTCGCTTGAGAATTGGTATTAGAGCCTAGGTTTTATTGGAAAACATATTAATTAATTGTATTATTTATAATTTCTTTATGGATAAGATTTTGAAAATTTCATGGAATCAAATGGAGAAGTTATTTTCAACGCCTGGAAAATCTGGTCACATACCGGGTAAGAGGGTTGGAAAAATAGATAAACTGAAGCAACTAATACATATCTTGAAATTATTTCAAAGCCTAAAAATGTGATTTTTAGATTTAAAGAAAAGTTTGTCGCACTCAGAATATAGAGTTTAAAATTTAATTCTATTACCGGAAGCATGATGGGCTGTTATTTGAAAAGTATGGGGGTCAAAATGAAAGAACAGAAAAGTATAGGGTCAGTTATTATTTTGAAAAGTCAATAGGACTAAATCGGCGGAATAGTCAAAGATAGGGGACTAATTTTTCCAATTCAAACATAGAGGACCAAATCGTTGAAAGTTGAAAAATAAAGGACTAAAAGTATAATTTTCCAGCAAAAATGCAGACCATGTGTGAAAAATAAAATAAAAACAGCAAAAAGAACATGAATGAATTGTTGTTTAGTATTTAATGGTCAGTATTCTAACCTTCTAAACTTACAGTTATGGTTCAAAGCTTATGTAGCGATGTTATAAATAAAATTTAAAATTTTAAAATTTTATGGATAACATCCCTATCTAAGATTTTAACCACAACCTCTATTTCATGTAAGCTAGTGATAACATGCATTTAGTTAAGCTAATGGGTCATTAAAATCAGGATACTTGATTAGTGTAAATTATTTCTGTAGTTTTTCTGTTGCTTCATTTCAGTAACCTTGTTCTTAGTTGTATCAAAACCCAAATGTAAAAGTCCTGAAAGGCCAATGGAGTTTCCTGGTGAAAATCTTCCATTTCATAATTCAGTCAACTGTGAACTTGTTTGCCATTGAATCATTGTTCATCATGACAAGTTTCATCCCGAGGAAATTTGTCCCCCCCCCCCCCCCCCCCCCATGCAGCCTGTTATAGTGGATGAGAAGGGTGTTGAAATTGAAGGCGAGTGCAGTGGGTATTTGTGTATAAAGGGCTCTTGGCCTGGGGCATTTCGAACGCTTTATGGAGATCATGAAAGATATGAAACAACTTATTTTAGTGCCTTCCCTGGCTACTACTTCAGTGGAGATGGTTGCAGCAGGTAGTGTTTTGTGGGAACTGGGAATTAAAGGTTCTGCCTTCTAGGCCTTAGAATCAATATATGCATGGTTCTGAGTTCTCTCTTTTCATTCTATCTCATTACATGCAATTAGTAATAATTTATACTTGCACGTTTACACATATAAATAGGGACAAGGATGGTTACCACTGGCTCACAGGCAGAGTTGATGATGTTATCAATGTCAGGTACCTTGGTTCTTGTACCAGATTAACAATTTATATGTTGTTTTACTGGAGTTTCGGGGGGTTCATTGGCCAAAAAACAAAGTTAAAAATACAACTGAGATGTTTTATGCCACAAATTATTTACTGATGCATGATAGAAATAGAATCCTTTTCAACTCCAAGTATTATGATTGTAGATGTTAGATCCCTGCTCGTGACTGTGATGGCCTTTTGAAATCTACTATGAAACTACAAAAGCAGTTAAAGCATACACACCAGAGACAGATGGTTTAAACTTTAATCCCCCCTTCCACTTTTTACTCTTCCTGCAAGAGAAAAAATGCTTTCATTCAATCAAGCAGAATAACTTTTGCAATTTATGTTATTGAACATATGTTGGAACACCTGGTTTAAGCTCTCTTAAGTAAATGAAAGGATGATGTTGGTTTGAACAAGCAGCTCGGCATCTTTGTCACAAATGAGGGAAATTTGAGTTCATATAAACATAAAGCACATATATTTTAGTAGTTTATTTATTGGGTGCAGATGATTAATGTTAAGGCTTATGTTTTATATTTTTATAGTAAACTAGGATTAGTCAGATTATAATTTTGAAATTTGAAATGTCTTCACATGAAAATTGATTAACTAAAATTTTGAAAATGAACACTCAGCTTTAAGACACTTTGCCCCCAACCCTTTATTCAGCTTTATCACATGATATAGCAAAAGTTTGGTTCTTGCGGTTCCAAATCGCAATATTTTTCTACATGAGTATAATAACCCTAAATGAGTTCTATGTAATTAGGAGACCTCATATGGTAGTTTATTCTAACAAGGCTCTACCTTCAACTCTTCAGGATTCTTAAATAGAATACCTTTGCCAGAAGGTGTCTTAACATGCATAGTGATAAATTGCAGAGAAAAGGATTGATAAATCTGTATATCACGATCTCTATTGTAATGAGTACAGAGAATCCCATTTACAGGGAATATCAAGAGGTTACAACAGATTTGAAAAAACCCTAAAAGATATGAACAAACTAGAACAATTATATACTCCCTCCATTCTTTTTTAACTCTTAACATTTGCATAGTTGACACTTTCATTAAGTAACTTTGATTCAACTTTTTAATACAATTACGTAAGATAAAATATAGTCAAGTGAGATGTTAGATCCGTCTAATCACATAGTTTTAGAATATTAAATTTTTATAATTTTTACTTTTTTACAATGTGAGATATTACTCGTTAAAAATATGTACTGGATTACGTAAAATGCAGAAATGTTAGAATTTTCAAGAATTTTCAAGGACGGAGGAAGTACATAAATCTAGTGTATAACACATAGCATCTTAATAGTATACCTATTAAATACAGCATGGCAAGTCTATGAACTGAACAAATCATTTTAAATTTCGAACTCCATGACATGAGTAGAGAGCCTAAGAAAATTTTATAATGACTCTGTTTTCATGCATATATATACTATGATACTAGGAAAACATAGCATGTATCATTGTCTAGATGGTTTTCATAACAAGGATAAACCCCAAGTAGGAATGCACTAGTCAAAATGTCCGTGGATCCCAGCCGTGACAAACTGGAGATTGATTCTATATTTAAGTAGTGACTGGTGTTCGCTAGGATTTACTTGTTCTTTCATGTGCATTTGCATAGTGGACACCGCATTGGCACTGCAGAAGTGGAATCTGCCTTAGTTTCTCATCCCCAGTGCTCGGAAGCTGCTGTTGTTGGTGTTGAGCATGAGGTATGATTGTATTATTATAAGCATGCTGCTATAGACATTGTTGCACAATTACTCCACTATGAATTCCGAAACCTCAAGGTTCAGCTTCAGTGATATATGTTTTATATATTTTGTTAGGTTAAAGGACAGGGCATATATGCATTCGTTACTTTGGCTGAAGGTGTTCCATACAGTGATGATCTGCGAAAAAGTCTTATAATGACTGTCAGAAATCAGGTGCGTTGAAACATCATTTGTCATCTTATTCAAAAGGAGCTGTTTTAGGGTGCTGATATATGTTAAAAAACTGTTACCACCCTGTCTTTTTACAATCTCTGTGGGCAGCAATAAAAAGGAAGAATTTTCAGTGGAAATTGCAGTTATAGTTGGATTCCTTATTTTTAGTAGTGTTTATGGACTTTTGAGAGTGCAATTGCCTGGTATTGTTAATTGAAATTTGTAGTTTTAGGGTGGATAGCTTGGAGATTTTTGAAGAGACTACAAGAACTTTCGTTTTATTTCTCAAAATAATCACACCATCTAATATTAAACTCCCTCTGTCCCATTTATAGTGTCGCAAAATTTTTGGGCACGGTATTTTATGTGGGAATAATTAATATTTAATGTAGGGTAAAATTAGTGTTAATAGTGGGGATAAATTAGGAATTTAAGTGATGTGATTGTAACGAGTTTGAATATTTTTAATCGATTTATTTATGTGTAATGAGATAGTTGTGGTTTGGATTTATTAATGGTAGTGTGTTTGAAATTTAAATATATTTATGTATTTATTGGTGTGATGTGATGGGAGTAAATTTAGTGATTAATATTTATTATTTCATAAAATGGAAATGAGACTAAAGTGTTGGGACGGACAAAAGAGAAAAGTAAGACACAAATGGGATGGAGGGAGTACAACTTACGTAGTGGAGGACCTGGCGGAGTGGGGTCACAGATATTTTTCATTCCTCTAATTGTTTGTATCCATCGTCTAGTTAAATTGAATTTACTTAAACCATTTATTTGTTCTTTGGGCCTAGGTAATTTGTATTGTTCTGTGGTAATGCTCAATGGTACATTATTGATTCTCATCAATTATCTTGCTAGTGTTTAGGGAGTTATTCTGGACTGAAACACAGGGAGTAGTATCTTAATAAAGCTTTTGTTCTTTAGATTGGAGCATTTGCAGCACCGGACAAAATTCATTGGGCCCCAGGTCTACCAAAGACGAGAAGCGGAAAGATAATGAGAAGAATTTTGAGGAAAATTGCTTCCAGGCAATTAGACGAGCTTGGTGATATAAGCACTCTTGCAGAACCCGGTGTGGTTGATCAGCTTATTGCTCTTGCGGATTGTTGATATTAACTTCGGATGTCCAAGAAGAAGATAATAATAGCAGTTGAGAACTGCTTCAAATTTGGATGTGTAGACAATTCCCATATCTGACCTGTTTGATCATCTTATCAACTTTGCACTTTTTGGTTGGGAAAATACATTTTTGATTGCATTCTTCATGGCTTGTTCTTTTAAATGGCTTGGAAAACATGATTCTTCTGAATAATTTAATATACTTTTGATTGGTGACAAGAGATTGCTTGATTGGCTGTGTTAATTTAATTTATTGCCATTTCTGCATATTTACTTGTTATGGACAATATATTACTTCCTCTATTTTCATGAAAATGCAACATATCATCTGTGCACGCAATCCAATACACAATTTTAACACTTAATAACTCACGTTGTGTATAAGTAAAAATTATAAAACTTTGATATTATTAAACTAGAAGATGAGATGATTCTAACAAGATCTCACTTGATTATGTTTTTTCTTCTATAACTATTGTAGAAACGTGAATCAAAGTTGAATAATGAAACAGTGTCAAAAAGCCAAACGATTCATTTTCACAAAAACGGAGGTAGTATAATAGTAGCCGGTGGCCCGCTAGTATATTCTGTATATAAGGTTGGTCTAGAATAGAGGATTCTTTTATTAGGTGCCTCATTTTGATGTAGATACTCATCTCTGCAAACCGTGAAAGTTCAAAAATATACTGCTTTTGTTTTATAAAAAAAAATAACATTTCATTATAAAATTAAAATATTAATTTTTTATGAAAACGGAGATAGTATGTGATTGCAATGGTTGTGGGTACATAGACTTGTTTGGGCTTTGTATGGGGGAAGTGATAAAAGAAAAGCGTGTTGTGAATTCAAATGGATTGCCTAAAAGAAGATTGCAGATTGAATTGGGGTAGCTTATGTAGAGCTGTAAATAGAACAAACAGTTCGTGAGCCGAGCTCGTTTCGATACGTGTTCGTTCGTTAACAGCTCGTTCGGTAAGTTAAACGAACCGAGCTCAAACACATAATTTGGTTTGTGTGTTCGTTTGTTAAGTTCGTGAACAGTTCGAAATTCTTTTTTAATGGAATATATATTATAAAAAATAAATATTTTATCTAGTTGTTCTTTCCAATTTTCATTTTTATTTATTTCATATTTCTCTCATAAATTATATTACAATATACATTACATTTTCACACCTAATTTAATTCTAAATTTATTGATAAAATAAATGGTTCGTTAACCGAGCTCGACTAGGCTCGTGTTCGTTCGTTATTAGCTCGTTCGTGAGGTTAAACGAACAGAGCTCAAACATGAAAATTGGCTCGTTAAGATTTTTGGCTCGGTTCGTGTTCGTTCGTTAAGTTTAACGAACAGAGCTCAAACACTTGAAGCTCGGTTTGGTCCGGCTCGTTTACAGCTCTAAGCTTATGTAGTACGTATATACTTTTAAACAGTAAATCTCTAATCTCTCAATCTTTTGGTCTAATCTCTCAATCTTGAACCTCTAATCCAAAAAATAGCAGAAATTTTATTGAACCCTTAACCTTGGCTCATGCTAGTGATGGTTTTCTAGTGCCAACCAATTTTTCTATTTGATCCGCCATTGCCTAAATAGTGAAAGAAGTGAGGGAATAACTAATAATTGCGATTGAGAATGAAACTGTAGAAAAATCAAATTAGGTCAAACAAATAGAATCGATTAAAAAAATAATTGACTCAACTAATTTAATCTACTTATTTTTTATGTGATTTAATCTAATAGTATATATTTTCTTTATGTGATTTAAAATTGGTGATATCTTTGAACAATCCAAAGTAGTCCGGATTGATTCGGGTTCCGGCCTCCTCTTGGAAGTTCCCACAGTGCCTATTCCCACCCCAACATATGTAAATGTGAGTTTTTTTTGGTGTCGGCATTTTTCTTTTGAACTTGATTGGTTTGCTAATTTTTTTGTTCGGCATTTTAAGATATCTGATGTGGCCGAAAGGACATTGGAAAACTGGATAAGAGTTTTAAGGAAACAATGTTCGGGTGAGGATACTTGGGGTATCGGCACTTGGATGGGATTGCAACTGGCACTTTAAAGGTTGTTGTTTCTGCATTGATCAAACGTGACAGTTATTTTTGTTTTTTCTTTTTTCAGAATGTTGATTATTGTAAAGTGTGTGTCTGCTCATGTGTCTTAAATGCCTCAACTGACAGCAGTTAGTTTGGGGTAGTAGTTAGATGTCAGTTTTCAGCTCTATTTTTGATCAACTGATTCTGGGGTTAACAGATCATCACCAATTTGTGAAGAAAATTTTGAGTTCTTAGCTGATTCAGGTTTTCAGTTTTTGTGGGGAGTTTTACACAAGAATTGTTGTGAAATTACTTTGGTGATAGAACATTGAATGTTCTTGAGGGATGATCTGTATTGTAATAATTTGTTCTTGTGTATTAGTGGATTGATTGCACTCCCGTGGATGTAGATCATCTTGATCGAACTACGTAATTCTTGTGTGTTTGTTTTTCTTTCTTTTATTTTTGCTACTTGTAGGTGCAAAAATGCGTAGACAGAAATTGCAAAATAATTTTATTAATTTCACAAGAAATGTCTACAATTACAGAGAATTTCAATGAATTTAAAAGAAATATGTGAAGATCACACGATATGAGTGTTCGACTTCTGTTACTCCTTTGATTCCTCCAACCTTGAAGACGTCGAGATGCTTTTTGGTGCTTCTTCTTCGGCTTCTTGGAATTTCTGCAGCGTTTTGTTGCTGTAGATCTCAAGTGTTTGAGTCTTGAGAGTGATTAGGGTATGAAGATGTATGTCTGGAAGTGAAGAAGTAACCCTAATGTGTGCAGGGACACCTCTA
This sequence comes from Hygrophila difformis, assembly GCA_030278955.1. Lineage (NCBI taxonomy): Eukaryota > Viridiplantae > Streptophyta > Magnoliopsida > Lamiales > Acanthaceae > Hygrophila > Hygrophila difformis. The sequence continues at coordinate 1,225,954 of JAOANR010000012.1, forward strand.
TTTATAGAGGAAAAATGGTGGACGGTGGGCCATTTTAATGGGCTGGTCCAATCCACGTATCCATCGGGTCATGAAACATGTGAGCCTCTTGTGCACATTAACTAATTTCCATGGACTGGCCTACTTCAAATGTCCATTGGATCATAAGCTTGTGGGTCTTTCATTTAGACTTGTCCACATTGGCCCAACATAGGTCTATTTGGATTATTAATCAAATAGCCCAATAAATATTAATAATTATTTCAAGCATTTAATTTATTTAAAATGCTTAAAAATAATTACATTAATATTTAAAATTACACGTGTCGCATTTTCAGTGGCGAATAAATTTCACGTGTTTACAGATGCCCCCTCGAGACTTGTTTAGGGCGAAATAAAATATTTGAGACGTGAACGAGTCTCGAAATATTTTTTTTTATATCTATCCCATTTTGCTTGGCTTTGGAATATATATTTTTTTACTCGTTGCCATCTTCTGCTTGGGCCTTGTCAGCATTGTTGGTACCCGTTGGGCTCATGAATTTTTATCTCATCCTTTTCCTTTTTTTTGTTCCTCTAGGCCAATTTTTTTTTGTTGGGCCTCGCTTTTTTTTTTATTTTTTTTTTCTTCCGGATTTGCTCTTTGCTCTTTTGGTTTTTCAGATTTGCCAAATATTTCATGTGGCAAGATTCGAACTAACTCCACCTAATTTGGTAGAATCTTCACTTCATTGAAAATTGATTTGATGCGCATGAACCTTGATGTGGATTTGTTTAATCAAACTTAAACTTCAAACTCTGTATCCGCATCGAGATCTTATATCAATTTTAAACTTAGAGCAAATAATCATCAAATATTTGCCATATCCCACAAGCTTCACATTTGGATTTAAAATTTGACTCAAATTAATTTATCCAAGATTTTTTCCTCCAATTTTCAAATCTGTTCCAAGCAAGATTTAACAAGGATTGCATTTTTCCACAAATCTGCTAGGACTCACTTTGGCTTCTATAAATTGCCCCATTAACAAGTGACCGGTCTAATTTCCGCACCCCAAGTAGCAAGCAAGCAGACAAGTTTTGGCAGTAACCAACAGCAAACAATTTTCAAAGACGATTTGGTAAACAAAAATATCACCCATGCCTTAATACTCTGTCCTCCTATTTTTTTTGGGGGAGTGACAATTCTATCCTATTTAAATAGTGTAAATCTTCCTCACCCACATGATAAGGAAAACTCTTTTTTTGCCCCCAACAATAGGTTGTTAGGAGTGACAATCGAACTATAGCCGAGTGGCAATCGAGAACACCGAGTGGCAATCGAACAAACAACGAGGGGCAAACGAGTGGACGAGTGGAGCAAAATTTTGGACTTGATCGGTGGAGCGAGTGAAAAAATGGAACAAAGTTTTGGACTTGAACACCGAGTGGACGAGTGGCACTCAGAATCATATGAGTGGCACTCATAACCTTAGGAGTGGACGAGTGGCACTCACAACCTTAGGAGTGGAGGAGTGGCACTCATAATCATAAGAGTGGCACTCACAACCCTACGAGTGGACGAGTGGCACTCAACACCACTCAACACCACCGAGTGAACGATTGAAACTACCTGGTAGTGAATTTTTAAGGTTGTTGAGGCATTAAATATTGTTGTTGAGACATTTAATGTGAATATGTAATTCGGAAGAATTGTTTAATAATGGATCAAGATCATTTTTTCTTACTGTTTTGAAATCAAAAACACTGAAAAATTTATAATATTTGCATTAAGAAAATATGTTCCAATGGAAGAAAGAAATGTCATCCTCCTCATCACAAATGCCCCCCCATCATGGAGCAGAGGTATCATCATTATCCAATCTGTATGATAGTATTTTCGGAACACCTTTTATTAATGTTGATGGAGTTTTTGACAATGGAGAATATGGTGGTGTGGAAAAAAATATTTCCAATGTAGGAGATAAGGAAGAAAAAATGTTTGGTGGTGATAATGTTAGTAGAGAGTACATTGATGATATGTTTAAGAACGATGAAGTTGTTGCTGATGGTAGTGTTGATATGTTTATGAATGAGGAAGTTATTGCCGATGGTAGTAATGATATGTTTAAGAATGATGAAGTTGTTGCCGATGGTGGTGATGGAGGAGAAGAAATTATTTATGGTGATGATAATGATAGTAACAGTGATCCAGATCCGGAGTATGTTGCTGAAGAGGATGACAATGGGGAAGATGTAGAAGAGGAAATAGAGGATTTGGAGGACGATGAAAAAATGTGGGAGGAGATGGAAGACTTTTATGATTCGTGCCCATTCGTATGTCGATCGAGAGGACTCAATATTCCGTTCAAACAATTGGAAAACACGTCAGGAATCCCCGAAGTAGAGCCTTGCAGATACTATGATGGAGCAGACGAGAACGCAGGAGTTGGATCCCAACATGATAGGTGGATACTGCCCGAGCAGCCTGATTTTGTACCTCCGGTGGATGTTACGGACGAACGATTTGATCCGTATAGGCAACAAGGTTTGGGCATCGGATCAGTCTTTCCGACAAAGGATAAACTGAAGAATAAAGTAGTGCAATATCTACTTGGAAACAATATAGGATTCCGGACTGAGAAATCTGAACCGTCTCGGTATTGGATTAAGTGTCGCCACGATGATTGTGCTTTTAAAGTACGAGCATCCGGATCATCTTCTACTTGGAGAGTGTGTATCAGTTCGTGGAGCATACATGCGAGTTCAACCCGACTAGGGGTGCAACACACACATTACCAGCCCGACAGTTAGGTGAGATTATTGCAAATCAGATAGTGACGAAAGGGCAATTTATGATCCCAGAAGCAGTGCGGAAGGAACTTTTGAACACACATGGATTACGGGTTAGAAATATCATCATATATAATAATTTTTTAAGTTTATTATTTAGTTTGTTTTGTTTTTTTAAAAGTAATTAAATATTTGGGGATGTGTTTATTACAGGTTAGCTATGCAATGAGCCGCAGAATAAGGGACTACCGAATTGAAGCCACATATGGTTCTGAGGATCAGTCTTTTAAGGATTTGCCTAAGTACCTTTTTGTGCTGCGGGAAGCTAATCCTGGTACAATTGTGGATCTAATGGTTGACAAAAGTACCAATCAGTTTAAGTACGCATTTATGGCGCTGGGGGGGTCGATTGTTGGATTTTCTAGTGCCAGGCCATACATCGCAGTAGATGCAACACACTTGAAATCAAAGTATCGGGGAGTACTATTTGTGGCCGTGACAAAGGATGCAAACAACCAAATATTTCCACTTGCATTCGGTATTGGGGACGTGGAGGATTTAGATTCGTGGACATGGTTCATGCAGCATCTGAAGCTATCACTGCCCAGCCGCAGAGGGATGTTGATAGTATCAGATGGATCGGCATCCATTCCTGGAGCAGTTACGGAGGTATTCCCCGATGCGCATCATGCCCTATGCATATATCACATTCAGAAAACCTTTCGAAGTATGGGACACATGTGGTTGAACTGTTTAATCGTGCTGCGAGAAGCTACATTGAATCCGATTACAACAAAGTAATGACAGATTTGGAAGGATATTGTCCAGCAGCAGCACGACACCTAAAGATTTCAGTTGGTGAAGAACGGTTTGCTCGCATCAGATGTCCGGTACTATTTTCACAGCTTAACATCTTTAAATTGTATTATTTTTATAAATAATTTTATATTTCATCCAAGCTGTTATTTTTTAAAAATAAAAAAATAAAAAATAATATCAACCAAAAACAAGCTATTCAAAATCATACAGAAGGAAAAAAGTTCACTATTTTAGTTCTTTTCTTTTTTAACGTTAAAAGTGTTAAATTATTTTTATTTTCATCAAGTATTATTTTTTAAAGCTGACTAGCTTATCTATAAGCACCTAATTTTTAACAGTTTGCTAATTTTTTTTTTAGTTAGAATTTTTTATCTTACATCCTTTTACTAGGTATTTTTTTTTTTTATATTAGAATTGTTAAGTTTATTATTTTTTATTTGAAAGTTTCTTTCTTTTAATATCTTTTAAATTGTATTATTTTTATTTGAATTGTTTTATTATTTAAATGGTGCAACTTTTTATAGTCCACCATTTTTTAGTTCAGTTATTTATACCCATTACTTTTTTTGTTAGGTACGTCGATACGATATCATGACAACGAATATTGTGGAGAGCATGAACAGTGCATTACTGTGGGCTAGACGGTTACCTGTATGTTCATGTCTAGAAGCTGCTAGGTGTATTGTTGAGAAATGGTTCGCCTATCGGTACGATCAGGCCATGAGGAGCGAAACCTATCTTACGGAATATACGACGGTGAAACTGCGCGCGTCTATGAATGCTGGCTCAAAACTAGAGGTTAATCGACTCTCAAGTGTAGAATATCGGGTAAAGCATCAGTACAACACGTACAAGGTTAATTTGGATGAAAAAATGTGTTCTTGCAATGTTTACCAACACGAGTTGATCCCATGTGTCCACGCTGCTGCAGTCATTAGGTATGATTTACAGTTTATTGTAAATTGTTGCTCATTTATAAAATATGATATTGTCATTCAAATATTGCAGGAAGCTGAAACATACACCACACGTGTATGTGGATGAACATTATAAGTTGGAGAACCTACGTGAAATGTGGAGTGGTATTATCACTCCAGTTCCATGCAAGGATGATTGGGCAGTGCCAAGTGCAATAAGTGACATGAAATGCTTACCCCCTGACAATCCAAGGCAGGCCGGGAGGCCAAAGATGTCGAGATACCCCAGCGGACCAGAAAAATCAAACCGTGGACGTAAGACACAAAAATGTCGCAGGTGTGGAGCAATAGGCCATAACACAAAAAGATGCACTGTCGAGATGCCACCGCGTGAAGAAATGCCTAGGGAGAACATGGGTGAAAGAAGACGTAGACCCAAGAAGTGTAGGATTTGCAAAATAGAAGGCCACACCGCACCAAAATGTCCTATGCGGGGGCATTTTGATTTGAACGAAGAACCTACTTTTTAATTTACAAGTGGTGAAAATTTTCTAGTTGATACCTCACTTATTGCATGAAAGTGCCCCTTTTTTGACACTTCAGTTCGTATAGCCAAATAAATAATTCTCCTAAAAGAAGTATTTGCCTGTATGCAGTACACTTGAGGCCATACAATATTTATTAAAAATAATCAACCTATATACAATTGATAAAGATAATGTTTAACATTTTTTTCAACCATATGACATGCATCATTTTAGCTTCCGGTATGCACAAAGTTATCAACAGTGTGTGTTGTCTAATGGTGCAAAGGCCTCTTGAGAGCTGAGGACATGGAACAAGGCTCACTGGTGGAGCACCCATGCAATTGGGAAACAAACTAATGCACACCTGATAAATTGAATTCATTTTCCTTGACCTCCATCGTCACCTGCTAACCAAGCATAAAACTCTAAAATATAGCGCACAACACTTGAACGAAATAAAAATCCAATTTAAATTAGAACCAACCTGCAACCATAAGTGCCTTCCAAAATTCTGGCACGTTGTCTTTAGGCTCACCAAAGCGCCACACGGCCAGAGCTTGTGCGAAGCGAATAGGTCTTATGTCGTCCACGGTATGCAGCCTACCTTGAAGTATCTCATGGATCGTATGAACTGAGTAAGGGCCACATGACGAACCATCCTTCTGCGGGTAACACCAATCCGGGTCTGCCCGGGACAATGAAAAAACAATCCTCCCAAATTTATCCTTGTTCATAATAATATCGGGCTTATGTTGATAGAAACCCGCATGATGGAGTAAAGATGGTAGCACCGCCCGTAGTGTGTAAGATTGGGCTGCCCGCAGCTGAGCCCACTCAGGCTTAGGTATGGCTTTCATAGTGTCGTGCATTTTTACTGTAGATGAGTTAAATTCTATCCGAGTAGCAATCCAGTGGTTACCTGTATTCTTATCGGTGTTCCAGACTGAAAGTACCTGCATTATTGGTCAATAGCATTAAATAACTGATTTACTTTTCGTAAATATTGCTCCTGCTTTTCTATTCAATTCGTCCAATCAATTATGTAAGGAAAAATACGACATTTACCCCTTCACATTCCCACCATGGCTTCTGGTGTTTCCAGTCTGGCCTTTCCCCTCTGACATAGTTTATCGCTGCTTGAAGCCCGTGTGGATCTGCTTGTGAGAGGTCAACAAAGCCTTGTCCCACTTGTTTGAAAACAGACTGTGGCAGAGAAGCTGTTGTTACATAAGATACGTGTTAGTAAAAATTATGAAGTTCAAGCATTTAAGATGATTGTAAGGCAACATGCTACAAAAAAAAAAAAAATTATGCACAAACCATGAAATAGGTGTCTATAATGCCATAACTCTCCATTTTTTTTTTACACCGAGTGATATTCAAAAAAACAGGGTCGGATTGGATAATCCGCAGGTATGCATCGATATGCTGTAAATATCGATAAGAGACAGACAGTCAGTTAAAACAACGGTTTTACCAATCCAGGATATTGAACATAAATTATAGTTTTGAACGATAAGAGACAGGCAGTCAGTTAAAAAAATAACATACCACATTCTCATACCACGACAGCGGATTAATCATAGTTTTGAACCATGCGGGATCAACCGCCCATCCCGTGCCCACGTTCAACCTGCGTTAAAATAATTAATTAGATCCTGACTCACTATGGGAAAAGCTATTCATGATTGTAACGAGCAACCTTTATACAAGTACCTTTCACCAAGTGGACCACTGTCTAGGTATTTCTGAAAATCCCTTACGTCACGTGTACGGTTGGGTCTATTTAAATTGCTTATGAACGGGGACTGTAGAAATGCAGATGGTTTGCATGGGAATTCGTCGGTGACCACACAATCCGAGTCCATAACCATTGCATTGAGGGTACCGAGGATGCCGCCCGAGTGATCAATCGGTAGGTCTGTGTCATTGTGGCCGCCCGATCGATGCTCGGCTGTCGTTTCATGCATGAATGGATTGATAAATGTAAACCCACTTGTATATCTAGGTTTAATAAAATACAAAACATTAAATAGCTTACTGGTCGCCATGGCATCGATAGACCGACTAGTAGATGGATCCAGTAGGTCCGGCCATTGATGTTTCACATCGACACCTGCTATATGTAAAACAAATAATTGTTATTTTAAATACCATAACATCCAAGTATTCATAAAATTTAATAATACGTACGCGTGGTCAGAGGCTCCAAAAAATCGGCAAAGTTAAAATCTTGGAGTACGGGCAATTGATGCTCATCAGCTGTTATGAGTTTTGCGAATCCAGTCACCAAAATCAAAAAAATTGTATTCGAATAAAAAAGAACCGGTAGATTAAAATAATTTCTTGTACTAAAAAAATAACACATACGAGTTGTATTCATGTCGAATAATAAAGGAGTCGCCTTGAGATCAATGTGCTCATTGAACTTCTGATCAGTACCTGTTTAATGTTGCACAAAGCCTTAATTCCTAAATTAGAAATCTAAAACGGTGGCAAGAAAATATATTAATTACACGTACCCCAGGCCGTGTGATTGTAATCAGGTGTAGTCTGGGCAGCCGTGTCATCACCTGAACGGTGCTCTACAGCTGTTACATACAAGACCATACCACGATTATAAGCTTAGATGTATTGAAAAATTGCAAAAATAATTTATTAAAAAGATTAGACAAAGCAGGAAAAATCAAATCAAGTGCATGATTTAAATTAGAAATATATTTATTACAATTATCAGTGGCCGTTTGATCGCAATGTCGTGTCCTCCGGGCATTTGTATCATCACGTGAATGATGCTCTGGATCTGTTACATACAACAACACCAGACCATAATCACAATATTAATTGTATCATCAAGTGTTATTAAAAACAGTCTGCAGTTAAATATATTAAGTGCACAGACCAGTGACCATCTGATCGTAAGGTCGTGTCATCCGGGCATTTGTATCATCACATGCGTGGTGCTCGGAAGCTGTTACATACAACACCAAATCATAATTATAAGATATATTGCATCGTCTCAGTATAAAAATCAAATAAAATAAAATTGATCATTTCAATTACAGGAAAACAAAAAATTTAAATCAACGTACCGAGTATTCGAAAACCCCGCCTAATTTCTTCCTTCAGCAAACTGTTCTCCTCCCTTAGTTTAACTAACTCATCCTTCTGCTTAGCCAATTCACCGAGCATCTCTGCCTTCTGCTTAGCCAATTCATCCTTCATATCTGCCCTCAGCCGGTTTAACTCATTCCGCATCTCTACCGCATCTCTCCCCTCATACGATCCGTTCCCTGTAGCGCACGGTCTCCCTCCCGCCTCACATCGCCAGTAATGTGGTGTCTCTCCTCAGTGAGCATCAATGCAATGCGGTGCAATAAAGCCTCCTGCTCAGGAGCTACCCTCCCAGTGGGTGCATCATCCTCATCCGTGCGCGCATCTACCCTTTCTTTGTCCGCTCGTTCATCAACTTTGCCCGTCCCTGAGACATCACCCTTAGTCCCCCCACGTACCCCCCCAACTGGCACCTCCCCAACCTGACCTTGCGTCCCCTGTCGGACATGCTCAGGCGCATGTGCTCGGGTGCGCACTCTCTTGCGTGCAGGCTCTAGCGCGGCGCCCTCCTCATCATCATCATCATGAAAATCAAGAACACTATTGTTCTTATGAGCTTTACTTCGCCTTTTGGGTGCGGCTATATGCACGTAACGAGCACATGGTGGGAGAGGCACACCCAAGTGCTGTAAATACACCGCCCCCGCTTCCTCCGGACGTGGAACCAACCTCTCTATACACTTTCTCTAAAAAAAATAAATAAATAAAACATAAAACATAAAACATAGCCACTTAATAGAAGGGATTGATACTATGTAGTAAATTAAGATTAAACTTGGGTATATTTTGTTACCTTCGAATCGAAAAAGGCGGTGTAATCGTACCCATGACCTCTTGGAAATGTATACCGCGTCATCCGCGGGATGAGCTCAGCTCCATCAATCTTCACAGCAACACGTCCCTCCAAATCTGGTACAGCCTCAACCGCACATACCTAGTACATTTAAAATTATAAATTCATCAAATGTACGAAAATGATCAGGGATTTGCATTTTTTAATTTAGATTATTTAATTGCATATAAATATATACACGTACCAGCACTGCCAACAAATTACCATACACATGGTAAAGTTTGCGTCCTTCTATCACAATGGGTATATCCCGAATGTAGTGCCGTAGTCGGTCCCAACTGTATGCACCCCAAGGGAATGACTCCCACTGTTCCTCATCCTCCACTAAATGCCACAGCCAATGATCAAGGATTTTCTTTTGTCCATCCAACCCCAAAACGAGAAAATATGCTGCTAGGACTTTTGCTACTTTCAGGGAGTCCTCTGCACTGCCCTTGAATACTCCACTCTCAAAATTATCCTTAAGTCTATCCCCCGTAACAGATACAGCGGCGGAATATCGCGTGTACACACTCTGCTGTGAATGAGCCCTACTACTATTTATATCAAAATCGGTTGTCCCAAATCGGAGGCCCGTGATTAACGCATACTCCTGACGACCGAAAGTAATAAATTCTTCCCCTATCCTAAAGGTAAACAAATCCTAGCCCGCACCAGGTATAATAACTTCGTTGGTGAACAACGAATGAATGGCTTTGTACCCAGGGGCACCTGTGTCCCATGTCGGTCTTAAAAAATGACCGAAGCACGAATCCCTGAACCTAGCTACTAAATCCTCCCCGCCTGCATCCTTTAGCCCCTTCCTAATAATCTCTACAATAAATAGTCTAATGTATCCGTTAATATTACATGCTACATGCCTAGTCCTTGGTCGCTTCCAACTCCACGCAACCTAAGCATATTTATATATATATTTATATACACAGTTCCACAAGAATATCCAATTCATAAACAATTTACATATTACAATTGCAAACTCTAGTGATGCTAATGCGTATTTCTACAATTTGCAGCATGCTTAATCCAGTTTCAAATCTAATAATTCTGATTCACTAAGGACAAATAAAACTAAATGTCCAGTCTAATAATTCTGATTCACTAACTACAAAAATAGGGTGATTAATATTATTATCAAACCAACCTAATTCAATTAAATACTAACTCATTCAGATTAATTTATATGCCAAATTTTTCTTCTAACAGGAATAGTTCCCGTCAATTTTCAAAAGTGTTTGAAATGGATAGGACAATATTGAAACAAAACCTCTAAAATGATTCTACTAAAAAAAATCGCCGGATGCGGAAGAAATCACTAACCAAAACCTCATAAAAAAAATGATTCTACAAGACACCTAAAGACTAAGAATTTAAATAGGCTATATCAGTTTTCTAAACAAAACAATATGGATATAGAAGTTTCAAAAATGCAATTGGGAAACAAACTAATGTACACCTGAAGAAATCACTAACCTCGCCGGATGCGGAAGCGGCGGCGGCGTTGCTTTCCATGTCACCACTCCAGCGGCGGCGGTACGGTAGTAAAGATGAGAAACCAGGGCGACGCGGCGGTGACGACGGGAAACGACGACAGTGAGATGCGGCGCCTCGGCGGTGACGTCGGCTGCAGCGGCCGGACTTCCAACAGCCTGAGCGAGACTGGCGTTGCGGCGGTGGTGGTGGGCGATTTGACGGTGATAGCTGGATGATTAGCGTTGCGGCGGGCGGCGGGCGGCGGACGTCGACGTTGAAGTCGGGGCGACGATCTACTCGCTCAATCTCCACACTCGCTCAATCTGCAACTACTTCAAGAGCCCACTCGACTCGACTCGTTATCACCCCCACTGTGAGGTGACACTGATGTGAAATGAAGGATTTGGTAAATCTTATCCATCATGAACCACACAGTATAAACCGAACCTGTACTAGTGAGCTCAAAATATCTTTTAAGTGAGAAAAGACATGCAATTCGATTTGAGGCAATTCGGTCTAAACCGAATTGCCCATGAGAATGGAATTGCATGGCAAATGTATTTGTTGAATGCCTTATCTAAAATCTATATGCAATTCGGTCTAGGTAATTCGGTCTAAAACGAATTGCCCATGAGACCGAATTACATAGCAAAAATTGTTCTCATATGGTATACAAGAAATTCGGTTTGTGCGAATTCGGTTTAGACCGAATTCCTCCCATAGATCGAATTGACCTAGTACATCATATTGTATGCATTCCATCCCTTCATGCCTTAGTTTATTTTATGTCCTACCAATTCGAATTGCCAATTCGGTCTAGACCGAATTCAATTGGTAATTCGACTTACCCTCTTTCTGGGGTAAATGCCTTAGCCAAATTTGAGTGAAGTAATGACTTAATCAATTCGAATTGTCCAATTCGGTTTAGACCGAATTGCTTTGACAATTCGAATTAGAGGATGCTTCATGACTTTACAAGGATTAATTGGGTAGGTGTCACTTCATACCTCATGCATCCTCAATTCGGTCTAATTTGCATTTTGCCCAATAGACCGAGTTGCTTTCTTCCTTCTACTTTCAAAACTCCAAAAATATTTTATTTCTTGAGTTGTGTAAGTTGCATGGGTGTATTGGGCCTAGGCCCATCACACCTAATTTTATCCATTACACATCTCAACTCATTAGTGTCTTAATTATTGCGTGATTAACACTCACACAATACCAAAAACGTTTTCTTAATTTTGATTATTTTCTCTTTCATTGTGTGTATGAACAACTAGTAAGAAATATATCAGAATAATGTTATTCCCACACGGATAACTAGCTCGTATTCTGAGTATTAATTACTAGTTGTTATTTTGCATGGTCCGGATAGTGGTCGGTGGAAGCCTTGGCGGTTCGTCCATCCGAGATTATAACAGCTGCTCAGCTGACTCCTATCCGGATATAGTTTTCTTTTATTTATCTTAATTTCGAACCTGAATCTAGAGTTGTAGTAATGATAGATGATATATGCCAATGTTATCTAATAATTATTACAGTAATAGAACATGTGGGTTTTCATCCAGATTCACAGATAGTGAAGTCTAAGATGACGGCGACAACCGTCGTCTAAGGTCTTCTGCTGTCTAAAATCATCTCACCTTAATAGTTAGGTTAACTGGACCACAGATAACTGCAATCCAATTAACCCTAATTATTTTGTCATCTCTTTAGCCATTTTCTTCTTATCTCAGGCTAATTCATCTTTGTGTATCAAATTCTGTCTAACCGCACTCTATATTTTGGGGTACTTTATTTTGCTTCTCATATACATGTATGCATGCTATTATTATGTAGATAGTGTGGTCTATAATATTTTGGAGATCCTTCTCCTTGGACATAGAAATCTTGATTTAAATCAGATGTTGCATAATAAATTTCCATAAAAATCACTTTATCAAAACCAGATCTGAGTAAGGGATAAATTCAACAGTTATGACTAACTCATATCCTACTGGGGGTTGATTTTGAGAACATAGAAGCAGAGTCAGCGATTAGGTCTCACCTAGACTAAAAGGATCTGTGTTTAAATTGAGAGTTTAGTACCTGTTTAGGGAATGATTTTCAAATATCTAATTGTTTCTCAAAATTCATGTGTGTTGGAAATCTTTTATTAAGTGTTGCATCGAATCAGTGTCCACTTGGACTCGGATAAGATGTGATAATTAATATTAGAGGAACAACATATAGGCCTTGGTTAATTTCTAAGGTAGGGTTGAGTATTCTTTCAACTACTATCTTCTCCCGCCAATGCCTAAAATTGAGTCTCGAGTGAGTACATTCGGAATAGATCTTCATAGGTCTGTTCCACTCATGTTTGTATCTCGTAACTAACCGGATGTTATAAGCCCTGTGGCTTACTGATATTTGGGAAGTTCTAAATCTGCATCTGGTCACCAAGACCAGGGGCTCTTTTATACTAACGGAGTGTGATGATCTTTTAAGACTTCCGAGTGATAGGTTTTAAATGCTTTCTTTATCGCTTTCTTTAAAATGCTTTCATAGAGGTCACTCGGAAGAATTAGAGGTTGGCCGCCGGTTGTAAGGTTTAAGAGTTATGGATTAGTTCGGGGTGAGATTTGGACTTTGGGTGTGACAAGGGGGATGATAGGAGTACTTGGCATGTCAACTAATGATTTGTCAGGTGCTGCTTGTCCACCACAGATAAATAATATACCTCAGCAGTGCATTGCAAGGGTAGTTATGCGTCTGTGGTATCTTAGAATTTGCTGTCTTAAGAGCATGTAAACTCTCACTATAAGTACCTGTCTGTTAAAGGGAACATGGTATAGAGAGCATGAGAGTTAGCTAACTGACGAACTACCCCAAACAAAGATCTGTGTATTAAAATGGAAGTTTACTTATATTTCATCTGAATCTTGTCCAATCCTTATTATCTTCTCCCTGTCCCTTCTGTCACATTTTAAATCTGCTTTCGTAGAATAATTTTATTCGCTTTCTTAGCATAATTCTCATTGCTTTCTTAGAATAGAATTTAATCGCTTTTTAGACTAAATTTACCATGCTTTGTAGAATAATATTTCACTGCTTTCATAATCTAGTTTAAATTATTGTCAAGTAGTTGTTAGAAATAATTGCAAAACTTGAATCGAGTAACCGAGTGGAAAATCTTAGTAAACGACGTGGGCCCTGCTTCTATCGCACATCCTCCAGTGAACGATCCAGTCTTACTATAAATTACTGCAATTTTTGACACCGTGCGCTTTCGGGGGCACAGTTTCTTAGCACGAGTAATAAAAACGTGACAACCTATAAATATATCCCTAACTCCAACTCCATCTTCATAAATTGGTTTCATTAAATAAAATAAAACCAGGATTATTATGTTTCAGAAAATACTCATATAGTGGGAACTTGTCAAAAGTTTCATGGCAAGGAACTTCATGACATGAAATTATGAAAAGTTTCATGGCGCCGTTGCCGGGGACCTTCGGTATGGCAGACAGATGTAATAAATGATACTATATTAAGTATTGAGCGCTGATGTCTGTCAAGATTGAACTGTCTACCCCGGCTGCACCAAGAAATTTGTCAAAAGTTTCATGCCAGGGAGTTCCACAGCGCCGTTTGAAATCAAAGTCTCCCACAGGAGTAATAAAAAGTGGAACATATCCTTAAACCCCTTTCCCAAGAATCATAACTCTTTTCATTTAATAAATTCAAATTGGGATATTTTAGAAAAAGCTCGTGTTGACGAAATTGTCAAAAGTTTCATGTCGCTGTTGCCGGGGAGGATGCAGTGCCGTTTATTAAGAGAACTACACTCCTGATTTACTCATAGATAGTTTTTGTATATATTCTTGAACCATTACTACCTGGGGGTTGTGCAGGTGCTGTCAAATCTTGATACAAACTGCTTATGCAAAGGAGAAAGGCCACATTGCCTGAGCTACCGTTCGATCTAGAAATAGAAAGGACCGCTCGCCAACTGAGGGCGCAAGCCAGACGAAGGAAAGAGCAAGAAGCCCGGACTCGTACCTCACCAGAAACCACAAGCAGCGAAATATCTGATATGGCAGAGAACCAGGACATTCCCCCGATATTACCAATAGACCAACCACCCAATAATCCTGGTAATGGAGCTGATAGGGGTATGGTAGAACACCCGAATCGTGCCAACGAAGAGGAAAATCTACCTAATCCAGATCAGCAACAGTATCAGCAATTCCACCAACAACCACCACCCCCTAACCAATATAACCAACAAAACCAAAATATACCAAACCAGCAATACCAGAATCAAGCCTTCAATCAGGACCAGTTCCAAAACAACCCTCATGATCCCGATAATATTTTTCAACAGAATCCCAACTACCACCAGCAGTATCAAAACCAAGCAAAGCAAGGAAATCAACAGCAGCAAGCAGCAGCTGATTTTATGCAGCCCATCGTGGAGCCCTATCTGGATAGACCTGGGAGAGCACAATTTCCTGCACGCAATTTTGAGCTCAAACCGGCACTCATTAATTTGGTGCAAAACAATCAATTCTGCGGTGCAAATCATGAGGATCCCCATGATCATCTCCAAACCTTCCTGGAGCTCTGCGACACAATAAAAAATCAGGGAGTCTCACCTGATGCTATAAGACTAATGTTGTTTCGCTTTTCTTTGTTTAGTGGTGCCAGGGATTGGTATAAATCATTACCCATAAATCAGAGGAGTACCTGGGCAGATTTGGTGAGGAGTTTTCTGTTAAAGTACTTTCCTGAATCTAAGATAGACGAGGGACGAGAGAAAATTGGAGAGTTCAAGATGAAGCCGGACGAGTCATTGTATGACGCAAAGGAGAGGTTCTCCAGCCTCTTAAGGCGATGCCCCCAACACGGATATCAACCGTGGGAGAAACTGAGGAAATTCTATGGAGGACTCACCCATCCATGGAGAATGATGTTGGACGCTGCAGGTGGAAGACATTTACTCCATTTGCCCATGGATCAAGCCTGGGAAAAGATTGAGACAATGTCTGTCAATAGATCTGTATTGAACAGCAGTGACAAGAAGGTGGACCCTCCTAGAAAAGTTTTTGCTGTGAGTGAAGGAAAAACAGATTTCGAAAAATTGCAGGAACAGGTAGCTGCGATATAGCTAGGACAGGAGAAAGGAAAGGGAGCAGGTACTTCTCAGGCAGGAGCCTCATCTAGCCAAGTGCAAGCACAACAATCGAGAGCAATTTGTGGGCTATGTCAGGGACCACATCCAACTGACACATGTCAACAACTAGCTACCGAAAGCTGCAATTACGCAGGGAACTACCAGAACCGCCACCCCAACCTCTCCTATTCCAACAATAATGCACTCAATGCGCATTTGTTGACACAGCCAAACCAGCCTAACCAGTTCGCAAACCAGAATCTTCAGCAGAACTTCAGACCTCAGAACCAAGGATTCGTTCAGCAGAGAGTTCAGAACTTCCAGAATCAGAATCAGAACTTTCAACCCCATATCCAACAGAGGCCCAACCAAAACCAAGGCCAGAATTTCCAAAACTTCCAAGCCCAACCTGATCAGAATCAGCAATATAACCAAAAGCCACCATCTCGCCTGGAGAATTTGATGACTGAGTTTATTTCCAATCAAAGGGAGATAAACCGGCAATTGCAGTCATCAATCAAAAATGTGGAGACGCAGGTCACCCAGTTGGCTAAGGAATTGCAGAACAGAGGGAAAGGAACACTGCCGAGCAGCACGCAAGCCAACTCGCAATGCAAGGCAATCACATTGCGGGGAGGCAAGACTCTGAAGGGAAATGTTGGATCTGCAAAGAAGAAAACTATGAAAGTAAAGGTTTCATTGGAGGTGGAAAAGGAAAAGGAAAAGGTTGAAGGAGATGAAAGTGTTGAGCTGGTAAAGGATAAATCAGATACAGCAAACCCGCAGGCTGAAGCTGCAAATGAAGCTGAAAAGGGTATGGGTGAAGGTACAACTTCCTTCTCTTTACCACCAAAAATTGATAATAATAAGTACATGCCAAGGGTGCCGTACCCTGCACGTCTTAAAAATAAGGAACATGACCTTAAATTCAAGAAATTTCTAGAACGGTTAAAGTCTGTAGAGATAACCATTCCTCTCGTGGAAATGATTTCAGAAATGCCCACCTATGCTAAGTTCTTGAAAGAATTGATTTCAGGGAAAAGGCAGGTAGAGCAGGAGGAGGTGATCATTCTCAACAGCACATGCAGTGCCATAGTTCAGAGGAAGCTGCCCGAAAAGAAAGAGGACCCTGGATGTTGCACGCTACCAGTACAGATTGGAAAGGCCAAAGTGAGCATGGGTTTATGTGATCTAGGATCCAGCATCAACGTGATGCCTCTAGCCATGGCAATTCGCCTAAGGCTCGGAGAGATCGAACCGGTCAAGATGAAACTGCAACTGGCAGACAGATCAATCACTAAGCCCGTAGGAATCCTCAAGGATGTGGTAGTTAAGACCGGCCAAGTCCTTTTCCCGGTTGACTTCATCATCCTTGACATTGAAGAGGACTCTGAAATGCCACTTATCCTGGGACGCCCGTTTTTGGCCATTGGCGGTGCACTGATTGATGCCACATCTGGAAGAGTCACATTGAGGGTAGATAATCGAGAAATCTCTTTTGACATGGAGGAGATGCAGAAATTCCCGAATGAGGGATCTTGTTCCATGTTTGATGTAATAGAAAGTAGGTGTGAGGATGAGAGCATAGACTCTATGACTGTGATGACAGACAAAGTTTCAAAACAGGTACTGACACCTGGAGGTGCTGAGCAACAAAGAAGCTGCAACGCTGTTCACTTCGAAGACCCTATCACTGGGGATCTTGAAGAGTTTGACGGTGTTGAATTCACTCCTGAGGAGGAAGAGAGCACCACTGAAGAGGAAGTGGACCCTGTACTAACACAGGGTCCTGAAGGTAAATCTGATCTTTCACCCCCAACCATTTCTCGCAAATTACTCCCTTCCATTGAATGTCCGCCAGAGCTTGAACTTAAAATACTTCCGGATCATCTTAAGTACGTTTTTCTCGCTGAACATAAAAGGTTACCTGTAATTGTGTCAGCCAAGCTGACACAGGAACAAGAAAAAGCTCTGGTAGACATTCTAAAGAAATATGTACATGCAATTGGATGGACCATTTCTGATATAAAAGGAATAAGCCCCTCTGTTTGCATGCACATAATTTTAATGGAAGAGGAGTACAAGCCTTCTAGGCAACCACAAAGGCGTCTGAACCCCCATATGCAAGAAGTGGTAAGGAAAGAAGTTATCAAGCTCTTAGATGCTGGTATCATCTATCCTATATCTGACAGTAAATGGGTTAGCCCAGTGCAGGTAGTACCTAAGCGTGGGGGGATGTGCATAACGACTAATGAGCAAGGAGAAGAAGTGGCGACACGTCCAGTGACCGGTTGGAGAGTCTGCATCGACTACCGGAAGCTCAACACCGCTACGCGGAAGGATCATTTTCCCTTGCCATTCATTGATCAGATGCTGGAGAGGTTGGCCGGGAGGGAGTACTACTGCTTTTTGGATGGGTACTCTGGTTACAATCTGATTGTAATAGCTAGTGAAGATCATGATAAGACCACTTTCACGTGCCCATATGGAACTTTTGCGTACAGGCACATGCCTTTTGGACTTTGCAATGCGCCTGCCACGTTTCAGCGATGCATGATGTCTAGCTTCTCAGAATTTATCAAAAAATACATTGAAGTTTTCATGGATGACTTCTCTGTGTATGGAGATACGTTTGATGAATGTTTGACAAATCTTGCAAAAATTTTAAAAAGATGCGAGGACACTAACCTAGTTTTAAACTGGGAAAAGTGCCATTTCATGGTCACCGAAGGAATAGTGTTGGGTCACCGCATCTCGCGCGCGGGCATCGAAGTCGATAGGGCCAAAGTCTCAGTCATATCCAACCTTCCTTTACCAAACTCGATAAAAGCAGTTAGGAGTTTCTTAGGGCATGCCGGTTTTTACCGGAGATTCATTAAAGACTTTTCTAAAATTGCCAAGCCGCTCACTAATTTGCTTTGTAAAGAAAATTCTTTTGTAATAAATGAAGCGTGTGTTCAAGCCTTTGACACGCTCAAGAAGATGTTGATTTCTGCTCCAATAGTGCAACCACCCGATTGGTCAATGCCTTTCGAGGTAATGTGCGATGCAAGTGATCTCGCCGTGGGTGCAGTTCTTGGGCAACATAAGGAAGGAAGGCACTGCGTGATTCATTACGCCAGCCATGCCCTGACTGAAGCCCAAGTCAATTACACCACCACGGAGAAAGAGATGTATGCTGTGGTTTTCGCGTTTGATAAATTCAGACAATACCTCATTGGTACGAAAACCATAGTATACACCGATCACTCTGCACTGAGATACTTGTTCAGCAAACAAGATGCCAAACCTCGATTAATCAGGTGGGTACTTTTGTTGCAGGAATTTGATATCATAATAAAAGATAGAAAAGGCAGAGACAATGGTGCTGCTGACCATTTGTCTCGAATAGAAAATGATAAAAATGAGATAGCCGTCAATGAAAATTTTCCGGATGAGCAACTGTTTGCCTTGCACCTTCATGATCAAGCTTGTCCATGGTTTTCCGACATTGCTAACTTTTTAGCATGTGGAATAACCCCACCATTCCAGATCAAGAAACAAAAAGCAAGGTTCAACCAAGATGTAGTTGACTACTTCTGGGAATATCCTTATCTCTTTAAGCATTGTGCAGATTCGATTATTAGACGATGTGTAACTGAGCATGAGGCTTATCAAATCGCTAAAAAATGTCATGAATCGGAATATGGAGGTCACCATGGCCCCACTCGAACAGCTCACAAGGTGCTCGAGTGTGGTTTCTATTGGCCTACCATTTACGAGGATTGCAAGGCGTTTGTTAAGGCTTGCGACAGATGCCAAAGATTAGGGAATATCTCCAAGAGGGATGAAATGCCGCAAAAAGGAATTCTCATCCTTGAGATTTTTGATGTATGGGGTATTGACTTCATGGGACCATTCCCGACATCTGATGGGAATCACTACATCTTGGTAGCTGTCGATTACGTGTCCAAGTGGGTCGAGGCGGTTGCGCTGCCAACCAACGATGGTCAGCAAGTCATCAAATTTTTGAAAAATAACATTTTCAATAGATTTGGTGTACCTAGGGTAATCATATCTGATGGAAGAACCCACTTTGTCAACAAAGCTTTTGCAAATCTCATGAGCAGAAGTGGGATTCTCCACAAGATCGGCACGCCTTATCATCCCCAAACCAATGGCCAAGTCGAGGTATCTAACCGCGAAATTAAACACATACTCGAGGCTACTGTGGGGGTAACCCGCAAAGACTGGCACGTAAACTCAATGATGCTCTATGGACATACCGCACCGCATTCAAGACTCCCATTGGGATGTCCCCATACAGGCTTGTCTTTGGAAAAGCCTGTCATTTGCCTGTAGAACTAGAGCACAAGGCCTACTGGGCCGTAAAAACGCTTAATTTTGACCCACGAGTTGCTCAGAGTAAGCGCAAGTTGGATCTCAATGAAATTGAGGAAATACGTGCGCAAGCTTATGAAAGCTCGAGGATTTACAAAGAGCGGACCCAGAAGTTAAACGATCGTCGTATAAAGTCTAAACACTTCTATGTTGGCCAAAATGTCTTGTTATTCAATTCTAGGTTAAAGCTGTTCCCCGGAAAGCTTAAATCCAGATGGGAAGGGCCATACGAAGTGGTGCACGTGTTTGAAAGTGGAGCAGGATTCGAACTGACAAAGGGAGCTGGTGGTGAATGGACACAGATTGAAGGAGTATCTAGGACAGTTCGACCCCGAAAAAGAAGTCAAATGACATCAGAGCCGGCCTATGCTCAATAAATATATATATATATATATATCTGTATAATTATTTATTACATATTTATTCTCCTCGAACGATAAGTATCCAAAAATCAACTAAACATTTAGAGTACTAAGACTCTAAATGTGAGGATGTTGATATTTGGAGAAAATTTAATAATTTTCTTATGTTTGCCTTGCAGGAATTCATGGAACCAACAAAAAGAAAGATAAAGCTCTAAAAACCAGGTTCCCGGTTGGATTAATACTACATTTAATGGAGAGTAATTTTGGAATTTAGAGAAATTTAAAATCCGGAATAAATCCATAAAATGAGGGTGTTAATCCAACCTAATTTATGCAAGCAATTTATAATAGAGTAATACTTCTGTTTAAATGTGTGTTTTCGGTATGCTTTTTCTTAAGAAAATCCGTAATTTCAGTAAATTTGAAAATTTGAAAATTTTCAAAATTTTTCTAAGTGTTGATTGTGATCTTCTTTGTATCTCAAACCAATTCGGTCTACATCGAATTGTTTGAAACAGATCACGATGGAGGTGTACCTGGGGAATTTTAACCAATTCGATCTCCAAGCAAATTCGGTCTAGACCGAATTGGCCTAAGAGACCGAATTGGCTTCCCAAGACACATGCTCCATCCTTGTGTAAATTTGGCCATGTAGCAATTCGGTCTATAGCAATTCGGTCTAGACCGAATTGATTTTGAATAGATCGAATTGATCTAGAAAAGGCATTTTGATTCCTTAGTTTTATTCTTGCAGGTGAGCAATTCGATCTATAAGGCAATTCGGTCTAGACCGAATTGCTCATATAGACCGAATTGCCTCGCAAAAGCATATCCCCTTTTATTTTCCTGAGTACCCAAATTCGGTCTTCTTGCTGTAATTCGGTCTCTAGACCAATTCGGTCTAGACCGAATTGACTTCAAAAGTCCACATTACAGTAAGTGTTTGTTTGTTTGTTTTTCCTCTCAATTCGGTCTCCATGCCAATTCGGTCTAGACCGAATTGGCCTAATAGACCGAATCCCTCACAAACAATTGGAGACCACATCAATTCGGTCTAGACCGAATTGTTGGTTCGGTATCCAATAGACCGAATTACCCCATATCCCTCACCCTATATATATTTCTTTTCCCCCTCTTTTCCCTCACTTTCACTCTCCACACTTAGAACATTCCCCGATTCCCTCCATTCGCGAACCCTTCTTCCTCGCGAAACCAGAGCTCGAACCAGTACCTTACCCCGTTCGAATCCGTCCCAAGCTTTCAAAAATGGCGTCTTCTTTGTCTAATCCTACTGAGAGTGTCGGGTAAGTGTCCTGTTTTCGATTTCGCACTCTCATTCTTGCGATTTCAGTTTTGGTTTTTCTTCGTTGTTGCGAAATCGATAATGGGGAGGGGAATGAGGCCTGTTTTCGTGTTGAGCGTGGTCGGGAAATGGTCGGAATGAGTTGGGTGTGGCCGGAATAGGATATAACAGAGTAGTCCAAACTAGGGCTTTTTCTTGCCTGAGTTCAAACTGCCATTATTACTGTCCGAGTTTTCTGTGGTGTAGGGATGCTTCTATTTTGAAAATTTTGGGCTTCAAAACCCATAGAAATTCGATCTTTGCTGTTATTGTGAATATTTGTTGCCATTATTTTGATTATGCATATCATGTGTTGTTCCTGTGTTGCTTGTTTAATCTTTGAGGATATGAAAATGGGAAAACACAGTGGTTTATTTTCCCCTGCAACCACTGTGTTATTTTGTTTACTGGATATTTGATAATGTTGTTGAATATGCATGTTGATGATGTTGCCGAATCTATATTTTTGAAGCATGATTTATTGGCAAAATTTTGCATGATACTGGTGTGAATGGACTATTCTCGTTTGTTGTTTTGTGTTTGCATGTAATGTATTGTGCAACCCTCTTAATAAATGCTCATGTGGGGTACCTGTTACCACCACTTGCAAACTCAACTGAAAAAGTTGATGTTTGCATACACTGGAAACATGGTATTACAAAGGAAACCATGCCAAAATTTTTCCCGACAAGTATTTTCCAAACACTATTGGCATGGCACTTTTGTCTAAAAAGACAATAGTTGGCAGAATTATGTTTTTACTCAAGTGGTTGACATGTTTATCATTGGGATATGTGGGGAATAAACAAGGTAGCAACTTTGCTCACCCATTAATACCCATTTCCCAAAACAAAAACTCAAATGGGGACCACTCACACCTTCAACTTCATTAAATAAACAAGTCAACACTTTCCATAAAATCCAAAAATGACCTTTTTGCATGTGTATGTTTGTTTCTATTTTCATTCATTCTTTTCTCTTAGTCCATCACCTTGCCCTAGTAATTGCATAACTCTTCTTATGTATTGAATTCTTCATTATTAAATATCCATTTTCCCTTTTTATATGCTTTTGATTACTCTTATAGTGATAAAAAATATATACTTTTCTTTTGTAGGCTCAATAGTCTATAAAAATCTTTATTTTGGTCCTTTGACCATTCAAAAATCTTTAAACTATTTTTAGTCTAAGAAAAATTGGTAAGGGTCCAAGACCCTTACTTCTCTTATTTCCTTTACTTTTTAGTTGCAATAACAGTTAGATTCTATAATCTAACTCCCTGTCTTTTAATACGTGGTATGACTCAATAAATTCAAGTAAAATCAATTAACTCACATTTAGAGCACAACTCAAAATGTAAGGATGTTGATTTTTCAATTTGAATATTTGTATAAAAAACGTGTTAAAAATAGTTTCAATGTCTCTTTGCCAGGGACATCATCCTGCCAGGACCAGCTCTAGAACAGGACATGCTCGAACTACTAGACCTGCCAATGGAACTTCTGGGAGAAATCCTCTCCCGCATAGGAGAGGATGACCTCAAAAAGGTTTTCGCTGCCAGAAGGGTGTGCAAGATGTTCAAGGTAGCTGGGGATCTCCCCATTGTGTACAAGAGGTGCGAACTGGAAACCACAATCGTTAAGATGTGGGAGATAGGAGTCGAGGCGGAAAAGGAGGAACTCATGCAGAAGTGTGTCGACGCGGGCAACTACTACCTCCAGTTCGTGCCAGCCCTGCAAGCATTCGGAGCAGGCAATGAGGAAAGGGCCTGTGAACTGCTGAAGCCAGGGATTGATGACAATCATAAGGCATCAATCTTTGTCAGAGGATTCATGCTGCTTAGCAAGCTGGAGAAGGAACAGGTGGACCAGGGAATAGCAATGATCAACAAGATGGTGACGGACGAATCAGTCATGGCATACGTCGGCAACAACGTCTTTGCATGTCTGATGGAAAGTCTGGAGACCCCTGATTTGTTCATATTCCAAGGACCCAGGATCTACTGCCAGAAAGTGTTGGAGAATCAGGATGACGAGGGTGATTACTGCTTGCCCTGCAGCCTGACAAACTTTGTCCACTGGAGCAGGATTTTCTTCCAAGGATAAGGGAAGAAGGATGTGGAAGACAGACTCAGCTGTATAGAGTCATTTTTGAGTAATTTAAACTGAAACCTCATTTAGGAGATCTTTTTGAAATGCTCCTTGTGAAAACTTTACCCAAGTGTATAGCATCTCCTGTAATTAATGTATTAATGGGTTTCTGTAAGTAGGGTCGTAGCTTTAAGACGAACCTTGAAGCCACTCGATGTGGTGGTTAGAAGCTGTATTTTGGTAATAATCCTTTACTGCTTTTCACAAGAGAATTTCGTCTTGAATTCTCAAAAATAATTTTGAAAAAGATATGTGACAGTCCAAGATGAATAAGTGACTGTCACACCAAAAACAAAGCTGTAACATGCTTGCATGTTCACAGTATCTCTCTACTGATTTCAATTAAATAACCGGCACAAAACGAGCATAAAATCTGTCACCTAAATTCACATGTTGAATTTAGGCTAAGGATGAAATTTTCAAACTATTAAATTGGGATAAAACAATTAAAAATATGCATGATATAAATTCTTGAGGTTTGAGCTATAAAAATCCAATGATATGATCGCTTGGAAGAAAAACAAAATTTTCATGTTGAGAATTTGATTGAATAATTTGCAAGAATTTTTCAAAGGCTAAATTTAAGAATAAGGGTATAACATGATCAAACCGTCCATGTGAGATCTGAGCCGAGTCATTTTTACTCATTATTTCTTTGTTGTGTGAAAATCAATTCGATTAAAGGACACTAGAACTTGCAATCGGGATCGATTCAAGACCATGCCATATTCCCGAAATCGAGCATGTGATCGAGGCACTTAGAAAAACCCAAATTTTTGGCCTTCTTTTGAATTCCAAACCCAAAAATATTTTTCCTTTAGGATTAACCACTCTGAGCCTATAAGCCTAATTTTTCTTTGAAACCACTATATTATCCCCAACTTTATAAAAAGACCAAGAAATCAAACCCAAGTGTACACGAACCAATTCCATCAAGGCATTATAGTTTATGATCATCAAAAATGTCAATCGGTATTCATAAACCGATCAAAAAAAAAAAAGAAGAGAGAAGAAAAGAAAAGAGAAAGAGAAAAATGTTGAGATTCATTCAACAGAAATAAATTACAATCGACAAAGCAAATTAGACATAGTCTAATGTCATGCAATAGAAAAGAAAAACAAAAGAAAGAAAGAATTATTGATGATCATAGATTTTAAAATAAAAATATGCCAAGTCATGGTGGAATAGATTCGTGTCACTTTTAGCCCAATAATGTCCTTCCCAACCAAATGCCACAACCGTAGGTCCCGTTATAACCTTAAATAAGACCTCGGGATCTCGATTTGAGGAAATGAGTAGGTGGCGAGTTGGTCTAATTGCAAGCTTATGGGAGAATTTATTTGAATTTGATTATGAGCATATTGTCTAAAAGCCAACTTTGAGAGTGAGTGAACTTTCCGATTCTACTATATGTGAGGCTCTGCTGTAATTGATTAATGTTCATATCATGCTTGAATTCAAGAACTAAACCAATGAAATTTTCTATACATATATTCAAGAAAAATTAACAATAATGATTGATTTGTATACCTATCCAAGTGAGAAGTATCATTTCATTAAACACTGCAATCAAGAGAGTTTAATACTTGTAATTTTGATTGTATTATCCCAATATAACAAGAATGAAAATTTTTGAAGCCACGCAAATGGATTGAATGTGCAGAGTCCATGCTCTTAGGAGCACTGACTCTGACTGCTCGGGGACGATCAGTATTAAATGTGAGGATGTTGATAATGGCCAAAATTGTCCATTATTTCCAATCCATTTCCGTGTCTGAGACGGACATTTTGATCGTATTCCCATCTTATTTTAATGAGAAAGCAGTTGAATTCGACAGATTGATGCAAGTTTGTAAGAAAAATAAGCTGGTAATGAAAGACACAAAAATATGCAATTTTAATTGCATTTGTGTTGGAAAAATCCAAAAACATGAAAAAAGGAAAAAGAAAAGAAAAAGGAATGAAAAGATGGGCAAAAGAATAAAATAGCCCACAAAAATCAAAAAGATGGGAAACAGAATGAAAATCCCACAAATTGAAATTTTGGTTAAGTGTTGAAGATCAATTCGGTCTATACGCAATTCGACCTAAACCGAATTGCTTATTAGACCGAATTGCTGAAGAGAAGAAAAAGAGAAGTGTTGAAGAAAGAAAGAGCAACCAATTCGGTCTGTGGCAATTCGGTCTACACCGAATTGACCCCTAGACCGAATTGCACTTTGGAAAGAAGAAGACCCTGAGCAGAAAAGAAAAGAAGGTGTTCGATATTATGCAATTCGGTCTAGACCGAATTGAGTGCATAGATCGAATTGACTCAAAACAAAGAAGCCAAGCAGGAGCCATCATTAGTTCGACAAGGCCAATTCGGTCTACCCATAGACCGAATCACCACATTCCATGCTCAAGATCAAGAAGAAAGACCTCATTTCACCAATTCGGTCTAAACCGAACTGCTTGAGGAGACCGAACCACATTCGAAACTGCAGCTTTGAGCACGTGAGAAATGCATGGCACTGTGGATGGACCCTGATGGGCCTAGGGTTCTGAGAAGAAGTATAAAAGCTGACCTTCCTCAACACAAGAAGAAGATCCGAACACTAACATTTGGACAATTGCTGGGAGACAAAAAGAAGGAGCATAAGGTTCTCCACCCCTTAAGGGTTAGGTAGGTAGTTTAGTTAGTTAGTTTACTTTTCATGTTTGTAGTGTAGTTTTAATGCTTTTGATCTTAGTTTATTTTTTTTTTATAGAAGCTTGTCACTACCTTTAGTGTAGTCATTACCATAAACTTTAAATGCTTTGTAGTTATAATGTGTAATACCCCATTTTTATCAACGCCCAAAGGAATAAAATTTATTCCGATCAATGTTGAAATATTTCCGAGAAGAAGAAAATAATTTATCACGATAAATTATTGCTCGGATAGGAAACGCCGATAGATTTAAATTCAAAATGGAATAAAAGAGGGAAAGGAAGCCCGAAGACATTCCATGAATTGAGTAACAAAATTTGGAATTAAGTTCATGAAGGAAAAGATTTTTAATTCCAAGAACCCGTGAAATCGGAAGAAAATTTAATGATACAAGTTATGGCACGAGAATCAATAGACGACGAATTGGAAGTCGACGAACCCGAGACCGACGGACTTAAGATCTCAAACATGAAATTCATTTGAGTCAAGATAAACTTAAGATAAGAATTTATGACCCGAGAATGACCCGAAAAATCGAGCCCGAAAACATAGGAGGATAGAAGTCCGAAAGAGAGGAGGAAAAGCACGACGGATCGCACGACCCCGCCCGGACCGAAGTCCAGGCGAGAGTGGCGCGCACCCCGCGCGGTGTTTAGGCAAACACCGCGCCGCCACCGCGCCGCCATGACAGCAGCAGCCCTTTGTCGCGTTTTGGCGACTTTCTCGCCAATTTTCGGGTCCCAACGCGGGAATCTTGCTTGATCACGGGGGAGGCATCTTTTGGACGATGCTAGAGGTCCCTAACACCCCATTGTCAGCCATACTCACCAATTATTCATCCCACAAACTCTCCCAACTCTCCCAAAACTCTCCCTAAGCCAAACACCCTTCCGGCAAACTTCCGACAACTTTCCGGCAATCAAATCCAACCAAGGTAGGGTGTAGATCAAGGATTTGCAGGCATTGGATTGTTGGTAAGGTGTAAATCAAGTTTACTTATTGCTTTAAGATCATAATCAACCTTCTAACTTACGGATCTTTACTTGCAAAACACGTCGTAGCCAAAGGAGAAGAAGAACGTGTTGCGTAGATCCGTTCGTGGCGATTTTGGACAAATCGATC